>JAODJU010000014.1:20537760-20556204 GCA_026776725.1 Gnathonemus echidnorhynchus | reverse complement strand
GGGGGGGGGGGGGGGGGGGGGGGGGGGACTTTCATCTGCTGCTTTGCACAGGAAGGCAATTCTTTGATGTGATGAGAGCCAGGAAAAAAATATCCCATGGGAGCATGTGTCGCATCATGATGTGGAGTAGTGAGGAGGTGCCGTGACTGCGAGGATGCTGGACCGGGTTCGAACGCACCGCTGAGCGCGTCCTGCCTGCACTGCATGCCTCCACACACTGCCTGATAATGACTGTCAAAGACAGCAATAAACGCCAAGCAGGCTTTTTGGCACCATGTTCATTTTGTGATGCTTAGCTATTATATGGTGCATATTCTCCATTTATTTGAATGTTTATGCAATTAAATTGTGCACATATAGTATATTCATTCCGTAATGTTTATACTATTAGACGGAGTTTATTTACCATGATTATTTTTTGACATTTTCACTATTTTGTGGTGTTTATTTAATGTGAATAGTGTGTAAGATTTATAATATTAGATGGTTTATATTTACCATGTTTATCTTGTAACATTTATTCTACTCCTTTTGCTCACAGATGGTAGATACAGTTTCAAACTCGCTCCCTCAGTGCATCTGATCAAAGGTCCATATTAACATTAGTAGGACTAAAAGAGACCGTAGATCGGAACGTTTTGTTCCCCACACTTCTGGGCTTGTTCCTGTGTTACAAGCCCATCACAGAATCATACAGGCCCTGACATCTCTGTGACAGGCAGCATCTCCCGCCTTGGCTCAATGCTGTGCTTTATACACACATCATGAAAAAGGAGAATGAAAAGTCTGGCCTGTGTCCAGTTTTGTCAGTGACTGTTGGAATGAGAGGCTGTAAATCAACAGCTTTTATAACCTGGCAGAGTCTCCAGCCACGATGGGGGTGCAGTGTGTTATGTGACTATACGTCTGTGTTCTAAGATCGATAAGACAAGTCTTTTATTAAAATATGTATTAATAATAGTGGAAAAAGTAATTTTGTAATTTAATGGGTATTTAGACAAATACAAGAAAGCACTTACCATTGATGCTTTTCTGTGTAAACTGTAAATCCCCAACTATTAAGAACACAAATAAAAAAACAATACCACAATTAATTGATGGTATTTATCCAGTAACTATGTTGTGTTCTTATGGATTGAATGGCCTTTGGGAAAGTCCCTGTTGACTCTTTGGTGGAGCAAAGTCCTGCTTTGCAACACAGGTAACAGACTCCTAACTGGCCTATGAAGAGCTAAAGAGGCCAGTCGTGCCATCCTGGTCCCTGGGGGTGTCCAGTCATGTGCCATCCTGGTCCCTTGGGGTGTGCTCTTTCAGGAAGCACCACAGTTACTGACGCTGAGCAGAAACCAGTAGGAACAGAGCTCCAGAAATGGAAGGTGCGCCTTGCACTTTAGTTAATCATCACTACAGTAAATTCTTTCAATCAGAGAAGAATTAACTTATTTACTAAACACCTCAAAACCAGCTTCAATCGTCATCAAAAAAAAGGATGCAGACAGTCGCTTCATAATAGGATGCATCCTAAATGCATCCATTACCATTTAAAAGTAACATTGAATGTATAATTTAGTTCAGCGTTGCTTTCAAACGTTAATTACAAGAACAAAGCACTGGATTTTTCATGAAAGAATCCATGGATAAATAAGCCACACAAAGGTACAAGAGCAGGCCCCACTGGGGAATGAAAACAGGGCAGTCTTCATGGTTAATACCACCAATACCTTAACCGCTAACTGAACCATCAATGGGGCTGAAAGAGAGCCAGGGTAGCTTGTAATGGTTGGGGCCCACAGTGTGCTGATCTCCAGCCTCCTCACATGGTCCTAAAACACACGAGGCCAGACAGCCCTCCGGCTGAATCTTATACACTCTCCCAGCTTCTCTCTGATGCAACAAATAAAAGGAGCAAGCAAAAAGGAAAAGCAGACTAACTCTTTTTGCAGACAAAAGAACTGAACCCCAGCCAGCGGACCGAAAGACCCTGAAAGAGGAGACACTGTGAGGAGAAAACAGCTTTGAGGAGGCACCGTGAGGAGAGAGTGGCTGTGAGGAGACACTGTGAGGAGAGAGTGGCTGTGAGGAGACACGGTGAGGAGAGAGTGGCCTTGAGGAGGCACCGTGAGGAGAGAGTGGCTGTGAGGAGGCACCATGAGGAGAGAGTGGCCTTGAGGAGACACGGTGAGGAGAGAGTGGCCTTGAGGAGGCACCATGAGGAGAGAGCAGCCACCAGGAGACACCGTGAGGAGAGAGCGGCTGTGAGAAGACACCGCGAGGAGAGAGTGGCCTTGAGGAGACACGGTGAGGAGAGAGTGGCCTTGAGGAGACACGGTGAGGAGAGAGCGGCTGTGAGGAGACACGGTGAGGAGAGAGTGGCCTTGAGGAGGCACCATGAGGAGAGAGTGGCAGCGAGGAGACACGGTGAGAAGAGCAGGAGACGCTTTTTTTCCAAAGCTTTCTATGGGAATATCTGCAATGTGTATTTGCTATAGTGAGATCTAATTGAATGGGTTTAATCACAGGCAGATGTGGCAGCGGCTCTGATTGGAGGGCAGCATGTGCCAGAGAAGAGCAGCGCGTGCAATTAGAGGCACGTGGAAACATCACTGAGGACAGGCTATAATGCAAAAATAATGAGCCTGCCTCGTGGTGCTATATTTATAAATACAGCTTTTACTTTCAGCCTGCTGAAAATGCATTCTTTCAAATGAGGCTTCATTGTATAATAATCAAGGAGACAAAGCTAGACCCCTGCAAGCCCCAGACACAACTGCTGTAAATTGAATTTTCGGAACTACTCTGCGAACACTTTCTTTATCTCACCTTGTTGGCGGTTTTATCCGTTTCCTCAGGCCAAAGTAGCACTTTGCTGACCTCAGCGGAACCTCTCTCTCCGGTTTAGTGCTCTGGAATGAAGGTTTTAGTGTTACACACCAAAGTGTCTTTGGAACCACATACTGCACACCTCCACATTCATACAACTAAATTATAAATTGCTTGATTTAGGATGCTCTTCAAGATGCATTAGTGCTAATGCAAACAGTTCAAATATTAATTTTATTATAACTGCTTTATAATATTATAACATTTATTGCATAGTGGCTCAAAAGGGTTCCGGGTCAGGGCCCATGTCTGGAAGGTTGTGGGTTCAAACCCTGGGGACCATAGAGCTTACAGGTTACAAATGGGCCCTTGAGCAATGTCCCCAACCCCAGCTACCCCAGGGATGCTGGCTGACCCTGATCTCTGACTCCAATCTTGTACATTACTCTGGACAAATGTGCCTGCTAAACAGGACGCTATGGTGGTAAATTCCCAAAGTCAGCTTTGTGCTCCGCAACGCCAAAGACGACGTCTGCTCAGTATTAATTCTGCTGCTGCAAGACTATTGTCCCCCCAGAAATGAACAGCGGTGATGTCACACTGTCACACAAGTATGGCACGAGCCGCACGAGCCCTGTCACTACAGAGTCATCCGGGCTTCGGCTGCTTTCCAGTGAGTCTGCATAGCCTGGGAGGGAGGAACCCAGGCGAGAGGAAATGATCCACCAGACAAACCACAGTGTCACATCACTACACACATCACTGTCACATCACTACACAGTTACAGAAATGTAGAGATAGCGTCCCTAACTCCTCACTTAGCACCTTTGTACTGCATGGAAATGCACTTGAAACAAAATGTGCTGGCAGTCACTTTGAGGCTAAAGTCTCACCTTGAGCCTGCACACCTTGAGCCTGCACACCTTGAGCCTGCACACCTTGAGCCTGCACACCTTGAGCCTGCTCGTTCCTTCATTTATGCACTAATACCTTGTTACCATATTGCTGCTGGTTAGTGCTGATCCTATGATTAAAAAGTCCCCTCTTTCTTACTTTGCTGCTTATTCTTGTATTTATACGCATATATCTGACACGAGCAGTAAATCTACAGAAAATAAGACACTCGTTCCCAGTGGTGCGTGTGGTGGATGTGAGGCCGGAGTGGGGGGATGAGCTGCATCAGTCAGGGCCCGGGGACAGGCCATGGGGAAGCCGTTCCATGGAGGACCGACGTGCATGTGGGTCTTTGGGATGAGCTCTCAAACAGCCCAGGAACATCCATCCGTCGGCTCTCGTCACCAACACATCAGCCACGAGTAACTAGCAGCTCACAAGGCAGGGATCAGAACGTGGCTCTTTAAAAAAAAGATGCATTTATGCATTTTGTGCTGCACTGTCATGCCGTGCGGCAGAGTGAATATGAAAGCAGAATTAATTCGATTGAGATGTTTCATCCTCATTTAATATCAGCCCTTTCAGAATTCGTGCCGCACCGTGTCCTTGTATTTGTCTAACTGGAGATGTCTTCGTTTATCAAACTATCGATCCTCACATTTTCCAAAAGACTTTATCGCACAATTGCCCTGACATGTCTTAAAAATAGGGCTGTGAATTAATATCAATTAATTAATCATACAGTTTTCTGGGATCAATTCCCATTAACTGCACCTAAACTTAAAACTTATAATCATAAATATTAATACACTGAATTCCCAAATTAATGCAAAATTATCACAAATGGGAGTGTATGAGGTCACTGTCACAAGTCATTACCATAACATAAATTTTCTCTATTTTTTTTTTTTTAATTAGTTTGTATACAGATTCAAATTATACAACTTCATTGTCTGAACTGTCGATTCTGCCTCTGGGGTACTTCATCAGTTTTGTTATGTTACCATTTATTTCTGTAATAAGTATTTAATCAAATCCAGGGCAAGAGTTACTGAGAGGAGAAAAAGCTTCTCATACAATTGATTGTTTATCAATCAAAATGTGTTACAAGCACTAAAGTTGAAAGATCTGAAACCACTTTCTGTAGTTTTGTGTTACTGATTTCAAATCAAATTAGAGCAATAAATGACAATTTAAATATACCTAAGAAGGAATTAACTACACAAAAAAAAAAAAACAATCAATGTATTTCACTGTAATGTTTTTTCTCCCAAAAAATTCTTCAGTTCATGAGAATAAGCCATATTTTAATATTAATTTAATGGTCTAACTTAAACTTGTGATGTACAAAAATACTACTTGTAAGCAGTTGCAAGTTGAATTTCAATGATTTCAAAAAGGCCTGATGAACGGATGGCAACACGATAGAGTATTTTACACCATATGTACATATGTACATGTACTCAACAGGCAGATTGAAACACAATTCTGACCGCATGATCGATCTAAATTTGGCAAATGCCTGAAAAATCAGAGGCTTGATAGCCACTGAAAATGCACTTTAACATGGTCTTACGATTTTAATATAACCTTTCAATAAAATAAATATTGCAAAATATATTTTTATCCTATGTACAGACGTGGACAAATTTGTTGATACCCTTCCACAAAAAACATCTCTGAAATAACTGGAAACTCACAAAAGTTAACTGGCATCCTTGATTACTTATTCCATATTGCTTTTGATTATTAATTCAGGTATATAATTAAACAAATGAAAATGGCACAGACAAAGAAAGATGGCACCCTCAATTTAATATTTTGTGGCACCACCTTTTGCAGCAATCACTGCAAACAAGCGACCTCTGTGCTTCACAATGAGACGTCTGCATTTACCAACAGGTAGTCTGGCCCACTCTTCCTGAGCAAACTGCTCCAGCTGTGTCGGGTTTGAATGGTGAATGGCAATTTTCAGATTTTTCCATAGATATTCAGTAGGATTAAGATCAGGGCTTATGGAAGGCCATTTAAGGACAGTATTTTGATGTTTTTTTTTTCTTTTCTCAGCCATTCCTGAGTGCTTTTAGCTGTATGCTTCGGGTCATTATCCTGTTGTTGCTCCCATGACCTGCGACTGAGGCTGAGCTTCCTGACACTGGGCAGTATGTTTAGCTCCAGGATGCCTTGGTAGTCTTGAGACTTCATGAAGCTACTTGGAGATGGTCTTGTAGCCTGTACCTTTAACATCCCCCCAGTCAGCTCTCTCCTTTGCTTTCATTGGTCCACCAAGGTGCACAAAATGATGCCAGACTACACAGTAGCAGGTTATTCCCCTTTAAATAGGCTGAATGGCTGATGAAAAGCTTGAAGGCACCTGTGATACTAATTAAGGTTAAACACTTAGTTTGAAACATGACTATAATGTAAGGATAAATAGTCTCTTTAGGGGCACCAACAAATCTGTCCATACGATTTTAGCATATCTTTGTAAAGTAAAGAACAAATTTCTATTCTCAGTTGTATTGGTTTACTCTATCACAAACTAAAGGCATGCAGGTATACATTAGGCAATTGCTTTTAACTAAATCACTTTTCGGGAGAAAAAAGAAGCATTGTTTCAATGAGCTGTAAGGGTACCAACAAATTTGTCCACAGCCGTATGCCTCCATCCAGCAATTTTTTAAAAACAAAATACCAAGTAACTTCAGCTTCCCTGTGAGACACTAAGTAAAACGTTTGATTTTAGCTCTGAATTCTGTGCAACCTCACGACCTAAACTCTAATGTTGTCTACCATCAGGAAGGAATCTTATAGGTCTCTATTAAAATCTATGCACATTCTGTTCTCTCATTTGGGAATCAAAATATAAAATGAGTTAACACAGTCAAAGAAATAATAATGAGTTATGACTTTTAAATTAATGCATTGCGTTAATGCGATAAGTTTCCCACTCCTACTTATAGAATTCTGGAAAAAAGAAGTCTGGAAAAATCATTATGTATCCAGCATTAGCTACAATCTACAAGAACAGTACAATAAAATCATAGTGTTTTTAAAGAGAACTCAGCATTTTCATCTATAGTAGATCAACAAAGTGAATTTATATTGCTTAATGGCTGAACTCATGTTCTGAATGGTTAAACGTGTGTCAGTCATCTTCGTATTGAGAACGCGCAACAGCGCACATAATTGGAAAGACTGGGTGAGACACTGCATCACTGGGTGAGTTAAAAAATGTATCAACGTCTATAACTATCCAACGAACTACTCAACAGAAGGTGATGAGAAACATTGAAGTCTATTAGCTTTGTGAAGCAGAAAATGTTTTGCTTCACTGAAGGTCTTTTATCAACTTAAGGGTGGAGTTGTTTTTGCACAACATATATGTGTGTGTGTTGCATTTTTTTCTTCGGTGAAGCACTGCTTTACCACTCACTTTCACATCTTTGTACAGCAGCAGCTTCTCATCACGCAGGACAATGAATCTGTCCTGGAACTTGTTTCCCGACAGCAGCTTGGATGATCCGTCCTTGAACCGGAAAAGGTCCCCTCTGAGAAAGTCCTTTGCCCCATCTGCAGAAAATGACTGATCAGCGAAACCCAAGGATAGTTCTAATGATGGGGTGACGGGGATGCTGCGGGGGGGGGGGGATGAATATGAGGTCAAAGACGGGCCCTCAGCAGACCGGGCTCAGCTGCGTCAGACGTCAATGGTCCCCGCTGCAGGGCAGTCTGTACTGCACTCTCAGAGCCCCCCCCCTCACAACAATCGCTGCTAAAATCAGGCTGAATGTTAAAAGCGCTGCTAGTGTACAACATCATTTACCTTGACGTAGCTCAAAGTTTTTACTGCGGTTTTTACCGAAGCGACATTCAGTACCCATAAGGGTATCTCTGCATCTGCTGAACTAACTGGCAGAAAAGACCCACATCCCAGGGAGCCGGCAGATGCTCGACAGGAGCCCCCACCCCGTAGAAAGGTCAGAGCGACGGGAATGACGGACCTGCCACTGCCCAGTGCCGGCACTCGGCAGCCCGGCTCGTCTAATTGCCACTTAGGCCTGGTGGCCGCGGGGGAGGTATGGGGGCCAGGGGGCAGTAATAAACAGGGTGCGGGTGAAGGCAATCACATTTCAGGCAGCTCTGGGGATGGGGGAGCTTCTGACAGGCAAATCACACAGATTTACCCCTGACCGCCCCGTCTCTTGTCCCCGTGCCGCTCCACTGGATGAGACGTAATGAAAGGGCCAATAACATTGGGGGAGGGGGGCACTGTGATTGATTGGGAATACATTCACAGAGACAAGCTGGGGGGGTGGCAAATAGGATGGGGTGGCAAGGCCCACGTGTAACCAGCAAGAACCTCGAGTCCACACAAGAGGATGGCGGTCTACGTCTGACCTCCCCCACATGAAACCCCCCCCCGCAAACAATACAGCTCTCACACAAACACTGAACACACACACCTACACCAGGCACTTGGACAAACACATTGTTGTTGGACATCTAAATCCTTATACATTATGCAAATTCCCTTCACTGAACATGGTGTTAAATTTATTTTCTTGTTCCGCGCTGCACGGATGCTGAGTAAATCCCGGCTTATGCTGGATCCAGGCTCCTTGTTATGCACCCAAGCATCTCTGCAGTGTACCTTTCTGGTAGGGCGCCATTTTGGCTGCTGAAAATTTCTTTATGACCAAGAAGGCCGAGCCAGGGTCTTCTAGAGCACTCCATTCAAGGACCTGTTCCAGAACCCTTTCCTTGGGATACAGCGGACGTTCTGCCCAAAAAACGAAGAGGTTAATACGGGTCAGTACCCAAAGCAGGCTAGAAGAAAGCTGAATGATTCAATCCTCCAGTAAATAATGCACCATAATACAGTCAGTTTATTTCTTCATTAACCTTATTTCCAGCTTTCTATCGATATATAATTTGTATTTGAGTATAATATTTGAATTGTCTATACATACGTGAACTGCAGTGAAATAGTTTAGATTATGGTGCACTTTTGAGGCAATTCACAGCAATTACCTAAATAACAATCAAGGATTTTCATTATTTAAAAAAAAAATCCATTAAAATAAGATGAAATTTCCCTCCTTCATTTTTGTAATTACGCAGTTCAGATTTGCAATTATCCTCTGCAAATCTGAACATGATTAGAAAACACAGTCATGTGCAAAATAGACCTATTATAGGGCCATTATTTGCAGAGAGGTTACTGTAGCATATGCTATTAGCATGGATGCTCATTTTACAGCTCCAAAAAATGCCTTAATGACAATAAAGGAAAAATATAAAAATAAAAACATCGTGCACCTAAATCACGGCAGGATTTCCATTGTCTGATAAGACCTTGTCTAAAGGATTATCTGTGGAAAATATTTACTTTCCCCTAAACGTATTTATTTCTGAAACAATTGCCTGCTTTTTCAAACACCGTATTATGCTAATGCAGAAGAGAGGATCTCCTTAAATTGCGCTAAAATAACAGCCTCATCTATAAAAACATGTTTTTTTGCCATTTGAAAAACAAAATGAAAAACAGTTAAGACAGGAAAGTACACAGCTGTATGTGAGGCACACATCTTATATGGAGTGACCTCTCCTATCACAGAGAGGCACACACCTTATATGGAGTGACCTCTCCCATCACAGTGAGGCACACACCTTATATGGAGTGACCTCTCCCATCACAGTGAGGCACACACCTTATATGGAGTGACCTCTCCCATCACAGAGAGGCACACACCTTATATGAAATGCCCTCTCCCATCACAGAGCTGTTCTTACTGGGATCAGAACTGCAGGAATCTATAAAGTAGTCTTTCACCTAAACTTTATTAGTAAATATCTGGTTTTTGATGTTTCTGATATATGCAGGCTGCAATGCAACGTGACCCAAAATAGACTGATAGGCAGCCAGCAACCAGCTTTAAAATAATGCTTTAATGTCTGAGAATCAGAAAAACTGGTGTTTGGTTTCCTGGTATCAGAGAAACACCAAGACAAAATTAAGACAAATACCAGCTGCTAATCGTAAGTGACGTATTTTTACACATATTCAGCTAGATATCTTGAATTGATTCAGATTATGCTTTTTAAAGCACAGCATCAAGCAAGAATCAAGCGTTCAGGTTAGAGGTTGGTGCTCTGGCTACACATGTAAAAATAGTGGCTGATTAGAAACCAGGAAAAATCTACAAGCCATGAGTGGTAAGGTAAATAAACTATTACACTGCTGTTAAAAGAGATGCCCCGTCTTTGCCTGTGGCTGTCCTGAGTTATTAATCAGAGAGAGTTTCCCGGATTAGGAATATCAAGTGAACAAGTGATTTGTGGTGCTCTCAAAGACGCACAGATCCTCTGAGAAATAAGCCTTTTACTGCATCTGCAGGTCTATCTGCTCAGGGACAGGAATGCATACGCTACCCAGCTCTCCATTCTCAATGGTCTCAAATGTGGTCCACAGGTCGGCCGCATCCAGCACCTCCACATTCCTCATGCTCAGGACGGCATCGGCAAGCTCGTCGGACCGCATGCTGGGAGACACCTTCAGGAAGACAGGGCTGTTTTCAGGGTCTGACATCCTGGCCTAATGCGAGAACCCCTTGCTTAGGGTGATTAATTGAAGTTTTGGGTCCACAACAAAAGCCTAAGTGAAGCATGAAGACTGACATTATATGATTGATGGTTCTTTGCCAGTGGCAAACACACACACACAAACACACACACACACACACACACACACACACACACACATAAAACACCGATCAGACAGACAGACAAGCAGACAGGCAGAGGCAAGCAGATAGACATGTGGGCAGAGAGACAGGTAGATAGGCAGGCAGAGACAGACAAGCAAACAGACAAGCAGACAGACAGAGGTGGACAGGCAGACAGACAGACATGCAGACAGATAGGCAGAGGCAGGCAGACAGAAAGAGGTGGACAGGCAGACAGACAGACATGCAGACAGATAGGCAGAGGCAGGCAGACAGACAGAGGTGGACAGGCAGACAGACAGACATGCAGACAGATAGGCAGAGGCAGGCAGACAGACAGAGGTGGACAGGCAGACAGACAGACATGCAGACAGATAGGCAGAGGCAGAGAGTCAGGCAGATAAACAGGCAGACAGGCAGGCAGAAAGACAGGCAGAGATAGCGATGCACTGATCCGATATTCGTGTCAGTATTGGCGCCGATCCAGACCTATTTGACGGATCGGGTATCGGCCATACGTGACTGATCCATGTCCGATATGCTAACGCTGCCACTCAGTTTATTGCCACTCAGTGGGTGTGAGCGCAGTGACTTCTGCCTGCTGTGATGTCATGCGCATACGCTTTGCAGGAGGGTAAGAACATCAGATAAGAGGGTGACAATGTGGAAGTATTCTATACTTTTAACAACTAGTAGCACAGTGATTTGCAATCTTTCTAAAAAAAAAAGTTTTGAGAGGTGGAAGTTGTGTTTAGTAGAAAACCCCTTAAAATGCTTAAAACACGATGTACAAATGAGGTGGAACAGCATGCTATTCCATTAGTATTAGGGCCTAATTAGCCTAATTAAAGATTTTGTAGCATACATTTTTTCATCTGTATTTACTAATGTAAAAATTATTAATAATATATAGAGTGTGTGTGTGTGTGTGTATATTTACTCTAATATATATATTAAAGTAAAAAGAGCTGTTGTACTGGAATCTATATTGGTATTGGCAGTTGTGTACTGGAATCGGGTCAGAACTGAAAAAATGTGGATCAGCCCATTTCTACACAGAGGCAGACGGACAAGCAGAAGCAGGCAGACAGACAGACACCTTTATTCCCTACTTTGATTAAGCAGCAATTCTCCACTTCCTTCTTCTCCAGATAGACCTCGAAGATCAGATCTCCGGCCCGAGACAACTGCAAGCATGGAATAAACAGCCTTTGTGAAAAAGAGAAAGAATGACATGTCACACTGTCCTGCCAAAAAGGAAAGCAGTGCCACCGCAGAGGGAGAGTGCGGAGTATCCTGAACACCATCTTAAAACTGTCTACCTTAGCTCTCCTCAGGCTCAGGGACGCCCCCTACAGGAGAGCTCTGTCATGGCCGTGCTGGACTCGCGCGAGCAAAGTCAGCACAGGTTCACAAGGCGAGCCCAGTGGGCGTGAGTGAGCCTTCATTACTCATTTACACACTGGGGCTGGGAAAACTCACTGGCCCAGACACGTGCTGTTTCAGCGCCGCCAGGAGCTCTGTGTACTGACTCGGTGACCGCACTCGAGGTCTGGCTGCTACAGGGACCCCAGGGGGCCAGGACGGCAAGAACAGGGCCGCAAGGTGAAGAATAAGTCTGTCTTTAAATGGCTGTGAAATTCAGGAACACCCAGGGAACAATATGGCACTTAAGTGATTTCCTCTGGGGTTCCTTAGCATCCTGCCTTTGAAATTAGCCTCAGCTGGCTTGGTTTAGGAGGTGAAAAAGGCCCCGTGAGCAAAGGAATGTGACACCAATCTGCAGCCTCCACACCATGCCAGAGGGGGGCACTTTGCAGTGAGGATGCTGAAGGGCTTATGAATGTCTAGGCGAGGGGGGATGTGACCACTTTAATAAAACCACATCACAACAGAGGGCTGTTACATTTAAATTCTAAGACAATGTCACAAATAAAGGGCGAAATGTGGATTAATTCCTTTACAGTTTAATTCATGTATGACATATGTCCAGTTAATATCTGCAAGATATGCTATTACTAATAATAATTACTGATAGGGTGACATACCCAAGGTTTAAATGTAAAAACTGCTCTGCATCAATCCATGTTGGTTTGTAAAATAAGCCTGTGACACTTATTTTTGTGTGAAGATGCAAATCTACATCACCACCACGCAAGTAAGAACTTCACCTTTTCTCAGATTCATTTTCACTTTACAAAGCCCTCAGACACTGAAGGCAGAAAGCAAGCCATCTAAGTTTCCCTCTATAAATATCAAATTCATATTCTGTAACGTCATAAGAAAATTATTTTTACAAATTAAACAGGTGTGTACACATAAAAACAAAATATATTATCACTAACTGACATGGTTAGTTGGATGCCATACTTAGCTAACCAGTGGTATTATTTATAAATATAAAGCTGTATATGTAATCTATCACAGTATTGTTCAACTGGCTAAGCTAACACTGAAACACTGGCTAAGCTAACACTGAGTTAATTAAAAACTGTTTGTTTTAGGGCATTCTCATGTCCCCTCAGAGGGGCCTGCTGTGAGATGCCTTCAGATCAGACAGCTACTTAAAAAGTTTCTTCAGATGGTTCCGGAAGCCCGGTGCAACAAGGCCGGCCAAGCTTTGCACTTCAGTAAGCATCACGAGTCCTTTAAATGAAAATACCAGAGCAAATTTTTAAATAAGTCTACTTCTGCCTGGTCTAGCACACGCTCACCCTGAACCACAGGATGCCATATTAGACAATTCAGCATGAGGGGGTGAGAAAAGTAACTAATTACAGAAATAATTACGAAATTGCGCTGGAAGATTATCGGCGCAAGTATGCAGCGATGGTGATACAAAGCAACACAATGCGAGCTGAGAGAATCACAGAAATCAGGCCAGGCATTCAACAGCAAATTATAACATGCGCAAACTTCACTTGTCGCTGGTTCCTACATTCATGCCGATTGTGGTCCTGAAACAAAGCGCAATCAGGCTCTATTCACAGCCTTCGGAACAGTTCAGAGGAACGGATATGAGGGGCATTAGGCTCGACCGTCCCAGACCAGCTCCTAGCTGCCAGATTTGGGGGACTGAACTCCCTTCGCAGCCTGAAGCTATGGGCCGAGGTCACGGCCGGGGCAGAACTGTCAGAGGCAGACTGGCCACTGCAGAAACGTGTGGGTCGGCTGGAAAGGCGGCCATGAGGCAGAGCAGGCGCATGCTGTGACCTCCCATGCTGTGACCTCCCATCAATTAAACTAATTAATACAGGCTGAAGGTTTGAGGATTATGAGGAGGGTGAAGCACGGTCCCAGGTGAGAGAAAACTGAGAGCCAGAGCTGCTCTGATACAGCAGGAAATACCCTAAAAGCCATAACTGAGGACAGACAGCTCTGAGTGATAATTACACGTGAGAATCGCTGGGAGATGTCTACCTCCGTCAAGGAAACATCTGGGGGGGGTCTGAAACCTTACATGGGCAGCAGGTCCAAAATAACAGGCACATCAGCACCTGCATGAAACCAGCTGCAGTCTCCCCCCTTTGCAGGGCCTGTGACAGACAGCATAGCAGTACAGCGCTGTGAAGGATGTCCTGGGCGTGTCCCACTCCGTGCCTGCGCAGCGGCGGGGGTGGGGGGGGGGGGGATTAATAACTGACACTTCTGTTGTTGCCGGAAGCCTTCTGCACGGCTGCTAAGCCACTTAAAAAAAAAAACAGCATCATCATCTCCGCAGGAGGATGGTCTGACAAGGCCGGCAACTACGGAGTCAAGCTCCCGTTCCGAGCGGCTCGATTTATTCACAAACTCCACTTCCCCTTCAGAAAGAACAAAAAAATAAAGAAAACTTTCTGAACTTTGGCAACAGAACGTGTGGAAGATTAATTTGTTTTCCAGCTATCTGAACAAATTGTTTTTTGCAGCGATGGCACCCAAGCATACAAAAGTAGCCATAAAGGTTAAGGTTCTTCCTCCACCCCCACCAACAAAAACACACGTCACACACACACACCCACACACACAGGTAAATTCAGCTCCCGCTTCAGGACACACACTCATTTTCCTCACTGTGGCAATACACAATGTCACGTGATTATGATCACGGTTCAGAAAGCAGCCATATCCCGTCTCAAAACATTTACTTGATTATTTAGCGAATTCTTTTATTGAAAGCAACATACAAGGAGCCAATGGTGAAATTACTTTGCCAACTACAAGATTTAAACCAGTGACCTTCCTATTACAGGCACGGCGTCCGCACCCACTGAACCAGACACTTCCCCCCAGTTATCGATGTTCATCTTCCGCAGCGCAACCAGGACAATCAAACGAATTATTTTTATCCAGTCCTCAGGAAGACAGTGCATGTGTGGGGCTCTGTGCCTGTGAGCAGACTGCTGTGCCCCCAACCTTGGGGGAATAGTCACATCTCCAGAGGACCCTTGAGCTAGACTCCTAACCCACCAGAATACTCCAGGCGGGTCGGGTAAATGGCCCAACTTTCGGTCTCACCTGTATGTATTTATCAGCATGTCTCAGAGGAAAGTGAGATGGGACACATGATGAGAAACATCTTCACTCACACTTGTGCAAAAGGCCAGTAAAGTGTCATTATCTCCTTTCTGATCTCTGGACACAGCTGATTACCGTTATGTCTTTCCAGCTCATAATGAAGCTATTTTCCGTCTCCATTTGCTTGACCTGGTCTTCGTTAACCTGGAAGGAAGAGGCAGGGAGATGGACATCAGCACACGGGGGTGACCACTTCACTGGGGCAACTGTGATGCGTGATTAGAGGTGGGGGGGGGGGGCGCTCTGGCCCTGGAGAACACTGGCACGTATCTTCAAAAGCACAGTGCGTAACAGCACGCCAGGGTTTAAACCCGGCTTTGATGTAAGCTTCTGTCCAGAACAAACCATGTTATTGCCTTTCAAAGCCTTAACATGTACTTGAGGGAAGAAATTATTTTGCTCAGTCTCCCCCCCAATCCCCCTTGTTTTCATAAAATCATTAGCTTGTCATGGCGTGCGATATGCATTGAAAGAGCGTCCTGAAAACACCCAGTGTGTTTCGAACTGATAAAAGCTGAGGCGATGCCGCCTTCTGCCATGCGCTGTTCTAATTAGGCTCTTACTTGTTTCACACCACACTGAGCGCATTCAGCAGGATTTTCAGTTATTGGTTCTGCTTAATGGCTATTTGTCATGCAGGCAGCGGCCTCGCTAACTGATTTGGAGGGAACGCTCCTCTCCGGGGCCGCGGACGGGCCGTACGGCACGCGGGAAATTAGGATTCTGCTCAGCTCCAAATCCTATTAGTACAGAGGCTATCCGAGTGTCACGCCGATATCATTCTGCCATCACTTCACGGCCCCCTGTTTAATAGCAGCCTGCTCTGGGGGCAGAACCATCGCAACAGAGCGGTCATCTCTTTGGGGCGTGCCGTCTCTGTTTTCTATAGAGTTTAGAGAGCGTGGGGACGTCGACAGTCAGGACCCCAAACCACCATTTTCAGTCTTCACATTTTTGGAAAGTCATTTTTCCTCACATATTAGGCATTTCCCTTTCAATAAAACGTGTCCCTTTCAGTGAAATGCGACCCAACATGTTCCAGCTGTAGGTGGCAGGAATTCTCGTAATCTCGGGCCTGTTCCTCCAAAAACCTGACTTCGTCTTGTCGTGCCACACTGGTGCTAAAACATCTGCTGCTAACTGCTAGTGCCTCCTAAATTAGGCCATCTGCTTTATTACAACTTCTCAGTAACAAATATTCCATAAATACATTAAGGTTTGAAAAAGCAACAGATGCTTCTTCAATTTTATGCTAATTCTATATTACAAAGGCGACGCTTCTGGCTCTGTTTCCATCATGCTCCAAATATGCTACTCTCTCTTTTTTTGGTTAGCGCTACCCTGCATGCATTTGGGTTGATCAGCATCTAACTTTGAGGAAAACTTGAGTTACCTCCCCACATCACAAAAATGAATGCTCTTGGATGTATTTTTAATGGGGCATTTGGGTCCTGGGAATAGACTCTGGAGTCCTGCCTATCACATGACCAAAAGCTAAAAAGACGCGAGACTCACGTCGAACAGCTCCGCGAAGTTGTTGATCAAGTCCTCGACGACACGGACCTCCTGGCTCATTTGCCCTTCTGTCTGGAACAGGCAGGATGAGAACACTGAAGCCAAGTTGTGGGTCACCATCTGGTTCATGCTGGAGCACTTCTGGATCCTGCCGGAGAGAAAGGCGTCACGGGCCGGCCCTCAGCACCGAAACACACGCTAATCCGCTCAGGGAGCTCAGGGAGCGGGCCACAAGCCGCACACACGATGCTGGCTAGCCCAAGCAACGGAGGCGGCAAAAACCACTCACACCATATTCCGACGTTTTATTTATTTTTCAGTTTGGATTAGCATGCTTAATGATGACTCATTCTTTCAGACATTCACTGGGTACCCCAGGGGCTTGCAGAACCATCTGGAAACACGGAAAGGGGATGTATTTTAGGTCACCGCTTCTGGTCCCAGCACAGGGAACAGACAGGCGGATGGAAAACCCCAGCCAAGGACTCCAAAGTGAGGTATGTGGAAACAGGATTGGGCTGCGGATGACACTTTTAAAAAGCTATTAAGTGAATAAATAAATAAAGGCCGGCTGAGAAGATGAAGGTATTGTCGGATGATAAAATATGTATATGCTTATTAGCTCTCGCCGTGTCTGAGCTGAGAACAGAAGCTGGTGGCATTAAAAGTGAGGCAGACACATGGGGGCGCAGAGCCGAGGCGAGGCAGAGTGATTAATCACCACAAAGTGGCTCACATTCCGGCCCATAATGACATTCCGGGGGAAACACAGCAAACTCGCTCCCCGATCTGAGCGGGAATTTACATACGACAGCAGATCAGCCCCATGCTATTTTCCTTCTTTTGTAAATGGCCCCTTTTAAATAAAGACCCTCGACTGAAGATCATCAGAGGCAGTTTAAAGAGACCATTTGGCACAAAGTCACAGATATATCTCCCATTCGTGGAAAATTAACAAAGAAACCCTAATGGATTTCATTATGAAGACCTGTGAGGTGCCGTTGTGTTGGAGAGCCATTTTACCTTTTAGCAAAGTCCCCACTAAGCAATAAGTCAAAAGTCCCAAATAAATAATAAATGTAAGAGTTTCTAGCTGGTGAGAATGAGCCCAAATGCTCTGGGTGTGGAAACACGCAGGTGAATCGGCTGTCTGAGGGCACCTTGAGGAACAGAGGGGGGTGGCCAGTCCTTGGGGGCTGTGCTGCACCACAGTGGGAGAATGAAGAGCGCCATCCCATGGCTGACGCTGGCCAGACGCCACTCACCCATGTCTGTTTCTCTCTGCAATGTCCCTGTTTGCACAGCAAACAGTGGAGGCAAGTCTATGCACTGCCAGTCTGCCCCCTACTGGAGGATCTGCTTAAACGTTTTCTAAACACATCCTGTTCAGACACACAAACACACACGTACACGCACACACACCTAATCCCAGCTATGACAATCTTAACCCTTACCCAGCCCTAAGCTTAACCATAAGTAACCAAACAAAATACCCCTGGCAATTTTAGTTTTTTGATTGCAGTCACAGATTCACAAAAACAGTGGGGAAGATTGAAGACAAATGTCATGCTTAATGGTATTAGTGTGGAAAAAAGGAGAAATTAGAGCCTTACTGCATTCTCCATGGTGGACAGCGTGAGTCAGAGTACAATGCTGAACCAGAGCCTTACTGCATTCTCCACGGTGGACAGCGTGAGTCAGAGTACAATGCTGAACCAGAGCCTTACTGCATTCTCCACAGTGGACAGCGTGAGTCAGAGTACAATGCTGAACCAGAGCCTAACTGCATTCTTCATGCTGGACAGTGTGAGTCAGAGTACAATGCTGAACCAGAGCCTAACTGCATTCTCCACGGTGGACAGCGTGAGTCAGAGTACAATGCTGAACCAGAGCCTTACTGCATTCTCCACGGTGGACAGCGTGAGTCAGA
>JAODJU010000014.1:20497653-20509186 GCA_026776725.1 Gnathonemus echidnorhynchus | reverse complement strand
CATCGGAAAGGAATAAATACATCATAATACAAACAAACTAGTCAACATGCACACAGACCTCCACACACACACTCACACACAAAATGGCCAGCCAGTTACACACAGTACAGAGAAAAGGAAAATTCTGAAACCCAACGGCAGCCCTGATACAACAACCAATATCCAGCTGTTGGGTCTTAATTTGTCCTCCCCATTCCTGGCCTGCAGGGGGCACCAAATACTTCACAGGGCCTCACTGAGGCTGGTCCGAGGCAGGCAGCCTCGCCTCCCTCTGCGCAGCACTACAGCAACACTGTGGCATGTTTCCACCAGCAGTGTGGGAGGCAGAACCGTCATCACATTTAAACGTGATTATTTCACACACGGGGACTCGACGTCACGCAGAAATGTCACAGAGGAAGTACCCGCTTCAGAAAACGCCACCCTCAAATGCAGAAGGGTCCTCGTGTCCTGACACACTGCCACCGCGCCGAGGAAATTCATTACAGCGACGGAGCCAAAGTCAATTTCCTGCATGCGCTCCTGCGCTGGTCAGCCACGGGGCGTGGGGGGGGGCACCAGCCTCGGGGACACGGGAGAAATAAATGTGCCTGTTGTTTTGGTGGTCGATTAGGACAAAATGGGCAAGATAAGAGGCTTATGCCTGGAGGACACTTTTAAAAGGAACAAGGTGAATGAAAGTAATAATCCATAAAAAGGGGATTAGTGTGAGTGCAGCCGGACCCAGTCGGTTACCCCAGGGCTGCCTGCTTGCTGGGCTTCTATCAGGTTAGCAGAACGTTTCCAATTAAACCCTTCCTTCTTTATTTTAGTAGAGTAAGTGTGATCTTTTTCATCCAATCTACTGCCCTATAATATTCCTGGTACCCGTGTTCCAAAACACTCTGGTATCAGGCGTCCGTACCACAGCAGCAAGCTGAGCGCAAGAACACATTTTAGAATAAAAAATAAGAAAAAAAAAACAGCTTTATGTTTCAATTTACTGAGCTCAACAGGAAAAAAATGTCTCTCAGTAAATTCCATTCAACATATAAATGTGAGTCAGTGTTGCATGTAATCATAACTTTAATAGCATTACACAACTAATTAAAAATAGATGAAAAGTTAAGTCAAGGTAGAAATAAACAAGCTCACGCCAGCCCAGATTAGAAGGCAGAAGCTTAAGGCAGGAAACGGCCACAGCAGGTTCGCATGCAATGCCACTCTGCTCTTAGAGGGGCCTCCAGCATCAGACACCTTCACCCAAGGCCACAAGGGGGTGCTGTGTGTCACAGAAGGTTATGACCCTGTGCCCATGATCAGAAGGTCGCTGGTTCAGATCCCTTGGCTGGCAGAGTGAGGTCACCACTGGACCCTTGACCGGGCTCTTAACCCCACCGTTCCCAGGATTGTCTGACCCTGCTCTCTGATCCTCACCCATTTACCCATTTGGACAAAAGCATCCAATAAATTAATATATAAAGTATACGGCCATTTTCTTCAGCAAAAAACTGCATTTGATACTTCGCTCTACTTTTTTCCTATTCTCTAGCTTTGGGCCAGTGTGTCCCTTAAACTGATAAATGTAAATGAGCGGAAACAAGAAGAGCCACTGACAGGCTGAGCAAAATAGACCCCCCCCCCCCCCCAGAATATCCATTCACTCCGGAATATCCATTCACTCCGGAATATCCATTTTTGAGTTTCGTTAAGAAAGTCAACATTCCTGAGGACATTCGGAAACTGGCCCCTTAGGTCTGCGACTTGCTCAGTAATAACTTTTAATTCATAACTTAACAAAATAAGCCAACATACTCAGCGAGTATGTTTATCATTCGCCCAGTTCTGTAGCGTGCTAAGCAGTAACCATCCATGCTTTATTTAATCATCTCTGTAGCCTGACATCTCTACCTGCTCATCTAATCAGGTCTACGGCTCATTGGACAGGTACACTCAGCTGCTTCTTTATTTGTCTAGTTCTTCCCAGAGGCACTACCATTCTACCATAGATACACTACCATTCTACCATAGATACGCTATAATTCTACCATAGATACGCTACCATTCTACCATAGATACGCTACCATTCTACCATAGATACGCTACCGTTCTACCATAGATACGCTACCATTCTACCATAGACACGCTACCATTCTACCATAGATACGCTACCATTCTACCATAAATACGCTACCATTCTACCATAGATATGCTTCCATTTTACCATAGATACGCTACCATTCTACCATAAATACGCTACCATTCTACCATAGATACACTACCATTCTACCATAGACACGCTACCATTCTACCATAGATACGCTACCATTCATGTGTGTATGACTTTGCATGTATTCATCTTACTGAAACAACAAATAAAATCGACACAAACTAAATACTGAAAATAAAATTATTACAAAATTACTGTATATAAACAGCACATGAGAAGTCTAGATGAGGCTGGTCCTGTGGTAACTGCAGGGCGGGGTCACATGAGGGCGACAGAGGCTTACCAGAAGTTCTTAAAGGGGGTATTAATCTCGAAGCCCTTTCGCTCCACATCCTTCACGTGGGCGGCGGACAGCTCCACAATGGCCACCCCGATCCCGGCTTTGAAGTCCTTGAAGAGAGCACACAAACGCATCCATACAATGAGCAGTGCGGACAGGAGGCACCTCTCATGCTATCGCTGGTACGCAGTGAGCTTCTCCAGCTTGTGCCAGACCACGGGGCCGTACCGTGGCTCTGCTGGCAGAAAAAAAATATTTTAATGTGCCCGAATAGTTTTAATAAATATGCTTAAAAACATTTTTCTTTCAAGCTTAAATGTATTTTTTTATCTTATTTAGTCTTCCAAAAAACTCTTTATTGACATACATCACTGCAGACTTTTTGCCTTGAGCTAGTCAATTAAAGTTAAATAAAATTAGACAGTTTCTTAAATGAATCAATCAATGTGTTGTGGCCATAATGTCCTTCACACTGCATTAGGCAGTGTAATAAAATTACTCACTAACTAATAGAGACATCACTAATTAGAAAATGGAAACAGAGAATATGATAAACTATAAATTCCCAAATGGTGACCAACAGAATGACAAAAACAAAAACAGAAGCCAAAGCCTTTCCAGAAGTCTGCCTTGAGGTAGCTAAGGTCCAGTGTGAAATGTGGGACCTGCAGCTGAGGAGCAGCTCAGTGTGACAGGTGAGAACACGCCATTTACTGGGCCTTACTGGGGAGTTTCAGCTGCAGAGATGTAAATCAACTGTCCCTTAGAGCAGTGTTTCCCAATCTGCTCCTTGGGGACCCCAGCCAGTCCACGTTTTTGCTCCCTCCCAGCTCCAAGACAATCCACATTTTAGGGAGCTGGGATGGAGCAAAAACGTGGACCAGCTGAGGTCCCCAAAGACCGGATTGGGGGAAACTGCCTTGTAGAGGATGTACAAGAGCACAGTTCCTGTGGGTTTTTTCCATAACTGGTCCACTCAGCATTTCCTTTGCCTCTTTATAAGATCCATTACATGAAATAAAAAACGTTTCCCATTGACACAGTTGCTCATGGCTACTTCAGTTCCTTTGGCAACATCTTACAATAAACGCAATTTAATTGTGTGGAATAACAGACGCGATGCTATGTGTCGCCTTGTCAAAATGGATCCATCTCCAACAAACAGGGAAGCTGATTACAATTACGCCTATTTAAATCGGCAGACACTCTTCTCCAAAGCAAATTACCGGTCAGTACAAAGAACAAGCGCTCTACGCAACAGTCAAAGGCTATCAATCAGAACAGGAAATGCCTCCAGTATCCTGTGAGAGAGATTGCAAAGAAAGCAGTATAAGGTTTACACAAACAGAGAAGGACAGCTGAGGTCCTAACTGAGCACCTAGAGACCATATAAAAATGGTCATTCTCAAGTTATATAGCTTATATAGTTAGATAGCTTATAGAGTTTCCCTGTGCATCACACCTGCGTACTGCAGATCGAGTGCTGGCTCACAGTCCTTGAGGAAATGCTATTTATTTGTGAGGACCCTGCACACGTCCCCTCAGACTGATTCACGGGATAAAAAAAAACACATGAAGTCAGACACTGCAGCTGAGCTTTTTAGTTTTGCGATTTAAGCAGAAGCAGGGGGATGAAATATTCATGTGTGTGTGAAATGCAGAGCGGAGCAGCAGCAAGTAGGGCTGAAAGGGGAGAAGGAGAAGGCAGAGGACAGCCCTTTCCTAGTGACACTCATCTTTGTGCGAGGCCAATTAAAGACATGCTGTTATGATCCATCGAGCCGCGGTGCTGGTGACCATTATGCTCTGTGGCCGCTCTAATTAATACCCCACGCAGGTTAGTAAGCACACAGCCTAAGTGTGGGTTTTGTGTAAAAGGGGTAAAAAAAAAAACCTTCATGAGAATCAAACTAAAACTTAGCAGTACTTTAAGATGACAGGTAGAGAGAGAACATGAGAGTGTGTGTAAGGGCGGTAGCAATCGTTGAGTAGAGGGACAAAAAAAAGCTCAAAAAAACATTAACATGTAGGTAAACAGTCATCTGCATAAAACTCAACATTTGGTGGGGAAAACAAATGTTTAGTAACATAAATATCAGTAAACGACTTG
Organism: Gnathonemus echidnorhynchus; assembly: GCA_026776725.1. NCBI lineage: Eukaryota > Metazoa > Chordata > Actinopteri > Osteoglossiformes > Mormyridae > Gnathonemus > Gnathonemus echidnorhynchus. The sequence goes on along the minus strand of JAODJU010000014.1, from coordinate 20,504,587 downwards.
CGCTCAAAACGCTGCCATAATGAATAGCCACGTAATTATGAAGGTTAGTGGCCTCTGTCTGACATCATAACCACGCTCTGCTTGCAGGACTCTTCCTGTTAATGCTACTTAAAATAAAAATGTGCAAAACTCTGATAAAGAGTTTAAAAAGTTTCTTCAGAGATCACTAGAAAGATTGCTACATCGTATTAAAACTACAATAAATAAAATTAAGCAAAAAAAAAAATTACAAATGAACGAGGGCACATTTTGTGTATGCAGAACAGGGTGAAGGACCAAAGTGGAGGATTGAGGTTCAAACACAACAGCATCGATTCATCCCATCGCTTCGACACTACAGACAAGTGCGGTGCCACCTTGGGAAACGGTCCATTGTTAATTGCGCTGGAATTTCAAAAGATCTAATGAAGCTAAAGATAAATTTAATTGTTCCCTCCAGGTCAAGTAGCACATTTATATTTAAATCACATATACACATGCAAAACCTGAAACTAAGACACAACTGCCACCAAATGGAAGTGACAGTTCATTCAAAATGTTTGATTTGTATAACAGAAATACTTATACATAATAAAAATCACAATATAAATCAAATGATATAAAAAGATTATTCCAGAATTAGGCCTGTAGAGAATACTGTATGTTTACTACAGCATATTTAGTGATTAAATGGGGGATATGTCATAGTAACATTCTAGGAATGTTCTTTATTTTGCTGCCAAAATCAAAAAGACAAAAATTCAATATGAAAACAGGCACGATGGTTTCAGAAAGGTGACCTTTTGTTACGGTTTCAGCTCCTGAAGAGCTCATGTAGCCATAACTCACAAGAATAAGTCACCGTCCTGCCCACACGGGCTGTTCCACCTCACAAGTACCTTTATGTCATGCTTTTACAGTGTTGAAGAGTAACTACTAACTATGTAATGGCGCTACGTGATTATATTACTAAAATAAATATAATTGATATACGTATGTTAGTTACTGAGAAAATATGCAATTATATTACAGATACTAATCAAAATGTTGGTATTACAAAGGGGTTACATCCGAAAATATTATTTTCAGACAAAAAACAAATAGCAAATATAAAAGGGATATAACGATTCTCCCAATCCACAGTCCGATTCAGACTTCTTTTTATTGGAGGGGAGGGTGGGAGGTGAATTATAAAAACAGGAGACATCCTGCATTTTATTCATCTTTGGTGTGCAGTTGAGATCAGTGGCAGGATGATGTCTTCTGACATGCCTGCCAGCTGAGGAAGTTTTTGCATCACTTAGACCAAATTCTGCATCTTTCGTCTATGACACCGAGTGTTTTGTCCACTAGATAATCAAAATGCCGGGTCTGCAGTCTCAGGGTAATTATCCATCTTACGCTAATGAAACTGCCCAAGTGTTTACTGCAGACACACTCACTCAATCAGGACTGGAATGTCACATGACAAATGTAGTTGGAAATAGGAAAATATTTAGAAGATATACAGCCTGCTATAACTTTAAACAGAATAATTTTGTTAATTGTTGTTAATTGTTAAATGAAAAATGAGTTTAGTGACATTAGTAATGTAATGAGAGCTCAGGGCTCTGCACCTGCCGCGATAGCAGCGGGTTTGGGGGTTTGTTCGTGGTTCTGTCTTGTGCTTCCAGAAGCATGACACGAGATCATGAACGTTTGTATTGTGGTTTCAGTCTCAGTTTCAGAACCGTCACACCACTAAGGTAGAATATAACATTCATTTTGTTGCTTTGCATCTTTTCACCATGCATGAATGACTTCTTTTGGCATATTTCCAGACAACGCAGGTCAGCAAATTTGTGGAGACAGATGTGACTTTTCAGCGTTACAGGGTTGGCATCATGGGGGGTATTTGCAGGTCACCCCCCCCCCCAAATGATCCACTGTGCCCCCCCAAAGAACAGAGTCATTTATTTTAATTTTATTTTTTAGTAAAGATGTTCATCCTAAAACAGCATGTGTGCATGCAAAAGTAAGATTATTTTTAATGTTAAGTCCCTTCAGGGGCTCCGTATACATACCATGTGGTTAAACTGTAATTGTAACATGTAAGTGAAATTTAAAAATGTATCAAAATGGTTTATCACTATAATATTCCTGGTTATTAATTCATATTGTCCCTGGGAAAATCCATTAAAATATCAAATTTTTCAAGGGTTGCTTCTTACACACATCTCATCTCTACCAGAGCCCAACTAGTAAGTGAAGGTTTGGAATGAATCAAATTACAAAAACATGGAATAGAAATCAAGGCATCAAGCAGGAATGTCTCATCCAGTCAAGAAATGTCTGATCAGAGCTACGTATGAAAATTAACATTAAAGCTGATTAAAAATAAACTTTTTACCACAAAACTAACCTTTTAGTAAGTTATTAAATTAAAATCTTTGATTCAATTATAAGATTTTGAAAAAAAGTTAATGTTGAAGGAGGCAGAGCTGAGCTCAGAGAGGGTGTGATTTGGACAGAAGGAGGCGGAGCTGTGCTCAGACAGGGTGTGATTTGGACAGAAGGAGGCGGAGCTGTGCTCAGAGAGGGTGTGATTTGGACAGAAGGAGGCGGAGCTGTGCTCAGAGAGGGTGTGATTTGGACAGAAGGAGGCGGAGCTGTGCTCAGACAGGGTGTGATTTGGACAGAAGGAGGCTGTGGGTGTGATTTGAAAATAAAGACATGGAGCTGGGCTCCTGACTGTCCTTTAAGCCCCAAATACATGGGGGGAGGAACTGTAGGGGACCCCCCCCCCCCTTTTTAAAAGTATGGCTTTTGCCACTGCCCCCCCCCCAGTTTTCCCATCCTCAACAGTAGTTTTGCGCTACCCTGATGTGGTTTTCTCTGCATTACCATGCAAATCCAGTCCACTTACTAGTTCTTAAAATGATCCAGGTCAGAAATTCCCATTACCCTTAAGAAAGCACCGGTCTCACTTTCCAGAAATTCTGTCTACTTACTTTTACATTTAAAGTCTGTGTCTCTAAAAATTCCAGACCATAATTTTCCATTATCCTTAGCCTTGATGCCTCGCCAGTTGCTGGGCAAACACTGACTTTCTGTCAGAGTGGCAAAAATCCAAATTGGACATTAGTACTTAAGTTTCAAAGAAAAGAAAAGTAAGTTATACTGCCGCTTATGTGGAGATCTATCACTCAAGGTCTTCAGCTGGACAGTAACACAAGTGGCATCAGTTAGTAAAGACTCATCGATGTTTGTGTTCTGAGACTCATCTGAGCTGTGTGCTGGTGTTACTCAGAATTAGAGGAGCGCTAAACAGCATACAAAACGTGATAAAGTACAGAAACGTGAATCAAGAGCATAAAAACAGAAAGTAAATGTTAAAAAGAATGTGCCAAGTTCAACTGCTATGACACGTATGCACAAGCTGTGAATAAGTGCAGTGGTTTGAGTTTTGATCTTAGGAGTCTGGTTAGTCATTATTTGATGGGGTGGGTAATATATCTAAAAATGATATCAGGGTTTTTCAGAGATTTTCACAATATTAATACTTATCACAAAGTTATGCAAAAAACTGTAAAATATGATGGTTTTGTGTTTTTCTGATTATGATGACACAATGACCAAATTGTTTTACTAGTAGTGATGGAGCCTGTGACAGTACAACAATAAATTACACCAACAACTGACTCATATCTTGACAGAATTTGTTTTAAAAAAGTGCATTATAACTGTGAATTATGCAAGAATACAAGTGTTTTGGCTGTACGACAATACTCCCATTATTCAAACTGATGAAAAAGTGAATGTTCATAATCATAATGGAATATGTGATGACTTACTTGTCATCTTTTGACCTCCATTGTCCTCTTTTTTGGCGTTTGGCTATCCTTCCTTTGAAGGCTGAGAAAGTGTGAAAGTGACCACCTTTGTTTGATTTGCTTTATCAATTTAGTTCTTATTTTTTCCCTGAATATGTCACAGATTCAGGCTTAACATGCAATTTAAGCTTGAATAACCAGTGACAAAAAGAAAACCTTGAGTAGTATATTAAATACAATATTAAAACAGAATAAAATATATTTTGACATATTAAAAATAAAATGAGTAAACCACAGAAAACTGAATAAGTATTATCAATGATAATAAAATAACCATAATAAAATTGAGAATAATAATAATAGTAATGCAAAATTATTTACTTGAAAAGCATTCACACTTAAAATCCGCACCAAAGTGATGTTTGTTCAAGTACACAAACCGTCTATTAAATCTAGATTTTACAGAACCTGGATTGAAGCAATACAGATTCACGTACAGAAACTGTCTATTAAATCCGGATTTGGAGCAATGTGCATTTACTTACAAAAACTGTTTACTACATCCAAACCGGAGCATTTTGTGTTCACGTACACAAAACTGTCTATTAAATCCATATGAGAGCGATGTGCATTCACGAACACAGACTGTCTATTAAATCCGGATTGGAGCAATGTGCGTTCAATTACAAATATGGTCTATTAAATCCGGATTGGAGCAATGTGCGTTCAATTACAAATATGGTCTATTAAATCTGGAGAGGAGCCCTGTGCATTCACACCTGATATATTATCAGGCCCCTTCACCCAGGTTGTGGTTTAACAAACAGTTCATTTTATCCATGCAGGAATCTGTCATTTTGCAGAGAAGCAGCCCCAGACCTCAGAAAGCCTATATTATTACGAATCCTGAAAGGAAGGGACATCTCCTGACTCTGGGGCACCTCCTTACAGCAGCCTTTAATTGTGCCTGAGCGACACGCTTAGTGCCAGAGAGGAAGCGCTGCCTCTTTCAAACAGCTCGTTTTTCTCTATGGATTAAATACTACACTCCACTGAGCGTACTGTCATACTTCCATAGCCTCTCCCTTTCCCTTCTTCTATGTCAGGAGACCCAAAGTACATTCGCATTGCCCAGGATTTACCGTTTAAGCAAAACAATACAATTAATTCCCATTTTCCGCGTCTCCCTCTATATAATTCATGGGCTGAGGCGGAATGGGGCTGTCACAAAGCAATTTGCAAGGGGTGCGGGAAAAAAAGATGAGGAAGTGTGTTTGTGCTAATGATGGAAATAATGAAAGGCAAACGGGGGTGAGCTGGCAAGATCGGTGAGGCTATTTACCCGTAATTTGGGTCGCAGGATAAGGCGAGTCAGTATCACAAGAAATATCTGTCCTATTTATCGCCATGCAATCTTAAAGTGCGCCCTTGTAGGGTGTCGATGGAAACTCGGAGAAGCCTCTACTTCATCCTGTTCTTAATCCCACTCCAAAAACCACAAGAGACTTTTTCCCCAACTATTTTTAGCTATATCTCATCCTGCCATTCTTTATACAAGAATGTTTTATTTTATATAAAGAGAGAGTGAACTTATTTCACATGAAAAGGGTTGGGAGTGATTGCATACCTGCTCTGCTTTATAAAGTCTCACTTGGGTTCCCATCAGGGACAGGAAGACTCTTCCCTTGTAGCCGCGTAGCTCCACAAAGCCGCATTTGGCTGCGCTGGGCTTGGAGCGCAGCTGGGATGCGCTGGGCTGGCTCCGGATTGCTATCTGTAGGGCATTGATCCAGTCGTACCGCTCTCCTGTGTGGGAACGGCGACACGCACGTACAGCGAAATTAGAACAACAGAAAAACTACTTTTCATTATGAAATTTACTCTCAAGAGTTATTGAAATGTTACCGTCGAAGTTTTGGTTATTGCATGATAGAAATCCACTCTTAGCTAACATCAGCCGAGTTCAGTTTCGAGAGTTGAATCGGTGGGATGGAGTAAAAGGCAGCAGCTCCAGTGGACCACAGACATGTTAGGCATAGCTGAGGGCGATGATGCTGACAGCAGCACTGATGCTGCTGAGAAATCAGCACAAGCCCAGGAGCTTCCTGAGTGCTTACACTGCTCACTTACTGGGCCCCCCTCAGCAGGAACGGGCCAGGGGGGCCTTTTGTTTGAGGTGCGCAGACGGCTCTACGACAGGGATTTGTTAATTAGTCCCTAAAGTTAGCAGCTGCATAACTCAGAGAAACCTAGTAATAAATTATACATTCAACAAAGAGCCTTCCAATCAGAAACAAAAGGGTGTAAATCAGACACATTTCAAAAGCCTGAAAGTCACAAATTTGCAGCAGAATTACCCACAATAAACTGCACTCAGGCCGAAACTCAAGATGAGAACTGCCCTGCTGGTACGGTGCCAGTTCCAGATGGCCCCCTATGCGCCAGCGCGAGTGTGGGCATGTGCGGCGCAGAACAGCTGCCTGAGAGGGACACGGAGGAAACCCCCCCCCCGATCACTCTGTCAGCGTCTCCTTTCAGATCAATTCATAAAGCGGACAGAACTTTTCCACCAGCACTGGGGCTCCTGCAGGGGCCCCCGTGGGATGGCTGTGCTGTGACCGGATATCAGGCCACCACAGGAACGTTGCAGTCTCCTGCCACACCTTCTGGGGGAGGGGGGGGGGATATGCAGAGCCAGAGAGAATTTGCAGCTGGAAACTTTATTTTAATCATGGATCTGAGGCACCTGACAGCAAGGCTGGTGTGCTGAACATTAAAAAAAAAAAGTGTCTGGGGTGGCGGGGTGAATGGGGGGGCTACAGGGGAAAAAAGACAATAAATCACATGTGAAGGAGGGAGGGCTGCAGGGGCACAGCATCAGAAAAGTGTGTCACTAGGGGTCTGCAGAGTTAGTCTGAAAACTTCAGTGGAGGTGCCTGCTTTCCATACACATTTTGCTGTATTTCTCCCTCTTACAAAATGATATGTAGAAATTCAGCCTTGTAAAAAGAGTCTGGGTGGTGGTGATCAGGAGTGAGGCAGGGTTAGGGTTAGGGCGTTCACAGCGTCTGGGTGGTGGTGATCAGGAGTGAGGCAGGGTTAGGGTTAGGGCGTTCACAGCGTCTGGGTGGTGGTGATCAGGA
>JAODJU010000014.1:20387741-20401101 GCA_026776725.1 Gnathonemus echidnorhynchus | reverse complement strand
GCCATTAGTGAGATAGTGTGGTCAGCTGGAGAGCCATTAGTGAGATAGTGTGGTCAGCTGGAGAGCCATTAGTGAGAGAATACCATTAGTGGGGGAGAGTCATTAGTGGAAGAGTGCCATTAGCAGAGGAGCACTGTTAGCAGAAGAGCACCATAAGTGGAGTACCACAGTTACTAGAGGAGCACCATTAATGGAGAACCACTATTAGTGGAGTAATGCAGTTAGCAGGACAGTGCTGTTAGTGGAAAAGTGTGGTCAGTGGGATAGTGCTGTTAGTGAGTGGTAGCTGTTAGCAAGAGAATGCCGTTAGCAGGGAATAGAGTGCTGTTAGCAGGGGATGACCGTTGGCAGAGGAGAAGCTTTATTGGCTGACAGCCATTAGCGGGAGAGAGCCATTAAGGGGAAGGTACAGTTAACAGGAGAGCACTGTTAACAGGGGAGTCCCGTTAGTGGGGAAGAGCTATTAGCGAGAGAGTATGCAGCTTAGTTAGCAGGAGACTGCTGTTAGTGGAAGAGTGCCGTCAATGCGAGAGTGCTGCTAGCGAGGGGCAGCTGTTAGCTGGAGACTGCTGTTAGTGGAAGAGTGCCGTCGATGCGAGAGTGCTGCTAGCGAGGGGCAGCTGTTAGCTGGAGACTGCTGTTAGTGGAAGAGTGCCGTCGATGCGAGAGTGCTGCTAGTGAGGGGCAGCTGTTAGCAAGATAATACTCTTAGCAGGAGAGTGCTGTTAGTGGAGTTGAGCAATTAGTGGAGGAGCATTGTTAACAGGGGAATGCCATATATGGCAGAGGACCACCCTTAGCAGAAGCATGCTATTAGCGGGCAACAGCCATTAGTGGGGAAAGTGCCATTAGCAGGAGAACATTGTTAGTGGGGTAATAGCCATTAGCAGGAGAGTGCTGTTAACAGGGAAGCAACATAAGTGGAATAGCCCTGTTAGTGGAGCAGTAACTTTAGTGGCGGACTACCATTAGCAGAGGAGCTCTGTTAGCAGGGGACAACCCTTAGCGGGAGAGTGCCGTTAGCGGGAGAGTGCCGTTAGCGGGAGAGTGCAGTTAGCGGGAGAGTGCCGTTAGCGGGAGAGTGCAGTTAGCGGGAGAGTGCAGTTAGCGGGAGAGTGCCGTTAGCGGGAATATGTCGTTGGCAGGAGAAAAGCATGAGCAGGGGAGCACTGTAAGTGTAGTAGTGGCATTAGTGGGGGAGCACTATTAGCATGGGAGTGCAGTTAGTGGAGAAGCACCGGGGATGTGGGTGCCCTAAGAAATTCCTGTATGTGTTCTCCAGTGCATTAGGGGAAGACTGTGGGTGTGTCCGAAATCGCGCACTCGCGTCAGTGCACTGAGATGTAGTGCGTAGTGCGCACTTCCTTCTGTAGTGCACGCTACCATGGGTAAGTGCTGTCCTAAATGGAACACTAACGTTTTGCACTTACCGGAAGTGACGGACAAGCATTTGATCGCGCTTCTGTTTTGTTTACAATGAATTTCCTTGTGGTTTTGTTTGCTTTTGTTTACCCCCTGCTACACCCCTCCTGTAAACTGCGTCACATTCAACATCGACACAGGATCCTCCTCCTGTTGGCTGAACATGAGATGGTACATAACCAACATGTTATCTATAACTGTCGTCAGAGAGTGACAGGCTGCACACCACAGTATACATCAGTGAAATTATGTTATTAGCGTTACTTACATTTATATGAAGCGGTTGCGTCCGCTTGGGCTTGTCTGTCTGTGTTGTTGTCCGCCATTATTCAACTCTGAAAACGTGCCGAAAGTCCCTCCCCTTCCACTACGTAGTCAAAATGGCGCCCGTTTAGTGCGAGTAGTGACAGTGACAATCATTCTGCCCTGCGTTTTCTGGCTGTTTTCAGTGCACCATCCGTGTACTTTCAGTGCACTGAATTTTAGCTTAGTTGTCAGTGTGAACGCACTACGCCATAAAATCGCGCACTAAAAGTGCGCAAGTGCGTGATTTCGGACACACCATGTGACTCAAGGGGAGGGCATGTGGGGGGATGCTATGTGGACTTTTTTTTTTTTTGATTGGGTTGTCAGCTTGTGTTGGGAAAAATCCTGACTGTATGGGAGGCACTTCACTTTATTGTGAGTTTGTAATGTGGGACGTGGATATTATATATAAAGATCTCCTGCCCTGGGAGGTAAAGAGCCTGGGGCTAGCAAATGCTTGAAAGGAGGGGGGGAGAGCTGAGTTAGGTACCCCATTTGTATTGCCCCTAGGGGCAGTTTAAAGCACGGGCGTAGCTGAGCTGAAGACCAGGGGCCTCCCATGAAAAGGGACCTTGGAAAAAGTTGGCAACTTTGATATAAAGGAGTATAAACTGGAAACACAAAGAACTGCCAATAAAAATCCAAAAATCAAAGCATGTCGACTTGAGTTTCAACTGAGAAAATGTCTTTGAGATACAGGTTAGCTGGCAGTAGGCAATGCAAAAAGGTGCATGTCCCTTGTTTCAATAGAGCATGTCACCTTGATTTGTTCTTGGACAATTCAACAGTAAATCGGGCCAAATTGTTAATTGCTCTGAATAAAAATAAGGGTTAAGAAAAGAACAAAATCCCTTCACTGCAAGGCCATTCTGGAGGAGAAGAGCAGTGTTTTTCTTCTGTTCTCACTTTGAGGTATTTATGCCTTTTCTAAGTGTGACAGTAGATGCCTGGTAATGCCATTAAACTTGTGTGGCCATGATAAATTACACAGCAGTTTCTGCATTCCAAACAATCCACATGGAGACCAAAAGAGATGGAGCTGTCATTAGAGGAGGTCTACCTAGTCCTGGCTCATATGAGTTACAGGAGATTTAGAAAAAGTGTAGGTCTTTGCCCACAGTTTTATAAATATTTGTTACCAAAGCTTACAATTCTACACCATTTGCCGGTTAAACATAAATGAGCAGATGTACCTATGGCAAAGGTACAACAGCCATTCCCCTCCTAGAATTTAAGGGTGTTTTCACACCAGCACTATTTAATTGAATTACTCTGGTTTGATTTCCCCCTTAGGGAGCAGTTGGTCTCAGACCTCAGTCTGACCAAACTTCCAGGTATATCCCGCGACTTTGAGTTAAACGGCTCCTGTAGCCAGATGCGCTTTGCATTCTGGGATATAGCAGAGCACGCAAATCAGTAGCAGCAGCTAGGAGAAATGAACCGAGGTCTTATTGGTCTAGCAGTGAGGTACACTGCCTTCTTGAAATTTGGGCAGATGACTACATCTGTCAGCTCCTAAAAACAACTCATAAAAACTCAGCTGAAGGAGAGAGGACATGACTGCTCCACTGAACAGTGCCGTATGAAAGTAAAAGAAAAAAACTCAGGCAACAATAGCTCAAACTAAGAGATGTTCAACTGCAATGCCCAGGACAGTGGACCTTCTTCCTACATTTACTTTCATGTTCCCACCACCGGCACATCTGACCAATAAACAGCAGGAACGTTTCCAGGTGGTTTGTGGTGCTGTATTGTTTCTTCGGTTGGATTTTTCTGCGAAAGCAAACCAAACCGAGGGAAAAAATACTACAAGTTTACAAACTCATCAACTGATTCAGACCAGAGGAACCAAACTATAGGTGTTAATACGCCCTAATCTTCAAACCACAAGTCTTCTTCCAGAAGGAATTGATATCAACCTGGTGATAGCTAAACTGTACATAACAAATGAAAGGCCCTTATTGATTTGCGTAAAAGTGACTGCATTAGGATTGTAGTCAATCTGATGTTTTATGTTTCTGAAGTTTTATGAATTATGAGTACGTTGGTTGCAGGCACACACTGTATTTCCTGGTCATGTCTGGGTCAGCGCCTGTCCGACCCTACCCTTCATGTCTCTACCATGTTTGACCAGCAGGAGTCGCTGGCCATCCTGCCTTGTCACTCCCTGTCTAACACTTGTGTCTTCCCCTGTTCCTTGGACTGCTACATGGATCAGTGGGTTGAGTGGGTGGTACAGAGAGCATAAACCCCACAGGCATGGGTTCTAAGCCAATCTCACCGGTTCTGTTTAATTATTGATTTTTGTTGTTCCTAGTCTTTGTAGTTATTTTGCTTCTCTGTTTGGTTTGCCCTGTTTGTGTCCTATGTGATTGTAGTCTTTTTTAAGGTTCTTTAGTTTCATGCTTGCTTAATTATAATCTGAAGGAACCTACCTGTTCCTTGTTGTCCTGAGTCCTTTTTGATTTGTTAATTTGATTGCGCTTTGCACCTATTCCTTGTTTGCCCTGGTGTTCCTCTGTATTTACAGTATATTGCCAAAAGTATTGGGACACCGTCCAAACCATTGAATAAGGCCGTTCATAAAATTTCCTCGCTACTAAATATTCCATGGTTAACTGTTAGTGGTATTATAACAAAGTGGAAGCAATTGGGAACAACAGCAACTCAGCTTCAAAGTGGTCGGCCACATAAAATCACAGAGCAGTGGAGACGTGTTCTCTGGAGTGATGGGTCATGTTTGCCTGGCAATCCAATGAACGAGTCTGGGCTTGGTGGTTGCAAGAGGAACGGTATTTTCCTGACTAAATTGTGCGAAGTGTAAAGTTTGGTGGCCATGGGATTATGGTGTGGGGTTGTTTCTCAGGGGTTGGGCTTGGCCCCTTAATTCCAGTGAAGTGAACTCTTAATGTGGCAGCATTCAAAGACAATCTGGATAATTTCATGCTCCCTACTTTGTGTGAACAGTTTGAGAATGGCCCCTTCCTGTTCCAACATGACTGTGCACCACTGCACAAAGCAAGGTCCATAAGGACATGGATGAGTGAGTCTGGGGTGGAGGAACTCGATTGGCCTGCACAGAGCCCTGACCTCAACCCAGTAGAACACCTTTGGGATGAATTAGAGTGAAGATTGTGAGCCAGGCCTTCTCATCCAACATCAATGCCTGACCTCACAAATACTCTGCTGGAAGAATGGTCAAAAATTCCCATAAACACACTCCAAAACCTTGTGAACAGCCTTCCCAGAAGAGTTGAAGCTATACCTGCCAACTCGATATTAAAGCCTATGCATTAAGAATGGGATGTCATTAAAGTTCATGTGTGTGTAAAGGCAGGTGTCCCACTACATTGCCAATCATATTGAGAGTACCTGCCTGTGTTCAGTTCCTTAGTGAGTCATTGAGTTTGTGCTATGCTCCAATGTGTTGATTGCTCTGTTCCCTTGCCTGTTCTTGGTCCCGGTGTTGCCTTGTAGTTAGTTGTTTTCTTTCCCTGTTTTGCTTTTTTTGACCATTCATGGTCCTTTTGTTTGTAGTTTGACCCAGAGTATTCAGTTTCCTTATAAACCCCTTTTTGTCTTGCAGCCCCAAGTGAATCATCACACTCATTCCTGCCCCATGCCCATGAGAGGTCTGTCTTGAAGTATTCAGGTTTTCCTGTCATACATGGATAACAATGATCTATTGCTTTCCTGAGTATAGCTACAAAGTCTTGGACCTTCTGCAAAAGAAATTAAAGTTTTGTGGCAGATGGTTCCTTCTGTTTGTTTTTCAAAATGAGGAAATTCTGCTATGAACCTGCAAACCCGGATCAGCACTAACCTGGAATCTCAGAGGGAATCTTGCTTCATCACTTATTGCGCCCTGCCTGTATGGCTTATACTTCAGACTCCATCCTGAGGCCTCCACATTGCTCTGTGTCCGTGACGCTCCCTACTTTTGCCTTAAGCTATTTGTCTTAAAATCTCACAGGGTTCCTGAACAGTTAAGTAGTAGGCATGGGATATGTGTGAGCTAAATCGGGGCCGGTGACTAGAATCAGCCAGTCAGGAGCTGCACACAAAATTAAAAAGCACGTTTGATATAGACCTCCATGTACCAATGACCACCAGCGCTTTCGAATGATGACTGAAATGCCATGGGGCTGTCAGTTTATACAGTGTGTCGGCCAAACATACACCCAGGAAAGAGTGTGTCTGCATTTTTAAAGGATGGGTCAATTGTTCGTCATTGCTCAGCCTAAGTCGTAAACACGGTCACAACAGATGTTTATGATTAAGGCGTGTTGAGGTTTTATTTTTATTTATATCTAGATTAATGATACCGTAGTATGAAGGAACATGCTAATTATCACTCCCTTTGAAACCCTCCAGATAGTTACACAGCCAGATGCACATTGTGCGGAAAGACCACCATATACCTCATTAATCACCAGGAATAATATAGATGAATACACGTCTAGTTATTCTTAGGCTTGTTCTGCTGCCTCCCCTGTTCCACTGATTCCTGCTTTAAAGTCATCAGTAGTTCATCAGTGCTCTTCCCTCGCATTTGAGCTGAATGACACATTTTATCTAGCCTGTGTGTGCTGTTGGGAGTGATACTTTAGCAATGTATTCCAGTTCAGTTACAAAATACCTGTTAAAAATGTCATCAGTAACCTCATCCAAGAATCACAATAATGCAACCCGATTACGATTACTTTGGGATCACCTCAATGCCAAATGTGCAGACAAACACAAAAGAAAAATACCAATAACATCACTTTTACTTCTGTAAAACATCAAACAACATGCATCAAACATTTTGACTTCTCTGAGTACGTGGATTAGGAGTGCCCCAGTAGACCCATTTTCTTAACAAAACGGATAGTATGCAGAACTCTGACAGCTTTTCATTGCTTACTTATATTTTATTTAATGTGTTCTTAATCACCAACTAGGTTGTTCTTGGTATTTTAGATCAAAACAACATGAAAAGAAAGCATTATTCTAAAATTACACAAGATACCTAGCTAGTTTACCTGCCCAAAAATACCTAGCTAACTAGCTAGCTGTAGCTTTTGCCAAGTGAATAAAAGAATTGGGGTATAAAATAACATTAGGGTTGTTTAAATATTTTTTAAATATTACCCAGCAATCAATTAATGAAACCACAGGAGATAAATAATTCTGATTGCCAATTATCAAGGTGTTTAATTTAATTAGAAACCTGTTAAATTCCATGAAATTTCATATTTTACCATTAAGATCCATATTTATGTCTAGATTCCAGGATTCCGTCTGCATTTTCCACGTCACAGATCTCAAAATTTACAGTACAGTACAGTACAGTACCATTTGAGTGTCGTTATTAGCAAGAAAATATCATAGTTTTGATTCATCAAAGTAACCTCCACTAGCAGAGAAAATTGAAGGCATTTTTTCTACAAGGGACATTGAGATTAAGTATGGCTCTGTCTCATGGGACGAAACAGCTAACTAGCGCATTTAAAGTTAAAGGACTGTTCCATCACCACTCAACCAGTTAATAGGATGTCAGACATGCACTGTTACATACTCTTTCCATGTTATAAAGGAAATTTGTTTTATTTGATTTATATTTTCATTCATAGTTGTTCACTCAACTTTCCAATATTTACCAAGAATGAAAAATTTGCAGTTTATGAAATAAATGGGTAAGTGGTAAAAACCTGCGGTTTACAAAATCTTTTGACTGGTAGTATATGTTACACCATTTAAACTGGTACCAGGAACATTGCGACATTGCACATTCACATAGACATCTGCAACTATGCAAATAATGGCAAAATTTCCATGCAATGAAAGCATTTTTTTCATTTATTGCAGTAGTTGCCATGGTGAATGGTAGAGGAGAGTAATGTCTTGGGGTGTTGTGTGTTGTGTCTACAGAAAATCGGTCTTCATTTTTAGATTATTGTAAGTGTAATCCTGGTGATTCCCATTTTTTTTCTAATTGTGTCCATAAAGATTATATCTTTTACCTGTGAAACTGTAAAGAATACAAAGTTCTGAATATGTAATGCGGTTCCATGTATTCTGTTACGGCCAAAGCCTGGCCACAAAACACATCACTTCTCTAATTTGTTTAGACTGTTGAATAATTAAGTCTAAAGTCTTCACTTTGAGTTTACATTGAATATGTCAGGCTTTTAATCCATTTAGCTGCTACTTTGATTTCCGCATCCTCACAGCCCCGTAATTTATTGAATTAGCGTTGACTTTGCTTTGCATATTTCCCATGAACCAGCACGTGGTTTTTATCACAGGAGCTCAGCCAATGGCAGTCCTGTCAATATTGCATCACATCCTGCATAAGCACTTCCTTGGTGAGAATGACTTCATATAATATCACGCAACAGTTTAACAATAAGAATCAAGAACTCTAGAAGAATGTTTAATTTACTAAACTATTTAGGAAAATAAATAGCCCTTAGATTGCTTTAGCTCCCAAACATTCCCAGCCTGATTCCCTGTGTTTCGTGGGAAAAGTCGCACTCCACGTAACCCTGTACCAGCTAATAGTGATTGAATTGATAGATGGATAATACCCATTATACCCAATTATTCCATTACAATGGACCATGTTTCACTTTGCAGTCAGTGGCATGTGTAACATACACACTGGCCACTTACTATGTTATTCTATCCAGAAATCAGTTTACACATGGTGCTCAATCACGTGTAACTGTCACAGTTACATCACTCGGTGAGTTAAAAACTGGAATGAATTTTTAGCTGTCATCCCTATAGGGCAAAGATGGACTGCACCCCCACGGAGATCTGAAATTCCAGGGCCGCCAAATGTCACCATGGAGAAACTGTGACTTGTTCTGCTGCCTTAAAATAGCCGTAGAAGATAATGCTGACAGACATGACAAGGAGCATTGTGGATGTGAGGAGATGCCTGTGTAACTCTGACATCTTCTAATCCTACAGGACTTGCGTGTCCAGTGATGGAGGCTGTGCTTCTGCTCTCTCTCCTCCTTGTCCATCTCACTCTCCTCCCTTCTCCACCCTCCCTGTTTCTACATCCATCACAGAGAGATGAGCTGAACTGCCATGACGTGGCTGCACATGAGCGACAGGTGACTGCCAGAGGGTCTCCTTCCAGCACAGGGGACGCTCAGAAGCCCTGCCCCCTTCACGCTGCGCTCCTCCAGCAAGCATCTGAACGCGGGCTCTCAGATTTGATGGGGTGGGGGTGACGATGAAGGAAGTGCCTTCAGAACAACTGTCAGCTTTCATATCCACGAGAAGCTGGAGCAGCCACAGGGACATAATGATGACCCTCATGTGTTTCATAACTGTCCAGTTTGTACAGCTATTAGAATTATTATTGATGTTGCTGTGGTCGTCATCGTGTTCTGTTGGCAAAGGCAGAATCGCAGCAGCCATTAATGAGGTCAGTCTGAAAGTCTCTCTTTCCTTCACCTTTCCCATTCCCTCAATTGAGTCTTCGCTTCACTGTCATCAAAGCTGAGGCTGTCAAACTTCTGAAAACCCTAAATGCTCCTCATCACCTGTCCCAACTTAACCCCCCCCCCCCACTACCACCTACACTAGCCACTTTATTACATATACAGTGGATTCTCGGGTCACGTCCTTCACTCCCATAAAAACTTTTAAAAATTGAGACGTGAGTGTTTCGGCTTACACCATTAGCATCGTACTTGACCTACGGCGAACTAGTTTGGTTGTGTGCGGTGGAGGAATACACAGTAATGTGGCATATGAGTGAAGGAGTTGGCACCCCCAGTACACTTACCTACGCCATTGTGGAATGTTCCATTTGTGAAGAGGAAAGCCATCACAGTGGAGGTGAAATTAGACATTGTAAAGAGATCAGAAAAAGGGAGTGTTTGGGTTATGTCACTGCCGTAGGAACGGAACTGTGTCGTAACCCGGAGACCCCCTGAATACCTCTTTTCTGTATTGTCATTTATCTTTGACTTCCTGTTACTCCTTCCCAATGTGCTGTTACTCATCTCTATATATTCCACATGCCACAGCATTCCTAATGCTATTTCCATATGATAGCTGACAGCAGGGGTGTACCATAAAGGTGGTGGGGGGGACTTAGGATGATTCCAAGGCCCCCTGAGTGACAGGACCCCTAAAAAATTTGGAACATAATTGGATTGGTCTGGGTTGTGGGGCCCAGTATGATATGCTGTCTTGGGGTCCAAAATCACTAGTGGCGCCTCTGGCTGACAATGTCATATAACTGCTGCTGTCAGACAGCTTGGTCTGGCATCACCATACTTTTATGCTGACTGCTGTACCCTATGCTGTCCTGCTGTCCGGCACAGTCAAAGTGTACTGTGTCGCTATTTATACTGTCTTGTCTATTTATTTCAATGGTGCCATGCTTATCTCTTACTGAAAACGATACATTGTCACTGATATTTGTATTATGTATGGCTCTGTATATAAATAACCCCTTTTCTAGGGCTAGGCGATATGGCCAAATATTTTTTTCATGTCAGTCGATATTTGTAATCATCATGATATAATTCATGTAATTATTTCTTTACTTCAAGGCTCCAATTTCCCTTAAAATTTTCAGGTTTCCCCTGAAACAGATTCAGAACATGGCAAGAAGAATAATTTGGTTGTACTGCAAGCTGAAATCTAATTTTAATAAGTCATAGAAAAACTTCTGTGGTTCGGTATAGAAAACGCTGACAGTATGGTTTGTTGTTGGGTCTTTCTCTGCCTTGCTGCTCATTCCAGGTGGGGGGGTTGACTTTGCTGGTAGAGTTGTTCCCCATCCCGCATTGAAATATAAAATGCCGTGTTCCGTTTGAACAAATACAAGATGTGATTTCTCATTTTGCTTCAGAATGAAAGTGGAAACCTTAATTGCTTGGCACTGTGTCTGTAAGCGCTTGCATTCTGTATGTTCTAGTGGATGAAAATGCTTCACGTGGTGAAATAAGTTTGGAATATTTGCAGTTTTGCAGAACGCAGCACCAGCCAGTTGTGTGTCACACTTTAAACTGCAAAAAGTACCACCATCATTTTACCTTGTTTATCCATAATATCTTTTTTTAAAAGATGTTCTGGCTGCTGAGCTGTTGCTTTCGTCACCGACACCTGAAGTTTCCCGTGAGGGAGCGCTTCTCTCTTCCATGATATTACCAAAATAGTAACATGTGGCTCCGCTAACTCAACCAACCTTGTAGTGCGTTTGTGGGGCACAAATTGTCCAGACCTAACAGACTACCATATGATTGGTCAGAATTTTGCTCGTTTCTGTGATGTGATAGGCTGATGTGTGCTATCAAACAATGTTCCTTATTGACAGTTTATATAAATTTTATGTGACAATAACTTGATATATCACCAGCCCCTCCCTGTCCTTTCTCGTACTTTACACCATAGACTTGGAAACACTAATTTTTAACCTAATATGTGGTTATATATAGATGATATGACTGTAATAATGACATGACACCTTGAAAAGGAGGATTCCTGTCCAATAAAAAGCAATTAGCTGTCAGTAGGGAGCACTCAGGAGTCTGTGTGCTTTAATGCACAAGAACATGTTGGCTCTTAGCCTGTGACTTTGCAGAGGATGCTGTCTCCATGGAGACCGCTGGGTGACTCTCTGACATGGTTTTCTGTGGCACTGTTTGTCTTACACCTTTGTGCTCCTGGAGAAGTGGTAGAGAGGGGGCCCTTTAACAGACCTCCATCATTAAAAGCCAACGCAGGGCATAGTCCTTTAATTAAGCATCGCAGACGATTCATTCTCAACGAGGCAGTTAACGGGATGTGAGGATAAACTGCCAAATGGCCGGAAGCCATACAGGAGTAAGATCCAAAAGAGACACTGGTCTGGATGGAGGCATCACATAATGTCATGTGAAGCTCAGCTGTACATTAGCTAAGCGGTTAGCACTGTACCTGCACACACCCAGGGCTGTGGTTGTGTGTGTGGATTAGGTTTACCAAATGCCCCCTAAATTGTGACCAAAACCTGTTAATTTTTCAGACCATTTTTCAGGTCCCCACAAAGATCTGTGAATGCAATCAAAAAAGAAAAAAATGCCAAAAGTCTTGTATTTTTTTTTTTTTAGGTTATGGTATTATGATTAAAGTTAGGGGTGGATAGCAGTTAAGGTCATCATTCTGGTATTAAAGTTTTCCCTAAAGAAATGAAAGGCTGGTCCCCACAAAGATGGCTGTGAGTGTGTGTGCGTGAGTGCATGCATGCGTGAGCACTGCTCTGTGTGTGTACGTTGCGTGTTCTCCACATGACTTTGCAGGATGCATTGTCAGGCAGTCCAAAGACATGCATCTAGGTGCATCTCTTGCTATAAATTACCCGCAGTATGTGAGAGTGTCCCTGTGCTTCCTGGCATTATATTCAGGTTCTCTGTCATCATGTCCTGTGTAAACATACATGGAAGATCTATGGCTGATTTTACGATGGCTTTCCACCACATTGACAGGTGTTCTTCGCTTGTCCCTACAAACAGGAGGTCATTGTCTCACCAATTACCCACCCCAGTCTCATCCAAGGTGCCCCAGTGGGGCATTTAATATCAGGATTATACTTGATCATCCTTCTTCTCCTTATAAGGGCAGGTGTAAGTCAACTGATGAAGCTCAGTTCATGTGGGTAGAAGAACACGTTTATTGTAAGTGTAATCACTTTTATCCCGTTTATTTTCCCAACGCTAATCCATGTGAAGTGCGACTCTCCTTGAAGTGAGCAATAAATGAGCTGAAACACAAAGAATTTTACATTCTGTTCTTTTCAGTGGCTAATAAAGATCCTGTTCTTTCTCAGACGACAAATGAATCTGAATTGCAATATGTATTCACACCATAAAATAGTGACAAGACTATCGGATTGTGGTTAAATTTGCTAATTAAAAAATAAACATTCAGCTCCCTCACCCTTTTTTGAGAAGCTTTTCCTCTGTGATCAAACATTAAAATTCACATTTTGACCCACACTCAAAAGATGCTGCTTTATTGCTAGTCAATTTGTTTTTCGGTGCAGCCATAAGTAAAACAAATCGACTGTAAAGTCCTTAAGGGTATGGATCTGTGTGACACCGGAGTGACATTTTGGCGTCCGTCTCACACCATCACTTCGCACACTTTTGCTGTGAGTGATGACCCGGAGGACGGCGCAGACAGCACGCGATCGATGCGCACGCCAGCGCTCACTAAATCACGGCCAGCACATTATCAAAAACGGCAAGGTAATTACCCTCTCTGAAACAATGCCCCCCCCCAAAAGACATGACATTTATTTGCATGTAACACACCACTGGGAGCAGAGCTCATTGACCGGAAGAGGACGTCACCCCCTGTGTGAGGTGGCAAGTGTCCAACAGCTCCCAGAGCTCAGGCCCAGAGCTGACACTTGTGCTCTTGGTAGGATCAGGAAGCAAAGACAGTCATTTTGATATCAGCAGAAGGAGAACACAGCAGAACACGAGCCTGAGGGTCTTGGGAGTGTGTTCTATACCCAAAATATAAACCAAACTCAGATTTGTATATAGCATATATACAGTAGCATACATAAAAAGAATGTATATATTCTGTATGGAATACAGAGCAGTATATATATATATATATATATATATAT
>JAODJU010000014.1:20359125-20385888 GCA_026776725.1 Gnathonemus echidnorhynchus | reverse complement strand
ACATATCAAAGGTCTTGCTATTGAAATTAAATAAATGTAATTTTTGTCAGCAGAATTTGACTGGGTCAGGATGTTAAAAATGAGATTTCCCCATTGAGTACAATTGCCATTTCAACAGTACACAGATTTGAGATGTTATTTGTTCCAGACACTAATTCCTCTGTTGGGGTCAGGAGCAAGCAATCGGTTTTAATTGCATTTGAGGCTGACCCCACCTGTACAGCCCCCACACCAGGTCTGCCGAGCCTCTGTTTTCCACGGTGCAGGGAAATCCATTAGCGGGGCTCAGATTTATGAAGCACTCTTGTCAGAGCATAATTACAACTCCGCATTGTTTACGATCGGCCCACTTTGGGAACATAAAATGTTTGCCGATGAGCAGCAGTAAACTGGGGATGGCTCAGAGAAAGGGTGAAAGGGAGAAAGAAAGGAAATAAGGATGGTTGACAGGACAGGTTGGAGAGTGGGTAATCAGCTGAGAGAGTGAGAGAGAGAGAGAGAGAGAGAGAGAGAGAGAGAGAGAATAGGTGACAGGGAGCAGTTGATGATTAGGAACAATGGTGAGGCTAAAGCAGGGCTTTCCCCAAATTCAGATAATTACAGAGGGGCCCAGCCCACATCTCCCGAACAAACCCAAATATCGCAGCAAGCCAATATGAGGCCTCATTTTAATTTGGTAGCAGTGGGCAGTGTGTATAACATCACCGGCACCCCTTGACGGGGGGAGAGGGGCGAGCTGCATCCAAATAATGGCTGATCATGGCACGGCAGCAGGGTATTGATTTTCTCATCACGGGTAGCGCTTTCTGGACCAGGGAACGGAAGCCTGTAATTAGGGCCGGCAATGAGCCGCAGTCTGAGGCCAGCACCCCCCCGTCCCCCCAACCTCGAGGCCAGCGGAGATGATGAGATGCAGCAAAATATCAGGTGATATATCATCCGATTACATAGTACAGTCATCTCAAGAGGCTCTTCTTCTAATCTGGGGGCAAAATAAACCTGGTCAGTCCCTGAACAATGTGCATTTCCTGCGACTGAGGCAATGTCGCAGTTTCTAATGCCAGTGCAGTGTATCGCATTTTCGTTACTTTTAACCTCAAGTGAGTGAATTTGCACTCGACCCCTTAAACAGTGAAGTCGTTGAATCAGAAAACAGCCGCCATCCCCCCGCTATTGCTCCCTCAGGCTCCTGTATGGCCAAACATGCAGATTCTCAGAGGTGAAAATTAAAATGCAAATTGAATTGGATGCTGATTAAAGCTGAGTTTTGTTGTGTCACGCCATAGCTTGCTGAATGCCAGGACCCCTGTGTCCCACTCATTGCACCAATAATATTTTGCTCATTTTCCCAGGAAGAGTCCATTTCAAGGATGACTTACACTTCACGTATACTGAGATTTGAATTGCCTGTGTGTGTGTCTCTATATGTGTGGAAGAAGTTGTCTCAGTGTATGCTGTGATCAGTGATGTCTTGAAGAGGGAGACAGCTTTGCTCAGTGGCTGATGGGTGCTCACAAGGTGACACTCCTCTGGTCATGGGTGACTTCAGTACAACCACTGGCCCTGACAGGGCTGGCTATAAGGTCAGTCCCCACGAGACTGGCGATCGTGGTGAAAATGGCTCCTTTCTCCTTGACTTTGTGAAAGGTTAGAGGCTGCAGGTTGCTGTAACCTGGTTCCAATGCCCTGAGCTGCATCTATGCACTTGATACCCCAGTACTGGTTGTGTGGCAAAGGAGACTAATCACATCCTCTTGGCCAGACGCTGAAGGCTACTACAGAATTGCAAGATCTACAGAAGTGCCCAGATTGTGAATTCTGACCACAGACTTCTTGTTGTTACTCTGACAACTGAATAACTGAATATTTAGCTTAGGTTCAGTAGGTTACCAGCTACTAGGGCAATGAGGCTGAACCTGGCCAGACTCCAAGATAAGGCTGTTTTTAATGAGTTTGCATGCAGTTTGAGTGAGGAACTTGCAGACTTGGGTGCAACTTTCGATTCTAATGTGATGTGAGACACCTTGTATGACAAGACCTTGATGGTTGCTGAGGGTTGCCAGTATTCCCAGAAGGAGGTGTTTAATCTCACAGGGCACCCTGGATGTTATCAAGAACAATCACAGAGCTTGATGGCCACTCTGGTCTATACCAAGAAGGATGGGTGCAAGGGCTCTGAGGGCAGATGACACTGCAGTTGTGACCTGTTGGGTCAGCTACTTTGAACAGTTGTTTAAAGCTGATACTCTGGCTAGGACGTTGGACATCTCTGGGTCCACAGTTCTTGAAGCTGATTCATTGGTTGCCTGTGAACCATCCAGTCTCACTGCGATTGTACAGCTGGTGAACCAGCTGAGGTAGGCAAAGTTGCAGGGACCTGTGGTGTCTGGGGTGAACTTCTCTAGGCTGGTGGTAAGACTGTCCTCCTGGCACTGCAAGCATTCTTTGCTTCCATTTGGGAGATGGACATCATCCCAACTGACTGGAAAATGGGACTTTTTGTCCTTATCTGGAAAGGGAAGAGTGATCGCATAAATTGCGGCAACTACATGGGGATAACACTGCTCTCAGTGCCGGGAAAGGTCCTGGCGAGAGTCATCCTTAAGAGGATCCGTGATCACCTGCTCACCTACCAGTGACCAGAGCAGCCTGGTTGTATACCTAAGAAGTCTACCATCAGCCGCATCCTGGTACTGAGGATGTTTCTTTTCAGTCTTTGTTGATTTTCATAAACATTCCACTCAGTTGATTGAGCTACCCGGAGGGACATCCTGAGACTTTGCGGGATCCCGCTAAAGTTGCTTGATGTCATGGCTCACCAGTAAACTAGTACTGGGAGTGTTGGGCAGAGTGGAGGCAGAACCTCTGTGTTCTTCCTGGTTGATTCTGGGGTCTGTCAGGGGTGTGTTCTTGCTCCTACTCTGTTCAGTACTTGCATGGACTGGGAGTTAGATTGGGTCATGGGGTCCAGCGGCTGTGGGACATCTGTTGGTGAAGAAAGATTCACTGATCTTGACTTTGCCGACAATGTTGTGATCTTCCCGGAGTCAATGGAGGCTCTGATCAGGGTTCTTGAGAGACTAACTGAGAAGTCCCTGGCTTTGCAAACCAAGATCCAGGCCCTTAATGACTTCTTGAGCGCAGCCATCAGCAGTAGTCTGCCTATGGAAAGAATGTCAACTGCACAGAGAGATTCACTTACCTCTGCAGTGAAATTCATGTCTGGTGTTTCCTCCTATGAAGTCAGTAGATAGATTGGGAGAGCATAGGGGGTTATGAGGTTACTGGAAAGGGGTGTGTGATGCTCCCAATATCTTTGTAAGAGGATGAAGGCCCAAGTCTTCAGAGTCCTGGTGCTTCCTGTCTTGCTGTATGGCTGTGAGACATGGACGCTATCCAGTGAGCTGAGACAAAGACTGGACTCCTTCAGTGATGTGTCTCTTCGGAGAATCCTTGTGTACTGCTGGTTTGCCTTTGTGTTGAACGAGTGGTTGCTGTGGGAGTCCCGAACGAGGCACATTACCTGCATTGTGGAAGAGTGTCGGTTACGGCACTACGGCCTTGTGGCATAATTCCTTGAGGGCGAAACAGCTCACAGGATCCTAACTGCTGAGGACCCAAGTGGCTGGACCTGGCCAAGGGGATGCTTACATAACACCTGGCTGCGGCAGATAGATGGCCATTTCCGAAGGGTGGGACTGGACTGCATGTTGGCCTGGGGTGTCAGCAACTGAGGTCCCATGGTGTAATACGCTTTACCAGTTCATGCTACTCAACAGAACCTGACCAGTAATGTACTTTTCGAAGTAAGCACACTGCACTCTAGCACTGTGCATGTTCATCGTATGTTCCTACAGATAAGCTGGTTTCCTCATGCGATCCAAGGACATGCAGTTAGATGGCATCTCTAAATTGCCCATAGAGTGTGTGGGAGCTGCAATGGTCTGGCTAGCACACAGCAATATAGCAGTACCATCCAGTATCATAGCATGCTAGCACTCATGACTACAATGATACCTCACCATGAAGTTTCTTTGCACTACAGTGACACAGTATTGCATGAGATGGTATGGTGGTGGTATAATGATACCCATTAATGACCACCAAAAGTTCCACTGATTACCCATATTGAGAGCATAATGGTAGCCTTAAAATCTTACAAAGATTGTTTTTAATATGCATCTCCTTTGGCCACATGCCACATCTGGGGTTCAGGATGCTGAAAAGCAATCTGAAAATGCAGTGAAGACATATGGATGGGTGATCATGGACTTCATTAGACACCAAAAAATGACATTAGTAGCCGGGCAACAGTGTGTGCATTTCATAAACACTAAAGGTCACTTGTGCCATTATGAGGTAATTACTGGGCACTTTGCTCGCTGTGCCAAATGTCATTCCTGTAATAAAGGACATGTTTGGCATTAAGATTTCTATGTGACAGGGCACATCTTAAACTAAGGATGCTACTGTGTTGTCTTGATTGATGGGGTGTTTTCCCCTCTTTTCTTGCGTGCAAGATGATGGAGGAGTTAAAGGATTTCAGCATAAAACTGAAGTTTACCTACATCATAGCTGGTTTTAAGGATGCCATAATATCAATGCATAATGGAGGACAGGTAGACACGTCTTCAGTGTGGTGGAGCAGTTTGCATGATCCAAAGAGCTATGTGATTATGAGCTTGATCTCATTCTAGCCAGAAGGACTGTGGTGAGAAGCCAGAAAAACTCTATTGCAATAATGACTCCCAGTAAAAGATATCAAAAGGAATCAGATTCCCCTGCCAGGAATAGGGTGACCAGGATCCACCCCTGCAACCAGGCCCAGGAGTCCCATATAGTCAGACTTGCCTCCATGCATATTGGGGGCTCTGGAACCAAACCTTTCAATCAGGGCTGGAGTCTGGTCTTCTCTGGAGTTCCCCATGGTGATAGACTAAAGGCAGGTGCGGGGATATTCACAAGTCCTAGCCTGAGGACTGGCCATCTGGAGATTTTCCCAGTGGACAAGAGAGTTGTATCTACATGACCGTGAGACGCAGAACTCTCTGTTTGTGTGTATGCAGTTCAGAGTACCCAGTACTTCTTGGAGAATTGGTCTAAACAAACAACATTGGACACTTTAGGAGGGATAGACAGGACCTTCATCAGGCTGGAGAAATGTTGATCATCTATGGGAATATTGTCAAGTGGTAGAATGAACACACTGAGGGGCACCTTCATTCAGTGGATGTACTCTCTCACCAGGGGCAGTGTTAGAAACTCCAGGTGTATCCTACTGTATCACTGCTGCTGAAGTTTCTGTGGTGATCAGAAACCACCATAAGGAAAGAGATGATGAAAGCATGGGATACTGGCAGCTGATGCAACTGTTTAGTGTTAGAAGGCAGGTGAAGTAATCAAACTGGGGCAGTAGTGGATGATTTAGAAAATGAGGACTAACGGGCTACAGTATCATCTCATTTGTCATATAAAACAGGGTCCAGGCAAGGAGACTCCAATTTACGGTTGAACCGACAACTCAGGAGGAACATAGGAAGAATACGAATTCCAGCCTGGCCATGGAACAGTTGACTCTTCTCCCTCATACAGCTGTGTGAGGATTTGTGGGATTATGCTTACACAATCTATACATGGACCTAGAGAAGGCATGTGACTGTGTCTCCTGGCACAAATGCCTTCCATTTGGTTTGGTATATCTGAACTTCTGCCAGGGATGATTCTGGAGTCTTGGAAAGGATGGTCTGATCTGACCTGCTTAGCATGCTGCAACCATCACACTGAACAGGAAAAGTAGTGTAGAGAAGACGAAGATGAAGTATGAGGAGAAAAGGAGCGACGCAAAAGCATCTTTTCAGTGCTTCCTCTGAGCTGTATTGATCAGCCCTGCCCTGTGTGAATCACTCAGCCCCGCATAATCACTGGCAATTTGCAGGCAAGCACTGGCACTGGCGAGAGGCACTCTGCAAAATCCCAGCTGTTAAGATAGTTGGGGGGGGGCTCCAGTAATTCAGCTGTGGGGTTTTCAGATGGTTGGCTTTGTTTAGGAGACTGTCTTTTTTCTTAAGATACCTTTTTGATTGCCTGGAGACAAGCCCCAATTGTCTTTACAGTCACTCCATTGCAACAACTATGAAGCTCACAATGTACAATGTAACATTTATACCTATATGTTAGCCAGAGAGTAATTTAGCACCAAAGGCGCCGCAGTAATCCACCTTGACTGGGAACTGTAACTGCAAACACACTGTTCGTTAACAGCAATGGTCCATGTTCTTCTGCATGCATACTTTTCATTAAAACCATTTAAACCAATTCAGTCCTCAGGGACCCACAGACCGTCCACATTTTTGCTCCCACCTAGCTCTCTGCCAAACATGAACTATCTGCGGGAAACACTGATTTAAACCATGAAGGACTTATTTGACTGCTATAGATGCATATATTCATCTCTGTGCCTGAGAAGCTTAAGAGAGGACCTGGAGGCTGACCACACTGTCACATGGTCATGGAGGCCCCACCCCTCACACGGCATCTGGATGCTAACGAAGACAGCTGTTCTTGCCATCATAGACGGTCCGTGAATAATATTCCCCTGAAGGTTAATTACTCCGGAGCCAAGAAGTTAATTCAAGCTGACAATGTACAAAACAAAAGAGGGGAGACATGGACATAATATTTAAAGCACATGAGTGCACCAGTTTACGTTTCAACATGCACATTCCTGTCAACAGCCATGTCATGTAAAGAGACATGCAGCTACCAAAATACTAATTAATGTGACACAGTGATCATTGATTATTACTGATCAAATCACTTGCACAAAATGTAAGTGAAATGCCAGGAATGAAAATAGACATTTAAATACATGGGTGTGGGTAAATGTAGCTGCTACTGCTGCAGTCTATACTGATATATGTAGATTAGCCCAGTGGTGTTTGTGATACAGTGTGTGTGTGTGTGTGCGTGTGTATTACATTTATATTATATTGTGGGGCCCAAATATTCTCCACAATGTAATAAAAAATCGTTATTTTGACATTTTTCAGGTCCCCACAGAGATTTGTGAATGCAAATAAAAACTAAAAATTCCAAACGTCTCTTATTTAGTTTGGCTACCTATGGTTAGGGTTAGGGCTGGTTAGGTCGGGTTAGGGTTAGGTCATCATGTTGGGATTAGAGTTTTCCCCATAGAAATGAATGATGAATCCCCACAAAGATATAATTACAAACCTGTGTGTGTGTTTCTTTATCTCCGTATGTACAGTCTTTACACCAGAAAACATCATTGGCCTGTGCAGATATGAAATGCAGCCCTCCAACACCCCAGCTGGGATTTCTCTTGTCAACAAATGAGCTGCAGTCCAGCCAGCGATCGATACACCCCCAGCGCAGAGAGATCCTCCGTGGTGGAGGGCATGCCATAAGAGAAAATAAACACACTGTAAACTGAGGACTACAACTCCCAAGAGCCTCTGCTGTAGGGCCTTTTAGATTCAGGGGGTAATAAGACATATATGAAAAATCCCCACCAGACACACAAACACAACATGCACTTTAATTAGTGCAAGACTGTAACAGCATCTACCTCTGTGTGTCTCAAGAGGTCCAACGCAGCCACTCGCTTTCATGTAGTGCCTGCCATGGACACTAATTACAGATTATAAATTAAAGAGCCACACCTGGCAATGCTCTCCTTCACTCTGGTTAGTGATACCTCACCAGTACAAAACAGCCCTTCACTGGAGCCCCCATTAGTGAGATGAGCACATCAAACAAACATTGTATATCTAACAATGAGATAGGGAGGACTCAGACCCATGCTGTGCTTTGAGTGGCCCATCTTTTTGAATTGATTTTACACTCTGAACAGCAACAGGGATCTTTTAAAAGTCAGAGACGGTGTTTAAAGGTAAAAAAATTGCTGGTTTAGCATATTTAGCTACTAACAACGTTACCTAAACTTAGCACCTCAGTGCCTTCATTTTAATGCGCTAATTTCCCTTACTCATGCACCTACAGTGAATCTGAATATGAATTATGAGTGTATTATTTATGTTGGTACAGTATGTATTTATTGGTACACACTGTTTTAAACAGTGTTTTATGCTTCCAAATTCCATCTAGTCAGGCCTTTTCCATAAGCAGAAATCCAGTGCAGGGTCACATTGAGCCAAGAGTTTAACCCTATACTCACAGAGTGCACACTGGGGAATATCCTGGATGGGATGTCAGGCCCAGACAATCACGCACAACCACACTGGGGAGGCTTTTACTCCAGGCTTCCTGTCAAGCAGTCAGGTACCTCTGCTGACGATAATTGTCACAGTTTTAAGAAGAAACTCTCAAATGAGCAAACCAAGATTGACAGCAGATAGCATTAGCATTTTCATTACTTTGCTGCCATAGCGCCCAACCAGAGTTCTTGTCCACATTCTTGCTTTGCTTATTTTTTTCAATCGTTTCCTTTATACTGTATAATAAAGTTTTATTTCTTTGTAAACCAACTTTACAGTCTGTATTAGATTTCATTTTTCTTATAGGAACCAGCTTCTGACAGCTTACGTGGACTTTGACACGTCGCTCTGTCGATGTAGATTTATTCTGTGTGTTAATAGTAGTTTTCCATATTACATGTAATCTGCGATTCAGTGCGGCCAGCAGTTCATAAACAGAGCAAACAAATGTCCACCTGGCTGTGGGAATAGGGTGCTGTCAATTAGGCGAAACACTCCTACTGTGGTCACACACACACACACACACACACCTCCTCAGCAGCACCCCCTAGAGGATCCCACAATCAGGGAGATTTAGTCACATGTGCAGACAGTTTCCAGGGTTCACCAGGTGGGCGAAGTTTGGCCGCATTCTCAAAAGCAGTCCTCAGCTGGAGCTCTGGTGTGCACCTTTTAAGTGGTCAAGATTCATGGAGTCCCTCAATCCAGCCCATCCATTTCAAAGCTGATATACTTTATGACTGGGCTCTTAGGCAGAGATTTAGATTAAAGCACCTCGACGATTCCTCATTACTATTTCAATAAACCATTAGATGTCAATTCATTAATAAAGCATTCTGTAGCTGGTGAAGTGTGTGCTATATTGAGCAGTGTGACAGCCCGTGCGTATGTCTGAGAGCGCACGTGTGTGTGTGTGTGCACGTGTGTGCGTCTCTGTGTCTAAAGTAATTTGTTATGGATGTCCAATTATCAGATGGAGCGGAGAAGGTAATCACAGCAAACACAGTCTGCAGGACAGAGATGACGGCGCCTGCATTTCCCGACACACCCCACAATGATTTTTTCAGAAGGTATTTTTGGAGTAACTGAATCCCAATGCGCCCCCCACCCTATGCAGTTTTAGCAAAGCGCTAATCAATCAGGAGCCATACTATACCTGCTGTAACTGCATCCGAGGTGGGGGGGGGGGTGTCTCTAAGGAGGTTAGATTCACGGTGCTGGGGGGGCTTGATCCATGATGGCAGCCTGCCAGCCCCCACATGAACCCCCCACAATAGGACCGCTGTCTCCAGTACTGTAGCTGTGTGGCTCTCATCTGCTCAGTCGCACCTGTTACCTCCATCCTTCTTCAGTAAAACTTTTGTTTTTGTTATGGGGATCAATTATTTTTCTTATATGAGCCCGTCGCCCCCCAGGTCAGAAAACTGAGGGGTAACGGGGACAGCTGACTCACAACGATTGTATAACATTCCAAATATTTTGTGTGCAGGTTTTAAAGAGGGAGAATTAGCTGTACTCACAACTTACTCAAACGTTAAAGTTTGTCTGTTGGTGAGCGATTTCTGTACTGCGGTGACAAGGTTTCAGGTTGGGAATTGCTGACTAGTTTTTTGGTTTTACACAGGTGTCAGGCATCTTAAGCGACGCAAACAGAAGTAAAGGGATGTATAGCCACTGCTCTGCAGCTAGAGGGAGTAATTTTGCCTAAACTCAACCAGAAGTAAAGAGTCAAACCGACACGGAGCAGGTTTCTATCTGTCTGGCCTCTCTGGGTTTACCTTGAAGCTTGTAGCAGAGGGGCCACGTGGTCACACGTATTGCATAAGACCAAATACAAACAT
The DNA here is from genome assembly GCA_026776725.1 of Gnathonemus echidnorhynchus. Classification (NCBI taxonomy): domain Eukaryota; kingdom Metazoa; phylum Chordata; class Actinopteri; order Osteoglossiformes; family Mormyridae; genus Gnathonemus; species Gnathonemus echidnorhynchus. Next base: position 20,375,810 of record JAODJU010000014.1, on the reverse strand, counting down.
CAACTAAGTCTTGAATATTTGTATTAAATACAATATGCTCAAAATATATTTTCACATTTAAAAACACCTTCAATACCTTCATCCTGAAGGACAGATCTTTACATGCAATTAATTTACATGCATAAGTCCACATCTATGCACTTTCAGGCACACACCTGCAAGTCCACATTGCTGAGTTCATAGCCCTTTTACCCAGATCTTTTACGTCAATCTTTAGAGTCACACCTCTGAGTCATGAGGTCACATGACCCTCTTGCCCTTCAGGGACAGATCAGTCCCAGAATAACTCCCTTCTCTTAGCACTGTTCTTCCACTCAGTATTTGTGATCTTTTCTATTCAGCCTTCCAGGTGTTTATTTATTTTTGTTTACATCCTTAATTCACATTCATACCTAGATCCGAAGGAGTATTGCATTTCCTGAGAGAGTATGGGAAGAGCTGATTGGCCAGCAGCTCTGTGATATTCTAACAAGTCCTTGATCAGGCTGAATGCTCCAAGAGTTCTCATTAAAAGCCTGCTTCATTTCATTAGGTGAGACCTCAGTATCTGCTGGCACCCGGTGAAGTATGGGAACGATTAAACCATCAGTGACTAGCAGCAAGTGATCCGGGGAGCAAGAAATCCAATCAACCCAAAGTCAGGTCAAAGAAGGCATCTTCATTACGAAAAGCAGTAAATTCTGCGCTATATCTATAAAATGTGTTTATTCCAGATTGCATCGCCTAGTGCATAATGTATGAATAATATACTAATTCACCTGGGCAACGTGTCTCATATTATCAGTATAAAAACAATTATAAAAACACAATGAAAATGTAAGTGGTTCTCAGATCACACATCTGCAGAATTAATTAATGTGGCGATTAAGCGGAGATTAGGTTCATGAAATCATTATAAGTAAAATTAGACTCATTTATACCTTGACTGTTATTTAATGTATCATCCTGCTGGGAAAAATAGAAAAAGATTATTCAGCTATTTAAATGATTTATATGGAGCTTACATATAACTGAAGAAAATGTTTTATATACATTTTATTTCTATGAGGATGATTTGAACGTTTCACTCCACCTTTAGTTAACGATGCAGTAATGACTGTGTTCTCTTTGTTAGTATATGGAAAAATGGATTGGAATGTATGCTGGGTTATGATAGTGATAGGAGTTTGGAAAAAAAATTCTATTTTGTATTTTGAGTTGTGAATTTATTTTTGCATTTTGTTTTCTATTTGCATTTACTTTGGATTTTGACTATTGTATTTTGAGCTGCTGTTTATAAAGAAGGACTAAATTGAAATTTTGGCTTGAAAACATAGGGTAGACGTGATAAGCTTTGGCTCTAGCCTACACCTTTCCAGTTTTCAGATACTGATGAATTTTATTTGTATTATGGATTTGTAATAAATAGAATATATTTTAATTTGTAAAAGACCTGGAATAAATTCATTCATTCATTCATACACATGGTTTGAGGGCTGTGTTTGTGTTGGGGGGGGGGGGGGGGGGTATGACAGATTTATTAGAATATGAGAGGTTCTTTCAACGTGCCCAATATTTTCCTTCAGCACTGCGTCAAAGGCTTTCTAGTCAGCAGTCCTCTCCCAGATAAGCCAATACCCTGCCTCTCCATTTATATCACAAGTTTGTGCAGAGCTTTGTTGAGCACTAAGCCTGGTGGCTTAGCCTAGGATCGAGAAACTGATAAGGTTAGAGATACACCAGAATGTCAAGGAAACCATCACTGAAGCAACCAAGAAAGGGGCCTTCTTACACAAAGCACGTGTTGCCATGGTCGCAGAAGTGAAATCCTGCTGCCGTCGCTGCTGCTGTGGCCACACCTGACAGGTATGGAGCAGGCAGTCGGTGATGGTGATCCAGAGACCTACAATAAATGCTAATGAGCGACTAATGTGCCATTCACGATCACCCTCACGACCCGAGCTAGCGCATTTAAGCAAGAAAAATCCCCAAGGGAGGTAGGAAGGCTAGCAACAGGTTCAGATTGAGGGAGACTACACTGAGTGGTTATGGTGATTCGCCTATGAAATTAATGAACATTGTTTATGAATAAAAAACATCTTTCTATCACCTAAGTCTCTCTCCCCTTTGACATAAAAACAGAATCTCAAGCCAGACCTTCACTGAGCTAAAGTGACTGTCGTCATGGAGACACAGAAAAGCCATTCTAATCAGCCTGTAATAATCCCGTTTAAGTAACTGAAAACCACAGAATGTATTGGTTTGTAAGCAGAAAGGCAGAGACTCTGAAGTCCTGAGCAGAGAGATGCAGCATATCTGCAGATTAACTGCCTTCATTTGGTCCCTCTATAAACAGGGTGGAGAAGGCATCTCTGGTTTTTGTACTGACATCCAAGCGATATGCACCAAACTCACTGCCTATAGAGACCAACCGCTAAAGTTATCTCTAAATACAAGGCTCACTGTGTCTTTTATATAAATGAAAAAAATAAAATAGCCAAAATTCTCATATTTTCTTTGGTTACTTATGGTTGAGGTCGTCATGTTGGGATTAGAGTTTTCCCCATAGAAATGAATGGAGAGTCCCCACAAAGATATAATTACAAAAGTCTGTGTGTGTCTGTGATTGTGTCACAGGGAGGTCTCTGTAGATGTAACATGATGTAATAGGACATAAATGTATTTTGTTGCAAATGTCTCCTCTTGCAAAGTTGATCGCAATGGTGATAGATTTGAAACGCACCTTGATCAGAGTCAAAATCCCTAAAGTAGCTGTAATCGGCTAATGAAGAACAGAATATGTGGTGGAGTTGATCAGTCCAATTTTAAGGAGGCGGCATTATTTTAGACATCTGACAGTAAAGTGCCTCACGTGTTACTAAGGTGCAATGTCAGCATCACGTGCGTGATGTGAGGACCCAGAACAGCGGGGACACAGCACCTACTTCCTATAAAAATCTTTTATGACAGTGCTTCCCAACCAAGTCCTCGGGGACCCTCAGACAGTTCAGTAGCTGGGGGGGAGCAAAAATGTGGACTGTCTGGCTGGGAGCTGATTACAGCGCATTGCCACACCCACCACAGAACGAACCACCTCAGGGATGAGAACCTGAGTGCAGCCGTGCGGCGGGTGAGACCTCAGCACCACACCAGTCCGAATGGACCAGCGTGAGTTTTTTTCCGGTGGCTGGAGTGTTAATCCTGGCACCAACTCCCATATTTCCCTGCAAGTTGGAGGACCTGCATACAGGGAGCTGGGAGGGAGCAAAAACGTGGACCATTTGTGGGTCCCTAAGGACCGGGCTGGGAAAGGCTGAGTGACAAAATTAATTGAACACTGTTTGCTGGGAACTGTTTTGCGTAAGAGGTCTTAGGGACACAGAAAATGTGGTCATCTAATCACATCGGGAATTGGGACTTTGGGGACCTCATTAGCAGATTAAGCAAGTCACAAAACACATTTTTAAGTATTTTTCATTGTTGCTAGGGTTGCACAGGGATTGGTGTTTGGTGACAGTTTGTTAAGATGGATAGACTTTAAATAACATTCCCACATTTTTCATGTGATGCATTTTACAGTAACGTTACAGTGCAGTGAAATATCATGAAGACTTTTCACGATAATAAAAGGTATAACCAAAATTGCTTTTTTTCTAGTAAAAGTAGACCCACTAAACATCAGATGAATAATATGTGGAAAAATCACCTGAGATTTTGTGCACATTCAACAAGGAAAATGAAAAATGACTTCACACACTGCACTCTGTAATATCAAAGGGTCTGGGATTCGGGGAAAAGGATACGCAGAAAATCTCAGAGTTTTTAAACCAAAACAATATTTATGTCTTCCTGGAGTTGACGCAATAAAGTTTCTGAATGTTGTAGTCTGGAGACATACAACTACACAAGTTCTAGTGCTATGAGAAGAATTAGTTTGTAATGAACATGCAGGATTTGCCAAACAAAGATAATCTAGTCTTCGGCCTCATTTAAGGCTCGATTTGCTGGTTTAAAGCAGTATGTAGCTGCTATAATTACTCTGAAAAATTGTGCTGTATTATGAATAGTCCTGTACTGGGTAAGCACTATGATTATTGAAGCAAGGGATCTATGTGTGGAAACTGTTGAATATGGCATTGTGTGGCTATGAACATTGGGGAGTGATTGATGTATAGATTTTAATTAGAGCATGACTTACTTCCACTGACAGCTTTACTGAAAGGAGATATCAGCAGGAAGCCTCGTGCAAAGTTATTACATGCAGCTGTTGTTGCTCCTGGATTGAAGGATGGAGCTCAGAAGCTTTAACTTTTAATGATAACAGATACCTAGACACAGACCATCTGTCAGCACAGTTAGGGAAGCCGTCGTTGGGGCACGGGGTCTTTTTTTTTTGGCTGCAGGATCCGACGTGACCCAAGCCCCCCCCCCACGCGATGAGTGCAGACTGCAGCTCAGCTGAACTCTGCCTGACTGTCGGGTGGCTTATTTTAGATTGCAGCGAAGCATGCAGATCTATGGCGTCAATTAAGGTTAAAACAAGGGATACAGCCAAGCGTGTGTGTCTGTGTCTGTGTGTGTGTGTGTGTGTGTGTGTGTGTGTGTGAAATGGAAGGGGCAGGAAGGCTGCAGTGAAGGGGGCAGGGAAGATCACCATGTAGCCTCTGTATTGAACCTGCGAGTCCTGAATGAATGAAGAAATGGATGGATGGATGGACGGATGGATGGATGGATGGATGCATAAATGTTTTAAACCCTATTTGCTTGTTGCCATTGTCCCACAGGAGAAAGTGCAGTTATGGCTAATTTTTCAATCATCTCATTTTTTTTGGCAGCCTGGAACTCGCTGCTCCTTCTGCATGCGAAATTAAATCGGTGCCCAAGTCCGGCTCATTCCCACTTGACTTCTGTGGCTTTCTATCACTTCATTCGCTTAACAATTTCTCTCTTAATGCACAGAGGCAATTTCCGCTCAGGACGCTGACTATGTGGCCCAGAGCCAAACACTGTGGCTTGGATCACATATTCCGCTTTCCATAAATATAAATATATCTCTCTTTATTGCTGAACGGCATACCCCAGAACCCCTCATCACATGCAACAAAACCTTTTCAAAACACAAGCTCCAAACTAGCTAAAAAACAACCTTTATATGAAAAATGATTCCTTTAGCAAATTCAGTTTCAGTTAAAAACATATTATGCAAGTGAGTCTAAACTGAAATTAAGAAGGAACTTGCACTCTGTTTAACCATTTAACAGAATAAGCATGAACCAAATAAAAGTAGAGCTGTTGTGTTCTGACTTCCCGTGATAAAACGATTTTTGTACAGATAAAGGACAATACAACTGAATTTAAACTAATCTTGCCATAAGCCTAGATTTACTCTATCCATTGATAAATATTCCCTTGAAAACGGCACAACTGTACTGTATACTATTGGTATATTCTTCCACATGCTATATGCTTCCTACTATTGGTTTTGTATTACTGTGACCCTGTTACATTAACAGCTATTAAAATGCCTGGATGGATGGATGGATGATGGATGGATGGATGGATGGATGTCGGCCCACTTGTCTTCACAGAAGAGTGCGATTGTCCATAAGGATAGAAGGTAAGAAGCAGTTTCTGCTGAATCCCTTCCTGGAAAGTTTCACCTATCAGAAAACACCAAGCATCTGAATGATTGTTTACTAAAATTGAACTGGAGCAGTCTCCTCAAATCATTTGCTAACTTCTCCAAATCGCCCTGCGGAGAAGTTAGGGAAAAGGCGGCAAACTCTCTTTGAAGCTGTTTGCCGAGCTGGGCAGCTTCTGGAGAGTCCTGCACTGCTGGATCTTCCATCACCTTCCAGTACAGTCCTTGGAGGGCAAAGTATTTTCCGGCCAGTGACAGAACCGGTCCTTTAAGGGGCGGAGCCGGAGCTTCGGCCGGTGTAGGAGCGGGTTAAACACCGCCAGGCCCAGGATAGAGAGGCGCTCCTCCTGACACCCGTCGGGTAGAGAAGCGGAGAGGGAAACAGCCCCCAAGAAGATCGCCGGTGCCTCTTCTTGCTTTTTTCCTCTCTTCTTCTCCATTCTCCGATTTGCAGCCGTTGGTGGTTGTTGGGAGTTTCCGGGGAGATTTTCGTGCACCTCTCCGGCGATCGCGTTGTCTCCCACACTTGCGTGCGCTTTCTTTAGTGGGATTTTCCTACTCCCATCTCTCAAAACTTTGTTTGTACAAAGATCGCAGATCGCTGTGCTACTAGTTTCCGTTAAAAGCATAAAATACTTTCAGTCAGCTTTTTATCTGATGTTCTTACACTCCTCATACTGTAAAGGGTATGCGCATGACATCACAGCAGGCAGAAATCACCGCGTTTACACCCTGAGTGGCAAAATAACTGAGTGGCATGGTTAGTGTTCATCTAAGTATCAATTGTGGATCGGTCACATATGGTCGATACCCGATCCGTCAAATAGGATCGGTGCATCTCTAGATCATACCTTATGTGAAGTAAGGGTATACCCTGGTAATTCCTCTTTTTTTACTCAAACTAGGTATCCCCAAGGATCAAAAGGACTGGAAATAGTAGTAATAAGGATATAAGCAGGTGATACATTTTGGAGGCCATACTGACTGGTATCTCTCTGCTTTATCCATGTCTCTCAAATGGGGGCTCCGGCACATGAAGGAATCATGGCCTCGGGTTTTTTGTCCAGCTTTGGAGATGCACCCTGCAGGTCCTGTAATCAGTAAATACTGTGAACAGGTGAGCTGCCCCCTCCAGCTATCGCCCCCACCCTTCTGCGGCAATGGAGGCACGGAGTCACCTGCTGTTAACATCGTAATTACACTCAGGTGCAGTTAGGTGGTGATAATTAAAGGTACAGAAATGCAGTCCCTGAAAGGCTCCATCTTTCCCACAAGATGTCCCCAAATGTAACATCTAAAAGGTGTCAGGATGCTGAATGTTTGGGAAACACTTCATGTGCACTCACCTTGTCTTTTAGGATTTGGTTAACAGGGAAAGACATATGGCGCTACTGAGATTGATGAAGGAAAACAACCAAATAGCAGTTCGGGATTGGTAGGTCGTACACAGAATAATAGCATGACATCCTTCAACTGTGAATGATGAAAATCCATGTAAAGGGACTGATCAGACCTCTAGCAGTAACACAATAGAACAGAGTCGGAGGCTGTTTGCTTAAACTTCTACGATGCATGAGTCCCTCTCAGAGATCTGTATTTGCATGCATTCAATTCCACAGAAACTTGGATAACCCTTTTATGGAGACGTCTGACCTGACAGATAAAAAATTGATCATAACCCTGCTGTGAATACATAGAGGTCGGCTTTGACATGGACTGCCTTTATTCTGTCTGTATTTATCACCTTCAGTGGAAAACACCTAGGTCACATCGCCCGTTTACCAAAAGCACACAGTCAATCGTGTGTCTGCCTTCGTACCTCAAACATGTCACTACCAGGGAAAGGGAGGTCAGAGAGTGAACACGTAGAAAACACATGGAAATATGGTGCTTTGTGAGAAGGTCAATGAAAATGTGGGGATTTTACGTGCTTTACTGTGGAAATGGTGCCAAAAACTAACCAGGGCGCAAACCTTCATAATGCCACGTCACTCGTAAGTTCTACTTTAAGTTGTCACTTGACGTTCTGACGTGGTTCCTATTACATCCTTAGTTCTCTCTCAGCTCTCCTATCGCTGTCATCAGCTCATACCACTTGAGCCCCTACTTTTTGGACGGCACACATTTGAAATGAGCAATGTGCTGTTAAGCAATAGATACTCTAATCATTCAAGAGTTGTAGGAGCAATTGGGGTGTGATGTATATTGTGACATTGCAAATGGCGCGCTTTCAATACATCACGAAATGTTGCAATGTAAGAAAATTTTTTATAAATATCAAATAATAAAGAAAAGATGTCATAATTTTAAATAAGACCAACATGATCCCCCTATTTCCAACAGCCCCAGAATGTACACACCTCGAGACATTTGTTTTACTGTAGCAAATGTACTCAACATTTCTCTAATTTGTAACTGAGTTTAGCTGCTGTCAGTATCACCGGCTCTCACTCATGAGTAGCTGAAACCCAGGGGGGCCTTCTCCAAAACACACCCCAGAAAGTGCAGATGCTTCCTTTAAACACATCAGAAAGAGCTACTGTCTTTGATCATTAAAAGGAAAAAGCTATTCTAAAAGAAAGGTTATTAGACCTATTTGAAGTCACTAGATATCAGTTCTGCACAATTTCAGTTCATCTTGATGCTTTTGCTGTCTTCCTACAATCATTTATTTTGTTGTGTGACTCATTTACAGTCATTTTGTCTGAGATCTTTGGGCCACTCTATGAATATCTCACAACAGAATCGTGACTTTAAAGTGGCGACTAAAGGCAGAGAACTTGATTAAATAAATAAGGTGAAGCTGTGTGTGTTGAGAATACAGATGACAGTATATAGTAGAATGTTTATAGCAGAAAAATACTGGAGTTTAGATCAAGTGATTGCGTCAGTCATCTTTCATCACTATGCACTAGGCCTATCCTGCATCATTAGTGAGATGTCTGCAATTCAGGTGAGCATATATTGAAAATGAGAATTGGTGTAATGTATGCTCAACTTTGGTACTTTTGATTGCTAACATCCATCCATTTTCCATAGCCACGTATGCAGTGCAGAGCTGCAGTGGGCCTGAAGCCTGTCCCAGGAGCACTGGAATGAGACAGAGCTCCTCTGGTAGGGACTCCCAGTCCATTGGGGGGGCGGGGGGGCATCAAAGAAATACAAACAATATTGGTGTTCGCAATTTATAGATAACACTTCACCTAGGCAAAGCAAGACAGATCTATTTATGTGGCACTTTTCAAAGCACATAGGTCATGCCAGCGCTATTCAGCTATAAAAAGAATCGGCATAAATTACGAGTAAAACAATATAAAGCATATAAAATAATAAGAGAATGAAACAAAAAAAGTGCTGTGTTCAAGATCGTAAAAATGCTGATAGCATTAAATGAATTAAAAACTGCAGAAAGTAGAAGAGGTTTCAGCTTAGCCTTAATGCGGGTTATTGTTGGGGTAGTTCTGCATTGGGACCAAATTCCATTTCATCATGTTTAGTTTCAGCCCTGCGCATGACTATCTGACCGGTCCTGACCCATCTAAGAGCCCTAGCATGACTTGTGTTCCTCAAACATGTCAAAAACATATTTTGGTTATAAACCATTTAATGACTCTGATTAACTGGAAGCCAGTGTAAGGACGTAATTGGTTGCAAAATGCTCTCTCTTTTTGGGCTATGATATGAGCAGCAGGATTTTAAATAAGTTGGAGCTGTTTTTTTTGAGGAAGACCAGTCAGGAGATGATTACAACAGTCCAACCTACTAGGAATAAGCACAGAGGAGTTTCTCTATGTTGTGTTGATTTCGACTGTATTTTTAAGATGACAGGATGCTGATTTTGTTGGAATCTTGACATAGATGCTGAAACCAATACGCTGGTCTATTATTACACTTTTGACTTGAATTGTACTTTTTAAAGCCATAGATCCCAGACATTCATTAGGTTTGAGTCTTTCCTCCTAATTACCAAAAAATATCAAATGTACTGGACCATAATCCTTTGGAAAATACCTAGGTATTGTCAGTATACCAATAATCAGTCCCTAGGGAACTCCATGTCATAGCAGATCATTTGGAATTATAATTAACTATAACATGACCTTGGCCTTCTAAACATGTTTTGAGCCATCAATCCATCTTTGGATTACTGGAAGTAAACAGTTCAGAGGCCATGCAAACTCCGTACACTCAGGGTTATGGTGGGGAAATGAAGATATGAGGCCACCAATTATCTGATACTTGTCAGGAGGCTTCCAGTTCTATTCAAAATACCTTCACAAGCGATTCAAATTAAACAGCAGCAGCCTGCTTGGTCATGAACCTCAGAGGTCCTGGTTGGAAGCCACCCGATTTAACCCTGATGCTGCTAATTTGCAGTGGGCTGCAGCTGGTAGCCTAGCAACCTGGCCCTTAACTGGAGGGTGAAAATGTCCAGGACACGGGCCCAGCTTTCCGGGCCTCTCCAAAAGCGTAAAAGGACAAGCTGCAAAAATCCACTCATAGGAACATTGTTTTTCTCAGAAGTCGCCTCCAGGAAATAGCAGAAGTCGTGCTACATTTTCTGTGGCATCTGGCCTGTTCGGGGATCCAGGATGAGGGCGATTCGGCCTGCCTGAGAAATGCCTCTGTGAGCAGCTCAGACAAACACCACACAGTTTCAGCCTGATGCTGATGCAATGAGATGGGTGTATTCTTATAAAATCACAGTGTACTGGTAGCGGTGTGATAGGTGGGGGCCAGTTTATTAGATACAGACATTTACTAATGCAAACAGCAACGAATCACGAACCACGAATCGTGCAGCCGCAAATGAATATACAGCATGCAGACTGTTTGGCTAAGCATTAGTAGGCTGAGATGCATGACCTAAGCAATTTTAGAATGTGGTGTGATTGTTGGTGCTAGACAATAGTGGTTCCAGCATCAGCCACCGCCTGGGATGCTCACCCAGTACAGCATCTAGAATTTACAGAGGATGGCTCAATAAACAAAGAAAAATCCTGTTAGTGGCATTTCCGTGGAAAAAAAAATTGTTGTTAACAAAAGAGGTCAGAGGAGAATGGCCAAAGTTGTTAAAGCTAACAGGAAGGCCACAAGTGCAAAAATAACAACAGAGTACAACTTGTGTGTGCAGCAAGGAGTCTCTGAACACACCACCCCTCTGCCCTTGATGCAATTCTAGCATTCGCTAGCTGTCCCTACCAAAGTGGCCACTATGCGCAAGTAACAAACTAACATTTGCAAGCACATTTATTATTGTATGTTTGCATTAAAAGCAGAGCATTTGCATAGAAGGGGTGCATTTGCACTGGCCAGAGTGCGATACAAACACTGACATTTTCCAGCAATCTAAAAAAAGTAAAGCAAGGTGAGCACTCAGCTAAAGCCGACGATGGCGATACAAGCTGGTCCTGGTGGGATGGTGGCTGGGCAAAGGCAGAACAGCAGCCCAACAAACCCGAAGCCTCTACCAGGGCTGAGCCAAATGAAAGGGATCCAGAGAAGCCCCCCCCAGCACCTGGCACACAGTGCGAATAAAAAGTTTGTAAACTCTGTAGAACTATCTGGATCTCTGCAAACATGTGACCTGAAATGTAATCAGTCTTGATCGAAGTTGCTAAAATAGATAAAGAGAATCCAATCAAACAACACACAGATATTATACTACATCCTTAATTTATTGATCAAAACAAACCAACATGTAATGGATATCCATCCATTTTCTCCACCCGCTTGTCCTATTCAGGATTGTGGGGCGCCAGACCCTCTCCTGGAGGCTATACTCACAAGGCAGGGAACGATCCAGGATGGCATGCCAACCCTTCACAGGGCACAAGCAGACAGACCATAGTTTTAGACTGTGGGAGGAAACCCCATGATATCATGGAGAACATGCAGACTCCACACACAGAGCCATAATGGTGACTCGAATCCCAGAGCCCCGTCCCAGAGGTGTGAGAGACAAGTGCTAACCACCGTGCTACTGTGCCAGTCCACACATAGGGCCCCATTTTACAGGTGGCACTAAGTGGTGCCAAGGGCGATGCCAGTGTCTCCACTAGCATGAGCTCCACCTAGTTGTCATTTTCCTGTCCGGCGTCCATGTCATTCAAATAGCAAATGTGCTTTTGCACCTTAAAATGAGGTGAAGTCCGGTGTATTACTTGCGAATTACTATCTTGAGGATGTGTTGAGTTTCCCCTGAGCCAAAATTGAAATTAATTGCCAATGCTAACATTACGCTATGTTCTATGCTGGCATTTTGCACCTCTGCATAAGAGGTTTGTTGGCGCCCTGTAGGCAGACAAAATAATAGGTTTTGCGTGTATCAGATAACACATGAGGTAAGCAGGATACCGTTTTTTTTGCCACCCCAAGTGCAAACATCAAACTCAGCAGCAGAAAGCGATTGTGCTGTTGACCAACAAAAACCTGGTTTAATGTCAATGGCGCAGGACAGTAATGTGCCTACACTGCTTGTTACATACAAAGGAATGTGCATCAGTACACAAAAATGATTTATACCCCTAGACTAAAAATGAAAAGATTACAATGTTAAAGATCATTCAAGTATACATCAAAATATTTTAAGAAATATATGTTATAATGGTCAGGATCTTCAGCAGCAGAGCTGCATGACATTTACGGTTCATTTATTGTATGCCTTTGCTCTAGGTGTGTAATGTAAAATAATCTAATATTTTGTAAAGTATTTTGTCCTGCTTCTGCCCACATCTTATAAGTCCAGTCCCGTTCCTATGCGCAAAGAAAAAATATGTCACAGATAAACTACATACGAGCGTTTAAGTCAAAAAAGCTACTCTAGCAAAGACAAACAGGGGCTTTATTCAAGACATAACCTGGGCTGTGCACACGCGAGGCAGATGCCACCAGCACTACAATATGGACAGAGTACAATAGGGGTGACCAATATGAAAAATTTAAGCTGATACGATAACCGATAATCAAGGCCTTGTCAGAGCCGATACCGATAATCAATGTTTATATTTTTATGTTTACTATAATTTTCATATAATCTGCAGTTTGTGTACCCAGGAGACTAAAAAATCTAAGATGCACTGATGAAACATTTCAGTAGCTGTGGCCTAACAGTAAACGGTAAAATCATACTGGTTAAGAAAGCTTTACTATCGAGCTGAATATACATTTCTAATCTAGTAAAACTTGTGGGTTATATTATGAAGGTAAATGTAAATTTAGATTTTTGTTAATTAAAATCTTTTAAAAATATTTGTAAACGTATAAAACATGTCAGTTGTACCTTTGAGCTAAATGCAAATGAGCTTTTATTAATAATTAATAAAAACACACTTAAAAAAAAAAAATGCCTAAACGTGGTGTACTGATGTGAATTCTTGCTGCAGAGGTTAGAGTGCACTATGAAACATCAATCGCTATCGGGCAAAATGTACATTAATAAAAGAATTTAGGCAAAATCGCAGAATTAAAGGACAAAACAGATCAAAAACACCAGAACTAGACAATCAGAACACAATCACTCAAAAGTGCCAACCAGGGCAACAACCTCACAAGGAGGTAGACCAAAAAAAGGGTTTAAATAGCAGAGGTAACTAGGCGCAGGTGTAACTAGTTAACAGGTGAGGTGGTGCTGTGGAGGATTCTGGGAATTGCAGTTTTTACGTCTTCTCTATCACTTTATCCTTTTTTTTCTGTGTTTTGTCATTTCTTTGAGACAACTGATGTCCTTGCACATAAGAAATCAGAAGCTCTTCGAGGTCTTGCCCAGTGATTCAGAGAAAAAATGCTGAAAGCCTTCTCAGGACATATCTGGTCATTTCTTTCCTGAATTTTCAGTGACATGACATTCATTACCACTAAGTCTAAAAAGTCAGTTCTGGTTAATAGAATTATGAATATTTCAGAGGAATGATACTTTCATTTTTCGGATCTGCACATTATATACAAGTAATGGAAGGTTTAAATCTTTTTGTCCACTACGTGTGCATTGCCTGTTGAGTGTTATATACAGTATATGCACAGTTGTATACTCTATACCCTATAGGTTTTAATTAACTTTGGCTGATGGAATTCGTACTTAGTGATGTTTGTGACTGTCACAATACATTTGCAATTTTTGGCCTTAATTATGCAATGAAAAGGTACACTTTTCAAATTATGCAAAAGGAGATTATGCATCTCGGCAATGAATGCTCTGCTAGAGTTCAATCATTTCAAAATTTTTTAAGAAACGCAGTCACTACTGAATCTGTTGTATTGTTTATAATATGTGACATCTGCTGCATTTTGCAAATGCACAAAAACTTTTTGAAAGTAACTTTCTAAATTTTTTTTCTGTATAAGGGAACTTGGCCTTTTTTATTTAGATACATTTTTTTGAAAATGTTTATTTTAACGATTCCTTGGCCTTTATGATAAGAATATTTGATTTTTCATGTAATTACTTTGAACGTGGTTTGAATATTTCAAAATAATACAGCTATAATAAAATTAGCTACTTTACAAATATAGATAAAGTGATTAAAAAGGTGTAGATGTACAGTACAAAAGATGTACAGTGAAAAAGGTATAGATGTATAGTACAGAATATGTACAGTAAAAAAGTGTAGATGTACAGTACAAAGGATGTACAGTGGAAATAGGTGTAGATGTATAGTACAAAATATGTACAGTAAAAAGGTGTAGATGTACAGTATAAAAGATGTACAGTAGAAAATGTGTAGATGTACAGTAGAAAAAGTCTTATGCAGTCATAGGAAATATTTAAAGCTATTTATCCATCCATCCATCCATCCATCCATTATCTCCCGCTTAATCCGAAGTCGGGTCCAAGAGCAACTCCGTCACCAAGAACAAGTTTGTCATGTGAAGGTCCCACATCCTGTGAATTTGGTAAATTTTAAGTTTTATTTTTTTATTTGGGTACTAAGTGTATAATATTAGAACATTCGCAAATTATGACTGAAACAATAACAAGTAATAGGAATTTCTTCTCCAAAAAGTTACTGCCATCTTGTTTGATGGCTCGATAAACAGCACTGTGGTTTCCAAAGTCACTAAGACATTGATTAGCCATCTGCTGTGGGGTGCTGGTGGTTAAGTCAAAAAACACAGGGGTATATTGGATGGCTGCTACAAATACTGGGGTGATTGTAGAGCTGGGTTGAAATAGACTTTCACACTTTATTAGATGTATTATCATAGATTTACATCGACATAAAGATTGTTTAAACAATGTTCATAACGGCATAAGACTTGCATAGTACTGTACCTCTGCATTCTGCAATGGTGGGCTCATTTAAACTTACTTTTCACGTACTCTATGCAACCTTGACTGTTAATGTTCAATCTGTTGTATTGTTCTTAACGTTATGTGACATCTGGTTCATTTTTTACACGCACGATGACTTTTTGAAAGAAAGTTTCTCAGTGATGGAGCTTGGCCTTTTCTTTATTTAACTTTATTGAAAACTTTATTTTGCCTATATGATAAGAATACTTGATTTTCATTTTAGGGTTATTGCTTTGGAAGTCCTTTGAAACAGTACAGTTACATCTTGGAGAAAAACATGAAAACATTTTCTGGCATGGGGTCTATTTTTGGCATTTTTATTTAGATTTATTTGTTTGTTTGAAGAAAATATGCTGTCTTTTTTCCTTTATGATGATCAGCATAGTTGATTTAAAATTTAGATTAATGACTTGCAAAGTCTTAAATGCAATTAATGTGCCAGCAGCCATATCGCCTGCAGTTCAGACCTGGTGGTCCATGCTTAACTAAGCAGGTTTGGGTCTGTCTGGTACCTGGATAAGAGACAAAGTAGGGAACTTGGGTTGTTGCTGGAAGAGGTGTTGGTGAGACATACAGGGGAGCCCATCCTGTGGTCTGTGTTGATCCCAGTGCGGTGATGGGAACACTGTGACCAACAGGGGAGCCCATCCTGTGGTCTGTGTTGATCCCAGTGCGGTGATGGGGACACTGTGACCCACAGGGGAGCCCATCCTGTGGTCTGTGTTGATCCCAGTGTGGTGATGGGGACACTGTGACCAACAGGGGAGCCCATCCTGTGGTCTGTGTTGATCCCAGTGGATCCCAATGCCCCAGTGCAGTGATGGGGACACTGTGACAAACATTTTAAGTTGACTGAACATTACTTATAATAAAGTTGCTGAAAGTTTAGAACCTTAAGTAAGGCAACTGGTTGCCTTATTGTTTTATGTTTTCTCAACTTTTTTTACAGTGTATTGTCATGCTGACCCAGTTACAAACTAGGTTATAATATAATTGAATGCACAATCGTGTGTTGTGTACAGTGAAAAAGAAACTCAATCTATAGTTTAATCATTGTTCGAATGTGAGACATTGAAATAGAGTTGTGATTTCAGTGTTTATTCAAAATCAGTACTTAATTTAATGTTATTTCAACACTGACACAAAACCTTAATTCACACATGTTGAAAAGACATTGCAGCAATATCAACGTTGATTCGATTTTCAAAAATCGAAACTAAATTCAGCAGCGATTCAATCTTGATTTGAACATTGATTACACGGGTCTACAATTTTTTTTTTCAGGTGCCAAGGGTTTTTGAATGGATTTAGGGTATTTTGAGGGTGCTGAATTAAAAAATCCCATTACTTTTGCTGAACTGGTTCTAGTTTTAGAGATAATGGACATCCATGAAAATAATGCATTCCCCCAATGCTACTGTGCTACTGTGTGATGACAAATGCAATTGCTTTTGGTCTGTCTTTTGACTCTTTAACAGTGTCTTAGGTAATGAAATGAATGATGAAGCGTTGAAGGAGAGTCTGAAAATAAAATTAGAGTTAAGTTCACATGTGCATGTTTGCATGTTCATTTATTGCTGTTGTTACTGTGGTGGTGAATATTTACCCAGATCAAATCTGCCAAGTTCTTCCAAAGGAAGGGCATCATGGGAACACCTGTCTGGTATTTAGCCAGAAATAGTTGAAATGCTCATGATAGGGCCATGAAAAAATGTAGTTTGGCCAGAAGAAGGGGATCCATTCGGGCTTCACAAATGCAGTCAAAAGAAGATG
>JAODJU010000014.1:20334851-20354725 GCA_026776725.1 Gnathonemus echidnorhynchus | reverse complement strand
ACAAGAGTTTTTGCATTTTTAGTTTTTTCATAGCAGTCACCGATTTTTATAAAATAGAGTTTTCCCTTATGGGGACCGGGAAACCGGTCCCCATAAGGGGAAAAAAAACGGATATTTATCACGTTATGGGGACATTGTGTCCCCATAAGGATAGGTAAACCCGCTCGCACAGACACACGCACGCACACACACACACACACACGCACGCACACACACACACATCCCTTACACCCTGCGCACACACACATACACACAGACACAGATATGCAGATAAAGTTAGCAAAACAAATTGTGAAATTTTGATTGTGCTGGATGCTTTGCAGCTGAGCGCTGTGACCCCCCTGCGTTTCCTCGGAGACGTCGCTGAGCCCCTGTACCACAGCGAATCACAGCGAGCGATGGGCTCACGCCAGCCCCCCCCCACCGATACATTATGGGCTGCAGCCTCATTACCTTCATTACTCACTGTGAGGATGTCTGACCAGCCTAAATGCCTGCAGGAACGATTCCATCTGCAGTTTTTCTCACAAATTGTTCCCTCCAGGTCATTAGCTTCAGAATTCCCCCGTTTGGCCTCATCTTTATTAACGAGATGTGTTTCTTAGAAGAATTTCTGTACATGTCGCAGTCTCCTGCCACTGTCAGTATCCCTGGTTACATGTTATTATATCTGCTTATTGCAGGTTGCATCTCTAACAGCCCAGTAAAAGACTAAAAGCTATTCCTGAAGCTTCTAAGTCAGCCACACTACCTATCAAGGTCGGTTCCTGAAACACACTCATTCCAGCAGCCACCACCAGTGTGGACTGTTTCCTTTGCAGGAAAGGAAATTGGCTTTTATCCAATATGGCCCGTCTTGTTCGTGATTTTAATTTGGCATTTTTAATCAATTTGTCTATCCTAATGATATACATTACCATTTTCTTAAATGTTCTTAAAATGCATCCTCCAATCTGAGTAGATTTTGACATTATCTGCATGTGTTGAAGCAATCAAAGAGGGTTCTTGAAAAGTGTCTAGCAAGTGTTAACCTCCCGGTGAGAATGCACAGAGAAATTTCGGTTGTTTTGCCAGCGGCATCCATCACAGATGGGAGGCGTAACACAGAGAGCTTGAATAAAACCTGAGCCTTTAAATCAGCACGAGCAGCTTTCTGTGTCGTGCAGAAAGAGCAGCCATTACAGCCTCAGTCTCCATGGGTCCTAAACAAACAGCCCAGCATTTAACTGCTTAGCTTGGCTTTTCTCCATTTACATGCTGAGTTTTATTACTGTTATATTATAAATATTGATATGGGAAACATGGAAAAGGAAACATGGATGTTGAGAGTGTCTATTTAAGGTATAACAGCAGGTACCCTATATTTGAAAACATCTAATTCCTTAACAATTACATCAACTAGCAAACTACAGTGTACAAAACAGCATCTAGATGTTTTTAAAGGGATTTTTACAGGACTGAAAGGGCGAAACATCACACTTCTAGGAGAATTTTGTGCCTAAAATAACATTTAACACAACTAACAATTTTACACGTTTCTCATTAGCATATGTTACACTACCACACAGATGTGTTCCAAATTAACGACGTATCTTGTACGAGGAGAGCCATGAATGAAAACTACTGTTCCCAGATCAGATCTTTAGCAGTCATACTACTTGGTGACCTCACTCTGTATGGGAGTAGCACATACCCATTAGGACAGCAGCTCAAATTTAGCTCAAATGCGGACTTGGGTTCTGGGCAGGAAAATACAGGCCAGGTTCTGAAGCCCAGTGAGCAAACCCAAAGCAGCTCTAGAGCAGCTCCAAAAGCTACCATGAATTCTGCGATCTGTGCCTCAAAAGACAGTCGCAGTACAGTCAACACTCTTTTCACAGCATGGGCATTGACCTGGGAGTATGTTGTGAAAAGAATATGCTTTGTTAATAAATGTCAACATCTTCATATTAGTATGTGAAGCAATTGTGTCTAATGTCAGTAAAGATCAAGTTATACTGCATAAGCCCATAAGCAGTAGGACCACTCCTTGCCTCCAGAACAGCTTCAGGCCTTCTTGGAATGCCATCCCACATGACCTCGACTGTGCATAAAGGGATATTGGACCACCTTGCCTTATCAGACGCAAAGAAGGCAGGAGTCTACTTTG
This sequence comes from Gnathonemus echidnorhynchus, assembly GCA_026776725.1. Classification (NCBI taxonomy): domain Eukaryota; kingdom Metazoa; phylum Chordata; class Actinopteri; order Osteoglossiformes; family Mormyridae; genus Gnathonemus; species Gnathonemus echidnorhynchus. Next base: position 20,352,576 of record JAODJU010000014.1, on the reverse strand, counting down.
CGCTCAGCACCACAGAGCTTCCCATAAAGGTTGGAAGATGTTTAGCTCTGATTTAGGAGGCCATGAAAGGCATTTGACTTCATCCTGGTGCTCATAATTCAAATGAAATTTTTCTGCAGTGTGTATGGGGGGGGGAAATGGGAATATCATGAGGGAACAGAGCTTGCATCATACTGTATACTTGGTCCTGTAACGCAGACCAGGAGTGCAATCATCAGAGCTAATGGCTCCCATGAGACAGCTTCCCAAATCACTGGTGTTGTGAGCAGATGGAATCCTTTTGCTTTCTTCAAACATAAATCCATTCAGATGTGTGACAAAGACAGAAAGATGACTCATTAGGCTATATTACTTTTCTTCTTAGCTCAGAGCTGCAGTTTTGTGCTTCTTACTCTGTTAAGCAGCAGTCTAACCATGCCTGTGAACTTCAATACAGTGCATCCATGTCTTTTTATCCAGATTAGCGTATGATGTCATGAGCTCCCCTGACACATTTAGTACTTTAGCAGTTTTTTGGATTAATGTTCATGCAGGTTGGACACTGACCCAGGACACGTTCACATTCACACTGCTATAAGGATGTGACCACCTCCGAATGTGGACCGAGCGATCGGATCTCGATGCGTTTTCAGTGGGTTGTTCACACCTGTAATTGGCGCTGTCCACTTGTGATCACGCAGGACACATGTTAATACCAGGTGTGAACAGGGCATAAATGATTGCTGAACTGTCAATAGAATGTTAACAAAATGCTTAGGAGCCCAGTGGAGCTTGATGGGAGATGTGGATGTGGAGATGTGGATGTCGCAGGGTGGGGTGAAGTCAGGTAATGAGCCGATTCAGTCAAATGAGTCTGACTAGCAATAATATAAACCATAGTTCTGTTGTGACCACACAGCTAGACTTTGTCACAGAATCCTGTACCTAACCCTTCCCAAAACTTTATGGCTGTTTAGTTTTCTTGTTTTTTGCCTTGTCCCGAAGTCTTTTTTGTTAATTCCTCTCCACCACTTTGTTAAACCTGTAACCAAAGCCCCTGTTCCACACTCCCTTCCCTGTGTCTAACTATCCTCTCTGCTATGCAAAGACAAGCCAACCCTTTTAAAGAAAGTACTTCTTATTAGATTGAAATGCAAAGTGCAATTTGCTGCTGCATTATCGCAGTTACAGTGCAACAAACACCGCAAATACTTGCCAATCATGAAATACAATGCAGCTGAAGTCATCGCTAGTAAGCAATGAGTTAGGATCAAAAACATTAGACTACAGACAACAGGAGCAATGTTCTTGTATTATAGACCCACAATGCATTAGCTAATTAGATAAACATAATGAGCATTGTTTGCAGTCATTAAAAGAAATTTGGTCCGGTCTCAGTTTGACATTTCACAGCAGAAGCCTGGCTGCACAAATCTGAAGCTAGTCTGGACTTATTTGTGACTGGTCATTGTGGGTCTGCTGTTGGGATTCATCCAATGGCTGCCATGTGGGAGTGGTTCCGTAAAGTCCAAATGAAGTCCCTAATACTGCCTTGAGCAAGATACCTCATCAGCTAGTTGGCTAGCACCCTAACCCCCTGCATGGCCGTGCTGTTGTTCCTCAGACTCTTTGGCTGCATTTATGAAAGCCAGAGAAACGTTTTTTAGCATTCGGTTGGGTACAGGATGCTGAGCCGCAGTGACTTTGCCCAATTTGAATGTCAGCACAGAGCCTGCAGGTTATAAATCCTACTGTGGAGCTGAGTCTGCTGAATGCCTCTCCTGGCCAGTGTGGCCTCCCTTTGTCGCTCACGAATTCGTCTTGAGGAAAAAACCTTAAATCTTTGTAAGTACAAGCAGCATGTCCATGGCTCACACCATGTGGCCGCCCTTATCTCTCTCAATGTGGCCTTTCCTTACAGCTCCGGAAAACCTACCCAAAATACCCAGCTGGCTTGTTTTCTTCATGCCTATTTTACATGAAAAATATGGAGGAGTTCCATCCAGAATAGAATAATATTTTAAAACAATAAGCCTATTAGGTTGTAATGCTTTAGTCAGCAAACACCTGAACAAACTGTAATTTGCTCACAAACACTGTGTGGTGTATGTATCTTACCACTGCATCACCCGATGATGTCACCACCTGGCCTCACCTGTTGATTGTTCCTTATTCCCAACAAATCCCAGGGTCCTCATGTCAGCTTCAGGTTCGATTTAGTCTGTTTAAGGACTTCCGTTACCTAACTTTTCTGTCTGTGTCCTTTTCCCTTGCCCTTCAATAGTCACCCAGGCTTTGCCTGTGCATTACCACTAATTGGACTGCATTAAACTTCTTAAGCACAATTACTGTCCTTTCCCTTCATGCTCAACCTTTCACTTCAACACAGAGTGGATTTTTCAGTGCAGCTGAAAATTCACCTTAAGTGTAAAACCTGTAACATATACGTCATGCCCCGCTTGTCCTATCCTCCCATGTGTCACGCCCCCTCATCTACCCTGTGTGGAATCCCCATGTTTACCAGCTGTTTCTTGTTGCTTTTAATTAGTCCTATGTATTTAAGTCTGCGTTAGGTATATTTTCCCTAGTCCCGTCATTGACATTACATGTTTCTTGTGCCCTTGATAGGATTGATTCCTAATAAACCCCTTATTCCCTGATTCTCCGTCTCCCCGCTCCTGCTTCCTCGGTCCACGTTGTGACAATATATTAGTTTGGTGACCTATATATCATAGGCTGATAGAGAAATGCCACTCCATTTGCACACTATACATGAGAAAGTGTGACTTTTCTGAAGTCCTGATAAAAATGTTGGTGTGGGTTCAGTTGGTCCACAGGAATACATTGACATTTTGGGGTGCAGCAAGATTCCTCAGCACCATGATTAGGGGCTTGTCCTCACTAATAGCTGGATTAAGTGAGCTCTGCAGTGCTAGTGGAAAATAAATTGATTTGAAACTGCTCAAATGAAAAAAGAAAGAAACAAAACTCTGCTCACCTGACTTCCCTGAAGAACAACAGGAGGCCATCTCAAAAATAAAATGTTCACATAGCAGGACCACTCTGCCATTGCCGCATTCTTCTGATGATGCCTGCAGGTGACAGATGTTCATTTACAGAGGCTTACTTGCTCATCTATGACTTACCCAGATGCTTGTCAATAAACCAAACTAATTCGTGCCATACCAACATCCCGTCGTCCTTGTCAGCACCAGAGAAACAGAAGCATTGAGACGTATTTCTTATCAGGAAACAGTCCACATGAAGTACAATTGGAATATTAAACAAATATCCCAGGGTTCACCTTCTTAGCTTCTTAATTACCTAACCAATCATTCATCATTCAGCAGGAAATCTTATTGCCCCAAGGATATGATGAATTGTTTTTCGCACTGCCTGATTGCTGATGGGGGCCACCCCTTCCATCCCTTCCCAGCAATGAAAGGGTGTTAGACGAGAGTCCATGTTTTTGACAGGCTATGATGCCCTTCTCCCCCAAAACTGCAGCACTTGATTCCACTCACCGGAGGTCCTGTCAGAGCAATCCAAGTGCAAGTGCAATCAATGAACTGCTGGTATTTCTGCCATCCTTCTTTCTTCCCTCATCATGAGCCAGACCATCATGGTGACCTGTCCTGCATGGTAAAATAAAGAGCTATCAGGAGCTCTCTGGCTGTTCCCAAGCATGGTAAGATGAAGAGCTAACAGCTATCAGGAGCTCTCTGGCTGTTCCCAAGCATGGTAAGATGAAGAGCTAACAGCTATCAGGAGCTCTTCAGCCACTCTTGGGCTGACGCCAAAACCTGGCAGTGTCTCTCAATGAAGGCTGTGTTGGTCTTTCTTGCTCATTTCTGCTTGTTCCTGCGCCAGCCTCTCCCCTTCCCACAATGGCTGTGCCAGCCTCTCCCCTTCCCACAATGGCTGTGCAGCCTCTCCCCTTCCCACAATGGCTGTGCAGTGTCCTGTGATCCATGGCATCAATATTTTTGCTTGATTTCTCTCTGATGAAAAGTACTCGCGTTTGTCAGTACTTGGGGCCCAGGTCCAGGTGGATGGCGGGGGGCAGCATATTGATGTGTGGGGGTTACAATTATAATGGGAACAGGGGTCAGAGCAGTGTCTCTCTGGCAACAACAGGAAACAGAACCTGGAAGAAGGAATCTTAGAGTAATTCAGCAACTGTTCTACATGAGATATGCATGGGCACATTCCGGACATGTGAGCATACACACAAGTGTATTACATATGTGCCTGGGGAAATATACAGGCAAACAACATAAGGGCACTAATGAAACGTGAATCAAGGTATCCGTGTTTGACTTTCAGCTCGGAAGTCTGTAATGGCAGCATTCACTGCTCGCAGAAGAACCTGACCTGATGAGACATGCCTAGCGGCTAAAATAGGCTGCTGTTTTTACAGAATGTCAGCCCCTTATATCTGCAATGAGGCTAATGTATGATTAATACGGGGAGGGATTATCATTTTCATTTATGAATGAAAAGGTTACTCTCCGCTGGATGCACGTCTAATCTCTACGGCGGTTTCCTCGAACACGCTGCTTTCACATGTGGTTGGGGTCACTCCTCGGGCATTTATAAGCAGCGATAAAGGTACGCATTTCAGTGTCGCTGCGATATCACACCGTCATATAAGTAAGTTCGCTAATTACTATAGAAGTAAACGGTTTTATTTGCCCATTAAGTTTGATGTATCATTTCGTGTATGTATGTGAGAATGTATGTATGTGTGCATGTATTTTATTATTATTATTATTATTATTATTATTTTATTATTGTTACTGTTGTTGCGTTCAGCTGTTAATAATGGCAGGAGACGGTACATTTGACGCAAAATATCCTTGATCAGAATTAGCTATTAATGAACTCCGCATAATGTTTTTGGATTCTTTGTGGTCTTGCTATGTCGATGCCATTTTCTGAATATTCCTTTCTGTCGTACTTATCAATAAAGATTCTTAATGCTAACGTAATCTAGTTGAACTTTCTAAGTAAATTATATAGTTGTTCAGCATTTCCTCCATAACAGCAGTTCTATGCAATCAATTGCTTTTAGTGGCAATCCAATTCACTTAAACTTCCAGCTCTTAAAGCGCATTGCTGCATAAGAGGAACATATATTGATAAGATAATTAATTCAGCCCCTCCTCCTAGAAAACGCTGTCATCCAGGCTACTCCCCACCGCAATGAAGCGGCCGGCGGTGTGGAGGAAATCCCTCTTGGTCGCGGACCTCGCAGGGAGCGGGAGCGTCGCTTGTTTTCCGTTCCGCGGCAGGATCGAAAAACACCGTTATTTCTGACGCGAGGAGACCGACCTGAGCGCCGCTGCGTCCGGGGATGCCGGCCACTAGCTTCCCGTTGCCGTCTCCAGAGGCTGATTCACAGTCCGAGAAGCCTAATGGGCGTTTATTTTAGCGATCTTCTTTATATTCTGCATCTCATTCGGATATTTCCCACGCTCCTCAAATGAAGAAGATTAATGTAAGCATAGAGGGGGGAAGTGCCTTATTTAAGAGCGTTGCTTACTCCTTTTCTGCAGAGAATCTTTTGAAATACATTGATTAGTAAATTAATGCCGGTCTTTCAGTAATGCTAAGGGATCTATCAACACTGGAGGAAATACTTTTTTTCATTTTTAATGTTTATTGGGTTTTCTTCAAATGTGACAGGATATATGAACTCCAGAGAAGGGCGACTCGGAAACATCCCAACCTGAAACGCACTCGCCTGAACCGAGGCGTTATCCTTGCCAATTCTGCAAGCGCCTCAGCATCCTATCTGAGTGGGATTTAAAGCGCTGAAATGCGTGGCGATTTGCATTTATTTAAAAGGGTTCATTTTCAGCACATCCCGCGTCCTTTCCTTGACACTATGCAAAAGTTGAGAAGCGCGATGTGAAATCATTACGGGAATCGTCCGCGTAACTGCGCTGAGTACGAACGCTGATCCTGATCTGGCTGCGTATCGCCGAGCTAATTTATTCTTAACTTGATTTGCGTGGGTTGCGTGCGTTTGTGTGTGTGTCTATATATATATATGTATAGACGGCGGTTGACTTTCAGCTTGGAAGTCTGTAATAGCAGCACTCGTGTGTGTGTGTATGTGTGTATGTATGTGTGTGTATTTATATATGTCTGTGTGTGCGTGTGTCTGCGACAATGACTGACTTTACGTTTTAAAAGACATAAGGACGTCTCTGTATCCGTAGTTGCGCTGGAAATCGCCGCCTATGTGGCCATCGGGAGTGGGCAACCGACTGCCATGTCCCCGCGAGTCCGCACTCCGCAGGGCTGCCGTCAGCGGCAACATCCCAGCGCTCCCGCCGCACCACGTTCCCACGGGCCGGAGCGTCCGGGTCTTCATCAGTGCCAACCCCGACGGTAAGGGAATCTAAGGCGATAAATAAGCGCCTGTGTTTCGGTTGCGAAATGATATCCATCATGTATAGTTAGGGAATGCGTTGCAGTTAATTATAATAAATATTAACAATGCAAAAAACTAAGTTTTAGTAATGTAATTTGCCCAAAAACACCTGTAACGCAGCTTGTGAAATCATACGGTTTATTGTAGGCTACTTCTGTGAGCGTCGCATTTTGGCAGTGTGAAAACCAATGTAGGCCTATAGAAAATACGGTTCTGTATCCAGAGTTTAGCAACCAGTATAACTGTTACCTAATTTTCTATACTGCAATCTGCAAAAAAATAAAAAATAAAAAACAGTCAACGGTTGAACAGCAGTCGCGTGTTACTAATATGATGGGCAGCAATTATTGAAGCGGGGAAGACGGCAGTACATCTTGCGCTTCAGCCCCGGCGCCGAGAGCAAGCGATTCCCGCTGGGGACGATGTCCCTCCAACAATCGTTTAATGGCTTTGTTAGATTAAATTACCAGACGATGCGGCCGAGGAGTAGTGCGTGTACAATCCATTTGTCCAACGGGAGCGGAGAAGTGAGCGGCATGTAGTGGGTCAGCCTCTTCTCCATTCAGTTTGTCTGTCTGGGTTACTTTTTTCCTTGAAGCGCAAAATGTGAGGCAGGCAGGTTTGGGCGTTTGTGCCGCTTCCCTATTTATATGGTAAATATTCAAGCCATAGACAAATACGTCCGATTTTTTCCCTTGAAATCTTCTGAATGTAAAACAAACGAAATACTGTTAAATGACAAGGCACCACAAAATAAGAGCTGGTTTCAATCATGTGTTTCCTTAAATGTCATTGGGTTTCAAGTCATGAAGAAAAAATATGCACAATTTGAAACGTCTGATTTCCAGACTTATAGGGGAGATATAAAATAGCCTTTCTAAACAAATACAACAAGCCAGAGGAAGAGAGAGAGAGCCACAAAGAGATACCTTGTGTCCAAAATCATAGTGATCATATATGCTGTTCTTTTGGCTATCGAATGTTGCATACTTGATTTGGGGGATTATTGGTACCTTCTGAACAACGTTATTCCTGTAACCATTTAAACCTCATTAGCAAAGAATAGAGGCAGGCATGGGGAGGTGGGATGCTGTGAACAGCTGATACAACGCTTTGTGGTGGTCTATAAATTCAGTTAATTTTAACTGGATTATGTGCCTAGGGGTCGTCTGAAAATTCCTCACTTGAACCTTAGTTGTGGAGATAAACCAGCAGCAGCCAGTGATTAAAGTTGGGGATCCTTGGTATTTTTTAACATGCATGAATCTTGGTCAGAGACTAATCTCCATGTATTCATCCATCTCCTAACTGTTCTATTCAGGGTCACTCTGGGCGTTGGAGCCTGTCCCAGGCAGCACGGGACACGGGGGTGGGGGGGGGGGGGGGTGGGGGGGTCCGCCCTAGACGGGATGCCACCGGGCACATGCATACTATGTGCAGTATAGAGACGCCAGTTAGCGTAACTGCTGACTTTGGACTGTGAGAAAAAATCTGGGCACACAGAAAATACCAACGCAACACAGGGAGAGTGTGCAAACTCCACACACAGAGCAGGGATGGCATTCAAGCTCCCAGTGCTGAAGGTGTGAGGCAACAGTTCTTCCCTCTGAGCCACAGTGTCACCTCTAAGCGCTATATATACACTGTAGGCATATATAGGTCAGTGTCAGCAACTTATTCTAGTTCAAACTGTGGTCAGGAGAGGGCATGGAGTCTTTATGATGTTGCCAGTTTAAATCCCTGGCTGGGAATTTCTGAATCCCCTAGAATCATCCAAGGCTGAAGCTCCGTAAGCTGCACAAGTCGTTATTTACAGAGGTATCCACTTGTGAAATAATGAGAAGTCAGTCACTGGATAACCTGGAAGGGAGAATGGATATTTCCTGTGACCAATGCGATTCTGTAATGATGGAGCCCTCGGGGTCCGAAATTGGCAGCAGCCGCAGAGCTGAAATGGGCTGTTTGTAATGACGGCCCTGGACACGTCCGGGTGGGCTGGTGAGCTTGGAGCTCGTCCAGGAGGAGCAGCGGTAAGACGTCATCTGCTTAACCTCCCTTCCGGACCCTGTGAACACAGCCCCCAGTTCTCCCCCCGCAGGAACACCTTCCATATTCCCCCGCATGCTGCCGTGAAACCGGTTCCTGACCTCTGGGTGAAGGACGGCCGATTGCACGGAAAGCCGTAGCGATGAGTGGCAGAATGCAAGAGCCTCCCATCCCCGTGTCTGCCGTGCAGGCAGCTCAGTCTTATGGGGATTCTGTGCTTCTCAGGAGGGGAAACACCCAGCTTTGTGGCCCCTTGCAGTGTGTCCACATCACCACTAGAGGGCATGGCGAGTGCACTATGGAACTTGTTATCCAAGTGTCGCTGGCCAGGTGTGGTGGCACTGAATGACAAGACGGATGTCTAAGTCGAACCCATGGCACGGGCTGCAAGGATGTTGCACAAAAGTAAATTTTCTCTTTCTTTATAGTGCAGGCGATGGGTTCACAAATGCAAACATCTACTGAACATCTACTGGACACCTGGAAGAGATCTTAAGCCAAAATGACGTTCAGCCATTTAACTGAGATAAGGCCACAATGATCATGTAGAAGCTTGCATACCCATCTGGAGAGCGCTTGTGTTTCCAGGGCTGAAAGGGCTACGATCCACCGATAATGAATCGCACTGACACAGGCTTGACGAATTCGGATGGTTTTAATTCTGGCCAGAGAGCAGAGTGTCGCTCAAACTGCTGGCTGTTTTGGGAATCAATTAAAAAGCGTTATCTTCTTCTGTCAGTCACCACACATTCAACAGCAGCCAGAAAGGACAAAAGCAATTAATCACTATATCTGTCTGGAGCTTGTGAAGGTTTAAGCTGTGATGTGATCGGCTACTTATCCTTAAAAATACCAGTTATAATAAGTGGTTATGATAAAAGCCTTCATTTGTGGGTTTACACACTATACTGGATAAATCAAATAAAACAGCTGGATAAAACAAAGGAAGAATACATTAGGTAAGCAAATAAGGGATGAGAGAAACAGAAAACCGTTCATGCGAGACATGAGAATATGAAAAGCAATGGCTAAACACATTAGCCAGCGCTAACGCTAATGACATTAATACTGACAGTGAATGACGTGCATGAAGCTCCCTGCACATCTACTGTAAAGACCCCCCCCCACCCCTGGCTCCGTCGAGCAGGGGAGCCAACGAGCCACATGAGTCGCAAAGCCTCTCAGATCCATGAAACTCATACGGTGGTCAGAAGATCTCACATGAGAGGTGGAAGCGTTGTGTTCACAGGTGTGCGGGGTGGGGTGGGGTCTGGCCTTCAAGATGGCGCTTGATTGGATGTGAGTCATGTATGTATCCTACAGCCCAGGGCCCCCGTGCCCATCCCCCACAGAATATTCCATTACCATCCGTCTTGTCAGGTATTTAACTTTGACATCTATAAAACTGAGCTGAATAGGGATAGAGTCTCTGAGGAGCTATACCATTACTGGGGGGGCTGTAAGGTAATGCATTTGTTTTCCGTGACTGGCTGAGCTAGAAGTGGGAGGTTATCAGTGTGGTTTCAGGGTGCTTGTGGCTTCATAATGCCCCCTCTGATATCTGACACCTGAAGACTGAGCGATAGCTCATTGCAGAAACAGCCTCTGCATCGCTCTGGCATTTGTTCTCACGTGTGTCATTTGTCTGCCAGTGTTATTTTAAAGAATGGGTGGCTGTGTGGAGTGTCAGTGAGGCACCCAGGGCAGGACAGCGATTCCTCTCACCTTAGCTGTTTATCTTACATCTGCTGACAGTAGCATATTCCTTTAGCTGCCCGTCCTGTGTTTGGATTCTGAATGAGTCGTTGGGGCCTCTGCATCTCCGTGCTGAGTTACTTCACCCTCCCGCCCTATGTGGGTGCGTGTGGCCATCAGAGGTACAGGTGACCCTCACCCTGGCCCCCTCACCCACCATATACATAAATCTGTCATGCAGTTTTGTGTTTCGGAAGAGACTAAATACAAATTAACAAAGCAAGATGTAACTGTGTGGTCCAGCATTAAGATTGAATCAAAGACCTACTGTAACACATGCAGAGATCCTGGATGTTCTGCTAATGGGCCCATGGTCTCCAGGTCTGCAGCCTTCTCCAGCATTAACACCAAGCGTCAGCAAACGATCTGAGTGGTTACACAGCCAGTAAAGGTCAACTAGCGTCCCCTCCATCTCCAAAGCTGTGTCCCCTTATCATGAATAACGCGATTGTTTACATACTGCCTGAGAGAGGGAGATAAACTCAGTATTGGCTCTCAGATATCGACAGAGTCATATTAACTTGACACTTACACGTGAGAGAGCCGCAGAGTGACTCCTCCCCCCGGCTGGATTACTTTCTAATTCGGAGTGCTCGGGGGGGGGGGAAGGGGCGATGAGGGCTGCGCCTCCTCGAGTCACGGAGCACAAAAATGTAATGAGGCGTGACTCCTTAAAATAGCACTTCTCCTCCTTCACAGAAATGCAGACTGTTCTTATTTGTTCATAGTATTAATATTTGGATTAAGGAGACTAATCCCGTGCGTCATATCACCAAAGTAAACTTAGCTAGTGGATTTATCTGAGAGCGACATTATGTGAAATTATTCTTTAACTGGTTTGGGGCTGGGGTGCGGGGGCTTTGGAGAGGGAGTGCCTCATCCCTTCTGGGTAACTCCGAGCTCTGTCATCAGACAGGGAGGAAAGAGGAGAACAAGGATGAGGGGCGGATGAGGGGCGGATGAGGGAGCAGAGAGTCCGACACGCTCAGGGAGCCGTACCGTACCCCAGGTGGCAGCGTCATCGACTGCAGCGCCCCGGCTTCCGGAACGTTCTTAGTCTGAGATCTTTTGTGTAAGACAAGCAGAAGGACAGTTTGACTCCCTCTGGCCTGTAACCTGTACCACCTCCGCCACTGTCTTCAGTCGGGTGTTGAATCCTTATAGCTTCTGCAGGAAACACTTGCAAAGAATCGTACTCCTTTATGTTTGGTTTGTGTACGCATATGTGCCCTGGTCCTGTTCATATACACCTCTCATACGGGCTGACAATGTCTTCACAAGCTACTTTCCTCACAAGCTATTCCTGACAGCATGTTGTAGTTGTTCCCTTCTGTAGCATAGCTTCTGAATCCTGCGGGCTAAGCAAAACCGGACCGATTCGTCTGTGGCTGTGCCGATGTGTAATTTTAGCAGAGCTCCTGTCTTGAAAGAACAGCTGCTCTCTTTTTAGCTATATTTCCTGGAAAAGTGACAGTCTTTGTTATCAGTTTGGCACAAGTAGAACCCCAGGAAATGTGGAAGAGACCTTCATACTGGGGTCTTTCTGCCAGGCGTGCGGTTTCTGACTTGTGGCCCGCACCCACACTTTTGATCGACTGTGCTTTTGATCCGTAACGCCTGGCGACGAACTCTCTGAGTGTGTGCCCGTCCCCGGTTACACACAGATTCCCGCGGCCGTCAGCTGATTCATGCCGTTTCCTGGATGTGTATCTCCAGTGCTCTTGCTCTCAGCTGACGGGGGGAGCGCCTTTCAACAGATTGCACTCTATCGTGGAGCCTGGCGGATCAAACCCGCCCACACGAGACAAAAGGTCTACGCTTAATATACCTCCTACTGACATTATTTTGCTTTGAAGATAACATACAAATATATGTGTCAGTGTCATATTATATACAGTACGGCACTGTGGAAAACAGCTCCGTTTCTCTCTGATTTTCTGCATGCTTGCTATCAGGATGTCAACTTAAAGTCTCTGTTAGATAACATGGCACCAGAAGAAACAAGCAAAACAACTTTTCGATCCTTCTCTCATGTATTTTGTGCGGCAAGCAACACAATGTCTTATGTCTATGATCGCTGTAAGAGAGTAATCCTTCTGTCATACCCACGGAATGGCTGCACAACATTTAGCAGCATCTAAACACGTCCGGTAAGATGGAATGAGTCCCTGTTAGCACTCAGGGTGCTACTGAATGGACCATTTGGATTTCAGCAGGTATTTTGAGCCAGTGTCAGCCAGCAACAAAGCCTCACGAGAGGCTCACCTGTCCATAGAAGATTGTGAGGATTGTCCAGGTGGCTACTGACAAGCTTGAGTCTTCTTGTCCTTCTTAATGGGCAGCGAAGTGAAACGGGTAAAGATTTATGAAGAGCTTTAAAGTTGTTAGTTACGGCTCTGGCAATATTACGGTAATAAGGCAAACCACAGTATTTTGAAATACTTGCGATAAAACTAGCCGGGACCACCCCACACCTGCTCAATGAATTTTATCGCCAAGATTTAAAAATGCCAGAATAGTGCTGCGTTTTAATATACCGTATACCTTGGTATAATGTTTGGACAAGTGTGAAAAATTAGATATTCAGGTATCTCCGACCCTCCTCATACAGCTGCTCACCATAACTACTACAATAGCAACTCTTCTTCCTCTAGTCTTTCGTCGTTGACCACTGATCTGTGAAAGTCCACGCTGCCACCTACTGGAAACACCTACCCAATTATCTTGCACATGCTTGTTCGATGCGCATGGATGCGCATGGTTTCCACTAGACATAAAAATCTGGGCTACACGTGCACTGACCACAATCAACCGCAGTCAACCTCTGATGATAAAATTTGCATCACGTTCCCTCGAACCGCAACCGAAAGCAAGCGAGAAAAAAGTGAAGTATGAATTGGGTTTAATTGTTTCCAGACTAGCATGCTTTTGATTGTGGTTCTAGATCCTGCATGCAGCTTCACACTGGTGGTGAGGCTAAAGTTCATTCATATTGATATTGCGCACAACTGACCCAAATCAGGCCTGACTGTTTGCCTTTGTATCTAACCAGCTGCTGCTAACTGCCACTTTTATTTGTGCTCACTGGAGAAAGGGAAGTAACTTCTCCACACCTGTGCAGTGGGAACATCTTCAAAGAGAAGAAGCATGCAATTTTGCTGCCATTTTTCTCTCAATTTTCCTGTACAAAAAGAGCCAATACATGGGAAAATGTGCTTAACAAAGGCTTTTTCATAGTGCTGCAAAGGCAGATATAAAAGCAAAAAAGGTCAGTTTTCTTGGTTTGCGCTCAATATCAGCGTAGTTTTCTTTAATATTTAATATTAATCTTTCAATCTGCCCATCTGCCTTAAGGCCTGAGGTGGACCTGGAGTCTGTCCCAGGAAGGCAGGGGACACCTGGATGGGATGCCATCAGCATTAAATATTTATCTGTTAAATTCGTGATAGGTTATGCTCTCTGAAGGAAGCCTAACAGATGTGTTTGTTGATTTGTCAAACCCCTTCAGCTGTAGCCCACGAACCCTGCTCTCTGTTGGAAACGTTCTAAACACAATACTCTATACAAGGAGTATTTTATTGTGTGTTAAAATCTGTTTTAGTATTTCTTTGAATAATTTTTTTTACAGATCTTGTTAATGAAGTATACGTACCATACCATGCCAAAGGCTTCTAGTGAAAATTGTGTTGGTGTAAAACTATGATTTTAGTCAAAGTGTTCAGTCAAAACCTCTCCAACTATCAGCACAGTGTTTGCAGTAACCATTCAATGTTTTTGTTGACTCAGACCATATCTGGGTAATCAATACCTCATTTAATGACTTTACTGATTGTTAATTAACTAATTGAACTGGTGGTGAAATTTAACAAATATATGGAATGACTGGGGTGCCCCTGAGGAGAGGTTTGTGAACTAAAGTGGTATTCATCTTTTTAGTAACACAATCGTGTTACTATTCACTTGAATATATTGGAATATTAAATTGTGTTAATTTTTTGAACAAAGACACTTACTTTCCAGATAAATAGCATTTAAACACTTTCTTTGATGACCTAAGACTTGCGCAGTACTGTACATATTTTATATGTAGAAATGTACAGATGTGTGTGGGCTGCATTGGACTGAATTCATAATGGAAGCATTTTTCCTGCTTTTTCTGAGTAAAGCTTTTGCACTTGAAGCTGATTCATGAAGGCATAAGGTAGCTCATCTTGCTTCTCCATCACCATGGTCCAGAAATCCCCACGAGGAAGGACATTTTCCTTCCAGCGCTATCCAGTTGTTCTCCATACGTTCCTCCGCATTCCCTCGTGAGCATATCTTTATATTTTCTGCGACACCTCAGCTGGTGACAGCTATCTGCAATCGCTAGGCTGCACTCTGCATGCACATGACGCTTACTCAGGGGGGGGATATCTCACTTTCCAAAGGCTCGCTCTAGCCGAGTGTGACACCAAGCTGATTCTGACTGCGCTCTGCAGTCTTTTACTGCAATACACTATGCTCAGACAGTTAGACACATGGGACCCCTGAAAGGGTCAGTGAGGTCTGTTAGACCCCCCTCCCTCAAACTCAGCCCTGATCTTAATCAGACACTGTCTTTTGTTGGTTCAGGTGCATCGTATAGAAATAATGGTTCAGGCACATGTGTGTGTGAGAGAGACACGTACAGCAGACTGTACATGCCCCCGCTGTTCAGGATATGCCATCTGCTGTGGTCGTGTGACCGTAACATCTTGTGTATAATTGCCGCCCCCACCCCCCCCCCCCCCCCCTTTGGTCCCCATGCAGACACAGAGGCGGAGAGGAACGCCCTGAAAGAGCATGTCTACCCAAAGCTGCGGGACTTCTGCCGAGAGAATTATGGGATTGAATTCCAGGTAAGATATCTGTGTTTCCCTTTCCCTGTGTGTGTGTGTGTGTGCGTGTGTGCGTGCGTGCATACACAAACACACACTTGGGTGATATGTTGACAGAATTAGAATTAGCAGCTGCTTTTCATTTATTTCATAAACGCGACTTTATGAAACATGACAGACCGCAAACTCACAGGACAGGTTGTCAGGCTGGCTTACAGCTCCTCAGTCAGCTCTCCGCAGCCCTCAGCCTGTCACCATGAACATCCAGTCAGATGATTAACACACACTGGACTAAACACGCCTCTGACATCACAGTGCCGACGCCTGCCCGTCCCTCGGGGTGGGGGTGGGGGTGGGGGGTAAGCGTGCTATGCATCCTGACAGGGCTACCAGCTTAATCTGCTCTGGGAACAGTGCGAGTTCTGAGCAGTCAGTGACCCTACCAGTATGATACACTAGTCTTATTTATGGGGCTTGAAACACGTCCATTGATCTTTTGACCACTTTTAGCGGACAGGATCACAGTGGGGGGTAAAGCCCACCCCAGGCACAAGGTAGCTGTTCATACACACGAGATCACAGGGCAATTTAGAGACACCGATTAGCCTCCCTGCACGTCATTGGGCTGCAGGAGGAAACAGGAAAACCAATAAACTGCAGGTGTGTGATTCAAACTGACATTGGAGGAGGAGTGAGGTCCCCCACTGGGCCAGCGTGTCACCTGACATACCTCATAGTCACTGCAATTATATTTGCAGTAGGAAGATAAACCTACACAAACGCAAATAATCAGGCAGCATTTTACTTGGAAAAAACAGGTATTCATACAGGATGTCATATAAGAACCTACAAATAAGACTAGTATTTCACATGGGAACATCCAGTTAATGTAATGTAGTACTGAAATACAGATAATCGCACAGGATTTAATATACAGGGAATCATGTAGGGTTTAGTATAAGAATATACAGATAATCTCGCAATAGTTGATATATAGGTAATCATGCAGGGTTTAATATAAGAATATACAAATAATCACACAGGATGTATATACAGATAATCATCACACCAGTGAGACTTAACCCACAGACCTGTAGGTGCACTGGAGGCCAGAGTGAGGGCAGATCCCCAAGTGCTGCTTGATGCTTCGCTGATGAGGTGGTACCTGAGCTTGTTAAGTGAATATATTAGCATGAATCCTTGCAGGCTCTGATTAATACATTTGCATTTTAAATGTGTCTAAAGGGTGAAGCTGTCTCAAAAGTCTACAGCTTGCTGCTTCTGACACGCCAACCAAATAGAAGCAACTTGACTTCTACTTTGCAAAATTTGCATGAATATTAATCACCTGATTCAATTAAGTTAATCTCAGTTCACATCATTATGAAGGTCTGATGAAGCTCCTACTTGCAAATCAGTGCAGGAATCCATAAAATACATTCATGCCATTCAGGTTACTTGAAAGCACCCTGGGAATTAAAACGGAGCTGGAATCAGGAGAGGAAGCATGTTGCACGTTCCTGCATGAACTCTGTAACTGATAGGCTCTGTTACCATGAAGGCGTCTCCACCAATCCTGAGCTGAAACCTGAGGATTAGCGGATGCTGTGCTGTTAATAAAATGTCACAAAGGAGCAAAGAGCTCAAGAGATGATGCGACGTGGCTGTCATGAAATAAAAAGCCCTGCCCTTCTCAGAAGACCTATGGAAAGTGCCCCCAGTCCGCTCTCATTGGCTGGGCTCCCCAGTGTTCCTGTTTACCCCACACGCTCCGATTCGGGAATGGAAAGTGCCCCCGATGCGCTCTCATTGGCTGGGCTCCCCAGTGTTCACGCTCAGTTAATCTGTCAGATTCGGGAATGGGCTGCCGTATGAATGCAGCTCTGTTCTATGACCCGCATTTACCAATCGCGATATTACATTACTTCCTTATTCCAGTATCCAGTCGTACAACATTAGTCACCATCATACTGACACACTGCTCACAAGTGCCTTAACTATGATTCCACCTGCTGACTGTTGTATTTAACTACAGAAATGAATTTGCCAGGGCAGCTTTTTAATTTGTAGCCCCCTTTGAATTGCGGTTCCTCTCCCAGACTCCATTCTTTCTAAATGGGATTGAAACAAACTGCACGAGATGTGGGCCCTCAGCCATGGCCTCATACAGGCAGAGACACGTGCTTTCCCACTGCATTGGATTGGGATGGTAAGGGAGTCTCATAAAGGGCAGATATATGCTGCTCTGCTTCTGTGTACAGTCTCCCAGATCACCCTACAAATTCATCATCCTTATCTCCAGTGCTACCCTTTCACACTGTTTTATAAAAAAAAAATGCTCCTTGATGGGTTTCCTGAATCCTCGCTACCACTTTTCCATCAAAGTGTCACAGTCTGACCTCAATCCTCAGCCCCACCCACAGACACTTCCTGTAATGCTTAAGCGTCACAGGAGCTAATGTTCAGGGCCCCTGGACAGCACTTGCCGTTGAAGTTGAGGCTAATCTCCATCACTGCCTGTGAGGTTGCAGCAGCTGTAGATAGCTGGAATTAAGGCCCTCGTTACAGTTGCAGCAGCTGTAGATAGCTGGAATTAAGGCCCTCGTTACAGTTGCAGCAGCTGTAGATAGCTGGAATTAAGGCC
>JAODJU010000014.1:20306718-20323085 GCA_026776725.1 Gnathonemus echidnorhynchus | reverse complement strand
CCAAGCAGCACCTGCAGCAACCCATTCATTCCTGTCATGTTCCCCTATTAGACCCCATGAGTCATGAGGAACCATTGACTCTGCGTAGGTGGAGGTAGCTTCCGGTGATGAACAGAAAGGCAAATGCAAAGACTGATTTATCTCTAACCACGGGTGTGGGTGTGGACAGTAGAGTGTGTCCCCAGCAATGTCGGGGGGTGCTGGGTGTGTTTAGGAGTGTGGGGGATTCGGGGCTCATTTGGTCCCTTCCAATGTTGCAACCAAACCTACGCCCTTGTCTGTAACTTAGTCATAACTTGATGTACTTTAAAATATAACTGAAGATCTGCTTCTTCCCTCACATTTCTGTGTCATGGATCTTTTAAGCTTTTGTAGATTTAGCTAACATGTAGTGTAAATGTGAGCTGCTTAGACCAAATGTGAGGTGAAATAAACAGAAATCAATATATTTACAAGAAAATATCACTCAGGCACTTGTTTTCAGATTTTAAGTGTGTTCTGTAAATGGCTTTGTGAAAAAAGTTACTAAAGTTTTAAAAAGAAAAAAAAATCAACCAGATTTAAAGTGCCAAAGGCTTTGGGCTCGAAAATGATTTGAAGATATTTTTCAGTGATACAACCTTTTTTCGTTTTGGCTTGTGAACCAAACCAGAAAACTCTGATACTGCTTTGCCATTGCAGATCAGTGTGATGTCATCATGTTAGTTGACTTTAGAGAAGGTTTAGAGACGTACACCTGGGCCCAAGAGAACAGCCCTAGATGTTTGCTGACCAGTTGCAGAAGTGAACATCCGTTGCTTCTTTTAAGGGTAAAGAAGCAGCTTCATGACCAGCTTGTGCTTCAGCACACCACGGGAACCTTCGGATGTTCAGTTTCGGGACTCTTATGCATGCTGTGCTTTCATGTGACTGCCTGTATCATTCTCCTAGCTCTCGAGGATGAGTTAGACTTCGCCCTGGGCAAGCAGACACCAGCCTTTCTGAAGAAATGTGTGTGTTACATCCGGAAAATCGCCAACTTTGAGCGCTACACCAAGCTGCCGGAGATGGCCCGCTACATGGATATCACGCAGAACGGCGATCGCGCCGTGCGCAACCAGGAGGCCTTCGAGCAGCTTCAGAAGGTGCGCGATGAGTTCATCCCGACCATTGTGGCGGCCTCCAACCTGCGAGTGTACTCCTCAGTCACGCACTGCGACATGAAGCTGGGGTACTCGCCGGAGGTGGAGAGCCACTATGTCGAAGGTCTCTGCAAGCAGTTCTATGAGGATATGGTGGATATCATTCAGGCCACTGTGCAGCAGAACTTCGATACTGAGACAGACCCACTTTACGATGAGATCCTACAGCACCTGTCCCTGTGCAAGACCTACTCATCATTGTACGAGTACAAGTGTGAGGCGCTCAGTGTGATCCACAGGTATATGCTGCCCACCAAGGCCAGCAGAGTGAGCCCCCTGGTGGTGTATGGAGGACCATGCACAGGGAAGACCCTCCTCATAGCAGAGGCAGCCAAACAGGTAAGACACATGAATCAGAAGAGATTGAGAATGGAGTGCCCAGGGACTGAATTGGGGGGGGGGGCATATATACCACAGGATATATTATTCTGTAAGGTTATTTCATGGTGTTGGGGGGGGTCATACATACATTTATAATGTTAGGGTGCATGTGAGAACAGCCAGATATAGAATTATGATGGAGGCCAAAAGAGTGAGCAATATTTCTTCCTCAGTGTATCGCTACCTCCCTCTGTCCAATTTCCTTTTACAAATTGATAAATATTGGCATGTATATTAATACTTTTGCATCCCTGTCAGTGTTACTCTTGATGCATCTGTTTGGTTTGTTGTGTGCCTGTTTTGCTCTGCGTGTGTGTGTGTGTGTGTGTGTGTGTGCGTGTGCGTGTCTGGTCAGTTGAACACACACCCCAGCTGGCATGGCACTGCGCCCCAGCCACCTGGCCACCCAGATGCATTAGAGTCATGTTGCAGTGCCCTGTAGTGGGAGGCCTGAGCAGTAGCCAGTTTCTTTAGCCTTAATAATTGATGCCATGACTTCCCCTTTTGCAGTGATTTACTTTGTGGGATATGGGCAGGGAGCCACAGCTTCCATGGCGCACAGCCAAAGTGAGGCAGCTCTTTCTGCAGTGCGTTAAGACTCAGCCAAAAGCCCAACCTCATGATTAGCAGCAGAGGACCACAGGGAGGCAGAGACTGATAAGGCAGTTGATTTGAGGTTGGCAAACACATAGCTTAACACCCTTTGGCATCCCCTGCCTGTAGGACAGTGGTCTGACCCACCCTTTGTCATTTAGGGCAGTGTTTCCCAAGCCAGTTCACGGGAACTCCCAGACAGTCCAGGTTTTTGCTCTTATTGGGAGCTGGGAGGGAGCAAAAATGTGGACAGTCTAAGGGTTCCCGAGGACTGGGTTGGGAAACAGTAATTTAGGGCACAGCCTTTTTTGTTGGAATGGGGTACTAACTGTCCCCAATATCACATAGTTTAATTAGAGATAAAAACTGTGAAATATTTTTTGATATTTCGGTTATTATAATGCCTTTAGTTGGGGTAAATGGTAGGTTCATGTGTGAATATGGAGGGAATTTAGCAATGGAGATCAGAGAAGTCTCTTCATTCTTATCACATAGCATAGAGCAGGATGCCACAGCCTTTATTAAACAAAGGTTCTGCTCTATGCCTTATCCCTAACCCTAAACTTAATGCTAATGCTAAGCATACTCGACATGATCCCAGTTTTTTTCCAGAGTTCTTCTTTCTTACAGTACTTTTCAGTATCAGTAATCTAGAACAAATGAGGTTCCAATGAATGTTTTTTTTCTTTATTCTAGTCTTACTCCTGGCTTCAGAAAGAAATGGGCCCAGAGAGTGACCCAGTGGTCATCGTCCGTTTCATCGGATCCTCAGAATTCTCCACTGACCTCCGCACACTCCTGCAGAGCATCTGTGAGCAGATCGCCATCAACTACTGCTGTCTGATCCGCTTCCTGCCCAACAAGATCCGTGAGATGCGGGAGCTGCTGGTGAGCCTGCTGAATGAGGCCTCCTTGCAGCGACCACTGGTCATCTTGCTGGACGCCTTAGAACAGCTCTCCGAAGCAGACGAAGCACGGAAGCTATGGTGGCTTCCAGCACACCTGCCACGGGCTGTCCGGATGGTGGTCTCTACATTACCCAATAAGCATGGCATCCTACAGAGGTTACGTTGCCTCGTCCAGGACGAGAGCCGCTACGTGGAGCTAATGCAACATGACCGGAAGACGTGTAGCCAGACCCTCAAGCACCAGCTCCTTAATATCAAGCGTAAGGTCACCTCAGGGCAGCAGATCTATGTCAATGAGGCACTAGCTAAGTGCACCCTGCCAATGTTTGTCAACCTCATCTTCCGGGAAGTGCAGCACTGGAGATCACACAAGGACGTAGATGAAACTTCATTGTGCTCAACAGTGCATGAGAGCATTGAGCAGCTCTTCTACTCCATTGAGAATAAGCTGGGTTCACGGTTCGTGTTCCGAGCATTGGGGTACATCACTATGGCCCGATCTGGACTGACAGAGATGGAGTTGGAGGACATACTTTCCTTAGACAACAGTGTCCTTGGTGACATCATGGTGAGTTCCAACCTCAAGAGCCCACTACGGATATCATATTGCCTCATCGCCCAGCTCAAAGAGGAACTCGAGGGGTACCTCATCGAGAGGCAGGTGCGGAATGTGACACTGATGGTGTGGGCTAACAGGCACTTGCACCTAATTGCCCAAAAGCTTTATCTCAGCAACGAGGAGGACGTTCACCAGATGCACAGTCTCCTGGCAGAGTATTTCTTAGGGACCTGGTCGGGTGGGAGGAAGAAAATCTTCCACTGTGACAACAATCACTTTGACTCATTGAACATATCTCATCACAGGAACCCCCATCACCATAGCGACAAAGCTACTGCTGATAAGCACTCATATGACAGACAAACTCCAGAGCAGCCATGGGTGTTTCAGTGCAACCTCCTGGAGCCAGACATCTTCTTTGTCAACCACCGGAAAATGACAGAGCTTCTCTACCACCTCACTCGGAGTGGCCGGATGGATGATCTCACATTTGGGGTCATCATGAACTTCAGCTGGTTGTATACCATGATCAAGATTGGGCAGTTTGACAAGGCTTTAGCAGATATTGACCTAGCCTACAGTTACTCACAGGAGAAAGAACTCAAGTTCCTGGCCACGACTCTGCGTAGCATCAAGATTAAGGTGACTCAGAACCCAAGCTCCCTGTCTGCTGAGCTTCAGCAGAGGCTTCTGCCTGTGGTCACCTCCCTGCCAAAACTCCGGCATCTCCTGCTGGAATGTGACAAAGATGGCCCTAAGTACTGCTCAATCGTGCCCCTGCACTCCTCAATGGACGTCACCTACACTCCAGAAAGATTGCCTCTGTGCTCCAGCTACATGCAGATTGTGGACATCCTTCCAACCTTCGCCCCCAACATTGTCATTGTAGCACTGGAGGATGGATCCGTCAGCACATGGGATGTGGAAAGCCGACAACTTCTGAGACAAATCGACACTGCACGCTCCGTGGTCTTAGGGATCAGACTCACCAGTGATGAAAAGTATTTAGTTGTGGCCACCACTAAAAACACATTGCTGATTTATGACAACCACAAGTCATGCCTGTTGTCTGAAGTGGAGGTGAAAGGCTCTAAACATTGTGGAGTTACTGGAGGGGTTGCCTTCATCAACGGCTTCACCTTGTCCAGTCATCACGCTCTCGCTTGGCTAGAAGCCAGCAAAGATGTCAGTGTCATTGATTTGCTTTATGGTTGGCCTCTGTACCAGTTCCACTGTTGGTACGAGGTCACCTGTGTTGAGTGTTCTCCAGATGGTATGTATGCATTCTGTGGACAGTACCTAAACACCACATCAATTTTCCACCTTGGCAGTGGTGACAAATTAGCCACTGTAACATCAGAGTTCTCTGGGGGATTCGTCAAGTCTCTCCTCATCTTAGACACAATTCATCAGATGGTGATGATCGATAATGAGGGGAGTCTCTCAGTCTGGAACACAAAAGAGATCACAAACCCACGGATCATTGAGGACTATGATTGCAGAGGTGATGAGAGTGAGGTGATAGGCATTGAGTTGTCAGAAGACCAGTGCTCCATTCTCATATGCAAAGTTGAGAGCATAGAGGTTCTGGACACCAGATTGTGGAAAATGGTTGAGAAGTTCAAAGCTAAACGCAGTGAGCGCTTTGTGGCAGCTGTACTCTCCAAGAAAGGGGAGAGCATAGTTGCATCTATGGAAAATACTTCATCAATCTTTGTATGGAGGAGGGATAGTGGCCAGTGTATGGCAAGCCTAGTGGAGATCTCAGGAGCTATTGTGAAACTAATCAAGTCCAGTCATCACAACCTGCTCTTGTCTGTAGCCAGCAGTGGAGTGCTCTCAGTTTGGGACATTGACATCATCACTGCTATGTCGAACATTGACAAAACTGGGAAGCGCATTCAGAGTCTGCAGCTGTCTAACAGAGAGGATTTTATCTACACAACGGATGGATCAGAGTCCGTCCACAAATGGAACTTCAGCACTGGTTTCATTGAGACTGTGTTCAAGCATGAAGGTGTTGTCGATAACTGTGTCCTGACTTCATCTGGGGATCTTATGGTGACTTCTGATGACAAATGCAGCCAGTACATCTGGCAGACAACGACAGGTGAAAATATCTTCCGGATCAATGGCCAGAGGATCTCCCAAATCTTGATCACCCACAATGACCAGTTTGTGGTGTCTCTCTGTGAGCAGAATGCATCCAGGGTATGGAGGCTGGCCACAGGCCACAAGGTATGTAATATCCTGGTATCACTGCAGAATGCCTTGATCACTACAGCCAATACCTTCTTAGTGGGAATAACAAAAAACAAGTTACTTGCTGTGAGCCTCTGGTCTGGCAGCGTATCCAAGAAATTTGTCTGTGACGACGGCATCACAATCGTCAACTTCAAGTTAATCCCAGATTGTCCAGATTTCGTCGTCTTTATCACATCCACAGAGACTGTGTTCATCTGGAGCATTGCAGATGAGTCCATTTGTCGGAGAGTGCAGCTCCCCAGCAACTTCTTGAAGACTCTGGAAGACTTCCAGATCTCCCCAAATGGAAAACTGGGTATCGTATCTAAGGGAGATGAGAACATCAACGTACTGGACCTGCATAGCGGCAAGCTTCGGCTTGTCCACGCTGCCGGCATTATCTGGAAGCAGAAGCTCTCACGTGATGGACGCTACCTGGTCTATATCTGCTTCCGTAACTGCGATGAGGACGACGATGCTGGTGTGGTATCTAGCCTCATCGTCATGAGGCTAGCTGATGGGAAGAGCATTGGTACCTGCTCCTTGTACAAGACCCCAACCTTCCTGTGCCTGTCCCAGCGAGCCCTCAACATCATTGTGGGCTTTGAAGATGGCAGCATTGGCACCTACACTGTAGTGGATCGTGTTGACGCTGCACTAAAGATCAAAATTGCCACGTCCAATAGCCGTCAGATAGTCAATAATGCTTCCCAGAAGGTGCGACCAAAGTGCAGCACCTTTCCCTTTAAGACCATCGCGGATTGCATTTGGAGAGAGTCCACCGAGGTCTTCTCCAGAGACAGTCCGATAAACGTCTCAGACTCAGGGGAGGCAGAAACTCCGACACTGACAAAGAAAAATGACCTGCTACAGTGAGAGTGCAATTTTAGCAGCCAGTCCTTGTTTACAGATCCATTGTGATGCAACTGCAGGTAAACACCTGGTGGCACTCTAACCATCAACAGACACTCCCCTGAACTTGGCATATGGTTCATCCACAAACTAGTCCTGCCTAGTGACTGTTAAACGCTTGCCATTTCCATTATTACTCAGTAGCATATCAGAACATCAAATGCTAGTTGATATTGTTTCTTCTGGCTCTTTATTTTGATCTTATTAGTAACATTATTTTAAACTATTTTTCCATTATTTTGTTTTTATTTACAAATACTTGCTGCAGATTTTTCAAGTTTAAGTTAAACTTCTGTTGTTAGCTTTAGTACCCGAATCACTATTACATGGCATTTTCTGGTACTGTAAAAAGAGATATGTGTATATTTATATGTGTATATATCTATTTTGGCTGCTACAATTGTGCAACTCCTTAAAGAAAATGTTTTGTTGTGCTTAATACAATCAAAGTGAGTGCCTGGATTTTTAATAGTTCCTTTTTTCTTTTCTTGAGAATTTTGGAAACTTTGATGATGCAGGGAATTCATAAATACAGTGTTCATTCTAATAAGCATTTGTTATGGATTTGGCAGTTTACAAATATATACATTCAAATACTGTTACCTTAGTACGAGGAAAATCAGAAAGTTAAGACGGTTGTAAATTTCCTATTTGACCAATCAAACCAATAAGAGAGAGTCTCGCATGAAGCACCTGCAAAAAGCCAGATGTAAGTTATTGTGAGTAGAACTCAGTATCAGCAGCAGCTTCAGATCCTCTCATGTTTCTGTTGTGTGTAGCAAAAATGTAAAATTCCATTGTGTATAGTCAGGAGATAAACTAGATAAAGGTAGGAACAATGCAAACGTCTGAATAGGAATTTAATTTGCCTGGTTAGGTAGATATGTGTGGATTGCAGTCTACTGTGAAACAGATTCTTCATGTGCCCTGGTGAAGGATTCAGACGGTTTATTTTAAGTTTAGGTTAGTTTATTAGTTTGTTTCACGTTTATTTGCATTACACAAATTTAAAGGGCTACTCCGTAAAATTGTATGTTAGCGTTTCATTGTCGATGCATTACCCTCTTTTGATATATTTTCTATATCTTACAACTTGTAGCAGTATTTATCTCTCAAAAGTTTATTTTCCCATATAGAGAAAAACCACTACAAAGAACAACAATATACAGTATATTTGCCAAAGGTTCCAGTTTGTCTATTTTTATTGTGGTTGTTTAGAACTTAATCCCTGTTAAATAAATGGCTTGGAATTTTGTCATGGCAAAGTTGTTTAGATTTTGGTATGATTCAGTGTCAATGCATTAGCCATGCAAGATATAATGCATCATCTTTACTAATAAGTTTAAAATTAGTCCACTCACATCTTATTATATGGAATGCTAGTTCAAGAGTATATTTGAATGTGTCAATATAAAAGCCAGTATACAGTATATTATATGTTATGTAACTTGAATGACTTTTAATAACTTACTGGTTTGCGACATGTATTTAAAAATGTACTGGTAATGAATGTTTCTACGGTCTTTGTATTGTCAGGACTGACTTAACTGTTTAGAGATTTATATTTTCATAAATGTTGTATTTAAATTTTGTTACAGAGTTGTATAACTGGAATAATTAAAAAAATGTCTGGAGCAATATGAAATTGTGTGTATGCATTGTTTGTATGGAAAATTTTAATGTAATAAAATGGTTCTCTTTTGCCTCAGAGTGGATCTTTTTCCCATAGCTAAAAATTACCAGTATCCTTATACAGCACCTGAATGTGCGTATCATAGAAAATGATTGTAATATTAAAAGACAGCCAGCAGGGGTCAGCTGTTCAGATTCATTATCTTAAATTAAACTGACACATCGGGATAGACTTTGAGATGGAGATGGTGTCAGTGGTATTAACTACATCCAAGTAAATGAATAAATTAACAAATGTCTCAAGTAATTGAGCAAAATAAAACTTTTAAACAAATATATTATAAAAAGCCACAAATCCACATAGTCGCGGGTAAATGCCTGTACAGACCTCTTCTGTAATGATGGGCATGAGAGCTGAAATGTTTTGAAAACCCTGGGGAAGGATGTTTAATTAGGTTATACACCTGCACTGCAGCCCTGCTGCCCTGCAGCCTGGGGTCGCACGGACGCCCCTGTGATCTGCTGTCTCAGAAGGATCACTAAGGGGAACATGGTGGCTCACACCTTCAGGCCCTCCCCATTTCTGTGACTCTGTGGAGTTTGCATATCCTGTCTGCATTGGGTCTCCTCCTGCAGGACAAAGACATGCAGTTATGCTCGTTGGCAGCTCCTATGTGCCAAACCCATGTGAGTGTGGGCATATATGAGCCGTACGGTGGACTGGCATCCCATCCAGGGTGAACCCCAGTCTCGTGCCCTCTGCTGCACCAGAGAGACTGCAGTTCTTCTCCCCCATGACTAGGATAGTGGATAGAAGATGAATGGATGAATAATTGCTTTGGGCTATCATTTTTGTTTTTTTTTAATTTCCCATGGTGCCAAGCGTGCGTGCTGTTTCCATAGCAATAGAAGGCCTGCAGGGACCACACCTTCCCAGACTGTTTAGAGTAAGCTTATGTCCCCTGGCTCTGAGTAGATCCTGTCTTAATATGACCTTCTCACAGAGATTCTGCCTCACATTTAAATGGTTGTATGTATACAACAGTGCTTTAAAACTGAGTAATTTATCAGACATATCTGCAAATTCAGATTTAGCAATACACTACTTCCCACAGCCATAAACTAAGACGATTCTCTCAGTGGTTGGCGGTTTTACAGGTCGGCTTGCTTTATTTGCCCCCCCTTTTCAAAGCAGGGACGAGGTGAGTCATCCTCATAATGTTCATAGACACCATGACGCTACCAGCTGAGGGCCCAACACATTAATCTTGCTGCGAGCTGGTAAACCTTAGCTGACGTGCTACATTATACCTACAAGGGGAACAAAGGGGAGGCCGGCCCTTTAATCCCGCGCACGGAAACACGCTGCACGTGACGGGTGAACTTGCCGCTATCGGCCACTTCAAGCTCACAGACATTAAAGTCCCTAAAGACTGTTGGCCATGGAGCGGAACAATTCCATATTCTAGAAGGGAATCTGGTGCAAGGCAATAAATTCTAAGAAGTAACTAGACAGTAAATTTTAAGCTCTATAGATGAAATTTCAGACAGTCTGTAGTAAGGCTATGACAGTACATGTATGTTGTATGCCATTCAGTCACATCCTTTTCTGTTGGGTACGCACAGTGAATGAATGAATGAATGAATACATTGACTGAGACAGGCAGAAACCAATTTCACAAGTAAATGTTTGAAAAACATCATGCTAATTGTGGCTGAGAGTTGGTTACAGCTAATGCTACTGACAGTCAGTCATAGTCCACAGTTTGGGAACATTTGGCTTCCCAATAAATTATACCCCAGCACTGGTTGATGTACTTGATAAGACCAAGATTGTCTGTCATGCTGGAAACATGCTAAGTCATTCGAGACGACATCATCTGAATGTGTGTATGACAGGAGCAAGACAGAAACATGTTAGTCTCCCTGTGGCATTTAAGGTCTATTTGCCAGGAAATTCAGACCAAGCTAAAAAAAAAGGAAAAAACAAAACACAGCAATAGGGGTGTTTATTGCTACAGATACGTAATCATACTCTGTGTTTGTGTTTGCAATTTTAATAACGATTTCAAAACAAACCGTTTTCCCTGCTGTACCAAAATTGCACCGAACCCTGAACCCAAAACTGACGTATGTAGCAAACCATGAATTTTCTTTAGCATTGCATCCCTGGCCTGTACCCCAGCACTGTGCTCTCTGCTGCCTGGGACAGGCTCTAGGCCACAGGTCCCTGCTGACCTAGGATAAGAGGTTGGAAGATTGACGTACACAGCATATTAAAAGTTACACAAAGTTTCTTTGTATCAAGTGTAGCTAAATCTTCCAGGAGCAGTCATATGTAACTTTCAGAAATGTGCTTCAGAGTTTCTTTAATGTGTGTATGTGTGTGTGTGTGTGTGTGTGTATACCCTTCTTAAACTGCTTAGGATTAAATCATTTGCAAAGCACATTTTTGGTGCTGAATGAGCAACTATAAACTTCAGACCTAAGGTGGCTTTGCGCACCGGGTGGGGTGAGCAGACAAGCAAGATGGACAAGCCGATAGGAGAGCTGCCAGAGTGAGGGACCATCTGTGACAGGCAGTCATGTAACATCGCTTCAAACGCACACATAACGAAGGACCAATCTGATCTTATCAGCAGCCAACTGAGAAATGTTGAAATGCAACGTAATCCAAACTATGTAAATAGTTCATATTTCAACAGCAAAGTAGTCAGTATGGAGAAAAACAAATAACAGACAGAAAATGAAATCTGATACAAGCTAAATCATGTTACCATCAGACATCTTCTACCCACTTATCCTTTACAGGGTCATACGGACATTTGGTGTAATTCATTAAAATGCTGAGGAAATTTCTTGAATAAGGCTTTCATTTTGCACAATGAGTCCCTGGTATTTGTCAGTTTATTTCCATTAGCTTTAAAACCCCTAAACTACACATTCCCTGCCTTGTACATTATATCCTGCCCGTAACTTGCTTTGTTTCGCTGTGAAGTACCCTAACCCTAAAGCTACTTCTCCACTGGTCGTCTTCACAAAATCTTGGCTCCTGCAGTTTCTGCCATTGCTGCCAAGACGATCGTCATCATCTGCAGATGGGTCATGTTTCTGAGCTATAGAAATGTCTCCAGTTTCTTTCAAAGGAATATTAGGGTATTTCTATAGGGTTTTTTGTCTACCAGCATACACAAAAACAATATAAAGTATCATACCAATGTGCTATATATCTAAAAGCATTCCATCTTTCAGTTCACTCACACAGACTCAGAAGCTGTCTATGGAGATGCTGTCTGTGGAGGACAATATGTCATCCATAGTATATGGTGCTACATAATTCCCTACAACTTTTGGGAAAATACCAAAAACAGAATTTATACATTATGTCAATAAAACCATTCTTCTAATTGTTAAATGGAACGTTGCAAGCAATTACTACTGTACACAGCTCTCTATTTTGAAGGCAATAACTAAATATTAAAGTATACTACCTTATGGTTGTAGAGAGCTGGGTCATGACCCTATAGCTTGGGAAAAAAACATACAAATGACCTACAGATGGTTAAAAGTTTTTTATCCAAGGTCACATGGTATATGATTAACGCACCATGCAAAGTGGGGACGCAGGCCCCTGGATTTCCAGCTCAAATTCAAATAGACGGGCAGGGCAGGCGACATGGGAGATCGCAGCTGCGGGAGGAGTTTCCTTGCCCACCTACGCTTACATGGGAAACAACAGCGATCACCTGCTGTTTCACTCCTTTATAAACTACACCTGGCTGAGGTGTGATCGGTGTCTTTCGGGCCTTTTAATGTACCCTGTCCCTCATGGATGACAGTAAATATAAATGAGAAGAAGTTAGTAGTGGAAAAAACAATACCTCCGGCAAGCAGGTGCCACACCTCTATCGGCGTAGCAGGTAAACCCGATGCTTCTGCTATTTTTGGCATTGTCATGATATGATCCTTGCAGGAATAAGTGCAACAACAACATTTCTGTGAATAGTGTGCGGTGTACTTGTGTGTGTCTGCCTGGTAGCTTTGATACAATGTTCAACACGTCCTCCCCACCTGTCTGATGAGGAAGTAGAGACACCGTGAACTTATTGCTGCGCGATTGCTGAAATCATGGACACAGTCTGTCGGGAGCTATACTTCCAGACCTGATTATATATAATGTATATATATATTTTTAGCTACTGAGCACGTATTAAAGGGGGGAAACTAATCGATGATACCTGAAGATACCTGATGATGTAACGTCTGTGCCAAGGTAAACAGCTTTGACTTGAAAACACCTGATTTCGTAAACGAGCTGTAAGTTTATGGATGTTCATTTGCAGTGTTTCTAGGACAAAACCTGTTGCTCATTTGGTTGTAAACGGAGTTTAGGACACTTTGCTGGGTGAAATTTAAAAAGATCATTTAAAGGTTCCATTTCTAATGCATATAACCATAGCGCTTATTACTGAAGTGTAATTAAGTGTAATTAAATAATTTGTCAGTGAGGTGTTTTTACAATGTGGGGTTTTTCTTGCTAGTCATTTTAGAAAAATATGAATTTAAGAAGAGTTTAACTGGGAGTTTGTTGCGGTACATGCATAGTTCTAAAGCTTTTGATCTGGGATCTGAGCAAAAATTCCCCCGTCGGTTTTGATGCGTTTTTGCGGTTGAGTTTTAATATTCATCTAAACGGTGTTGTTATAGAGGCAAGCATTCGTAGTGCATACGTGCAGTATGAGTCCAGATTATGCTTTATTTAAAATTTGACCGGTTCTGTTTCCTTCTCAGATAACGTTTCTAAGGGGTGCCAGCTGGGAGTACAGTGATAAGGCTTAGTAGATCTGTCAGCTTACATGTGCGGAAAATTTAATGGAAATTACGCTGTCGTGCTTGGTATTTATTTATTGTTTTATAGTGCGATTTTGGCTTCGTAGCTCGCCAGGGTGCACAGAGAAATGCTGCAGATACTTTAATAACTATCATTTAAAAAGTTGCCTTGGTGGTTTGAACTTTCACCATACCTGTGCTATTTTTGTTTTATCTGGCATCGTACCACCTTTTAGAATTCCGTGCCAGTAAATGTGCATAGTGAACTTTGAATATTTTGTAGTTAAACTTTACTTGAAGGACCGCAGAAAAATCACGAAATCGTAAATTCGGCTTGGCCTGGGTGGCTGGACTGAGAAGCGGCTCTGTAATAACGCAGGATTCCTGCCCAGCCCGTCCTGCAATGTCTAAACACAAAATAACGAGCGTCTGCTAGTTCTGAGCCATTGTAGAGGAGGTGCGGGTCTCTACCCCCTCCATTTGGAGCTGTGTTATGGCTCGAGGCGTTGGGTCACCTGGTTAAAAGGCAAAATATTAACAATTCTTCGAACAGAGCTGCACTGGCCTTCCCCGGCAGTGCTGTGTGAGCACATTATGGATTAACCTATCCGACACGAAAACAGAGGACATGACTTTGGCTGAATCCATCTTTAATTTAGAGCTTTACTAGAGTGTGCTGTTGTTCCTTAATGGGTGTTTTAGTGAAGTGTGACAAAGACTTGAGGGGTGGGGTGGAGGGAGGGGGGGGGGTCCTATGATAAATGGCTGTAGCACCTTTACTGTTAGAGCGGCTTCATTTAAAATACACCTCTGGTAAAATTAAATTGATACACTTTTTACTTTCATTAAGTCTAGCAGGGGAGAGAAAAAGGTACTTTGTTTATTCTAGTTACAGAATCTGACTACCAAAAAGACTGGGATTAATGCATCTTTGCATTCTGCTTGAATGGCCACTAGGGGCGCCCTCTTCTGGTTTTGGCTTCTATCAGATGCTGATAATATTAGACGTGTTTATTTAAAGGTAGGTTTGCTGTTTAATTTTATGGGAAACTAGGCAAAACACGACTCCCTACAAGCAAATGATTGAATGAAGGCTTGTAGAATTTGGCTAAGGTGTGTATCATCGAGATGGTTCTGGTGTTCATGTCGACATGGGGACCGCTCACCTGGTCCACTAGCCAAGTTTCCAGATTTTGACTCAAGGGTAGTGTGTAGTGTGAAGACTGGCCAAATCGGAGAGACATGCTGAGCCTGTGTATTTACACGGAGTGCGTATTGACATCATCTAAACACACTGCCTTGTTTCTTGACTGTACTTGTAAACAAACACCATGGTATAATTATAGGGGAAAATGCTTCAGATGGTAAGGCTCATGGCTGTGAGAGACGTGGATTATTAAAATGAAACACCGATCTCCATCTAAGAGGCCTGATGAAAATAATATGGCATTATGCAATTCAAAAATGTCCCCAGCATGTTTTAATACAAGCTGTTATTCAGAACATTTATTTGAGCCCTATAATAATGGCTGACAAGCAACACAATCAGGATGCAAAGACTGTTTTCCCAAATACTGGTCTTGTTCTTTAATTTTAAATGTGGTTCAAATTATTAGATTCATCTTGCTGCCAAAACAAAATAACTCTTTACTGCCATCGCTGTCTAATATTTCATCTTCCTCATTCTCATTTCTGTGCTGAGATGCTGTTTAATGCATTTGGCCCAGTAAGATGATTGCAGTCTGCCCATGTCAGTCATTTCCCACAGCATATTATTTAGTCGCACACTTGTGGAACCATCTGATATACCGGTGTCTTTGATTGGTGGCAGTGATGCCACCTGCCCCGTCCAGAGAATAATCAGTTCTTCTGAAAATCATTTGCCATATCCAATATAAAACGCATATTATAATCGAATTGTCCCAATGTAATGGGACATGAGGCTTGGCATTATGGTAATACAACATGTTGTGGTATTCTGAGATCTCGGCAACAGAATTGTCACCAAGATTTCAAAATACCAGAAAAGTGTTACTTTTGAAAATACCATATTCCTCAGCATAATATCTGGATGGTATGGGAAAACTAGCTGCCAAAGCCTAGTCAGTGCTGATGCTGGTCACGTCCAGGAGCGCCATAGTTACCTATAATGGGTTTTCTCCCTCATTTTTATTAAGAAGGCACTGATGTGATGTTGCTTGCTTTGTGTAATGCGCATCGTTCATTCATTCCTCAGGTAACAGCGTACATAACACCTTTTAATTTGTTTTATTAAATCTGCAGCTTCCACGGAGACGGTGTGTGTTTACTGAGGATGTTAACTGGCCAGGCAGTAAGACTGTTAACTACCCGGTTGTTTTCAGTGTTTGCCAGCACGCTGGGTTGTGGTCTGGTCAATCATAAGTGTGTCACAGTGTTTGCTTTAGTCGTCATGACGAATCGTCCTGGCAACAGGCTGCTGGCCTCACCTGGCCTGTTGAGAAGAATGGGCACTCTGTGAGCTAAATGAAGAGTCATTGTGAGCCTCAGTCGGTGCTGATTATTATTAAATTTTAAAAAAATTACATGGCCTCTTTGTCATCAGTGACAAGGCTTGTTCTCTTCATCAGCCAGAATAAGCAACGTTACATGGGAAACATTCTGTTTGATTTGTTTTGGAACCTGGTTGCGACTGGTATTTCTGAAAGGCTTCTAATCCAGTGTTTCTCAGGCCTGTCCTCGCGGACCTGCAGACAGTCCTAGTTTTTCCTGGGAGGGACCTATACTATGGACTGTTTGTAGCAATACCAATAGCTGATGCAGCACCCTAAGTGAGCATCACCGCCGGCCCCCCGCATCCGAGGCAAAGTGAAACTGCCAGGCGAGTCTGCAGCCAAGGCGCCTGTAGGATTGACTGGCTTTGGTCTGGGGGTCCCTGAGGGTCATTTTGAGAAACGCTGCTCTAATCAGGTTCTGGATGCAGAGATGGAGGACACAGGCAGACGCTACTGTGTGCCGTGCAGAGCCTGGTGAGGAAAAGGGCGTGATGAAAGAACTAGAGAAGACGCTGGCTGATGGGGCCGTCTGCCCGCACAGGGTCTGTGTGGCTGCAACTCGAGGTGATCCCTGCTTCGGACATGCAGAAGT
>JAODJU010000014.1:20268565-20281715 GCA_026776725.1 Gnathonemus echidnorhynchus | reverse complement strand
CCGCAGTCAGCCTACCCAAGGCCAGAGGGGCACAGCGCTCACCTGCGACACACTCGGGATCCTTCTCTGCGTCTTCCAGCATCTCATTATCTTCGGCCTCAGTGGTGCAGCGGTAGCCCTTACGCTTCAGGATGTGGCAGATGAGCACTCCCAGCAGGCCGAGCAGGAAGAACACGGGCACCAGGGACAAGGCGATGTACTGAGCATGACCGGAGCCCGCATCCTTCTTTGGTGTCTCAGTTGCTGGAAGAGAGTACAGAGAGTCAGTGGTATGGCCGCTTCACAAAGGGCGTTTTTCCTCTGCAGTAGGTACAGTACTTTTGGTACTTCTATACCAGTGTAGCGCAGCACTTCTATACCAGTGTAGCGCAGCACTTCTACACTTCACATGAACACTGGCTGAAGCGGCCAACATGAACAGTTGATTCCAGTTAGAGAATCTGGGACTGAAGGTCTTGTTTTATATTTACTGAACTTTAATTACAGAGTTTCCCCTACCATTAAATTAGGGGGGTGCCCCGCCCCCCCTTGAAGGTCAAGTTAATTTTATTTTCTATATAGTGCCAGTTCACAACAGAAGTCATTTAAGGTCACCTTTCCTATAGAACAGGTCTATACATTGTCCTTTTATTAAACAAACTAAATAGCCTTATGTTATTTATCTTATGTACACAACAGCTTGTCATTTTTGTCTCTACACGGTCGCACATTTACAATTCTCCTCTGCTCTCTGTATCGCGCATGGCGGAGTTCTGCCCTGACACTCAGGTGAGCGCAATCCCACCAGCGGACAGAGAGCGCGTCGGAAAATATGTCACGTCAACCACCTGAAAAGCAGACAAAAATATCTGCATTTATTGTGTAAACTGTGAGAGGGACTTCTCAACCATGAACAGGGCAATAAATACGTTTCACGATGGAATTTTCTGCTTTAAACTATCACTATTCTAAGCTATCACTTTTAAAGCCTAACAGTTAATGTATTTGCAGGTCAAGACAGACATCCGCAGTAGGCTGCAAGGAGACCATCTTGCAGCCTGCATTCAGATCTCAATAAATGGGCCAGACGTTTCTGACTTCCCATATCAAGAGGCTCTAGAAATGTTCTTCCAGAAGCCCAGAATGATACACTGCAGTGACAAAAGCTGCACACTTTGTGGATAATTGTCATAAAAAGAAATGTTCTAATGTTTAGTTCAGTTGTTATATTGACTGCTGTCAAGAAAAGAACACCATGAATCCTGTCAGTGTCCATGTTTCCCCCCCCCAAAACTGTAAACCTAGGGGAAACACTGAATTAGTTCTGAAGGCAGATGAATAATTGTGTGGATGACGGCTGGTTGTGCAGGATGCGAGATGCATATGTGTGTCGCATGTGTGTGTCGTCTACAGGATCAGAAATAAAGCAAATACTACAATAGTACTATTAAACCATGTTACCTATGTAACAGCCGAGGTGTTGAATAGCGCTGTACAACATCTGCTTTGACCCTGACAGTGGCGGTTTACAGCAGGGTGCAAGCTTGCTTGCTGGTCTCGCTTCGATCGGGTTGCCCCTTTCTCACAATACGGCAACGTGTCAATTTGCTGTACGAAGTGCTATACATGAAGCAGCTCTGCATTGGGTGAAGCAGTTGTGATATGCAGACATTGATGCTCACCACCTGAGTTCTACATAAGACTCATTGTGCCATAAAGTAACCATCCAAGTCGGTGTATATCACGATGGGTCCTCCTAGTGAGTCTTGCCGAATGGGCTGAATAGCAGTGAGTAGGTGAGGCATGTCAGACCCAATGAGCAGTAGCAGCTTCACATGGTCCACTGGAAGCAGTGGTAGGCCCTTCAGGTGGTGGTGACCCTGCTGGAGTGTAGCTGGCATTGGAAATCAGGTGTTTTTCAGAAGGCCTTCATAGCGATGACACCTCAAATGAGACAGTCATTCCCTCTAGCTGTTTTATGTTTGGTGGACCATCTGCAACTGGAGGGTCTCGGGGGTCCACAAGAGTTTAAGGTGCTGTACATCCATCATCTAAGAACCTCCATGCTATGGCAACCACTATAGAGAAGGATCTTTACCACCTTCAACATGACTCTGAGATCCTGTTTGGAAAAATATGGGTTGGCCATATTTCTCTTGCAGTGCCTGCAGTGCGACAGTGTATGGGTGGTGCAGGTAGGCCTTTGCTAGCTGAAGAGCACTGGGCAGCTTCAGGTGGCTGAGTAACACCTGATATCTATATTGCTCACTGAGGTGGCTATGGCTGCTTAGCCGATTGTCCAGTGCCATTTTTAGAAGAGCGAAGTTGCTCTCACGTCCGCTCTGAAACACTGGCAGTGTGGGCGTAGGGATGCCATGTGCAGAGGCGATTAGCAGCTCTGCTCCGGGTTGTGGTAGTAAACCAGGATGGGAAGCGACTGTTGCTGGGAATGCCTGACTGCTGTGGGGAACGGTATCCGACACTGTGGGCTCCAGGTTCATGGCTAGTGAAGGCACTGGATAAAATCGATGGGACCTACCAGGCTGCACAAAACTACAAACAGAAAGCACTGATTTGTTGACACATAGCTTCCCTAGGAAAAAGAAAGCCAGAATAAGAAAGGACAATTCTCTACCCTCACTCCCTACCCATAAACAGCAAAGAAAACCCTCCCGCAACCAACAAGAAAATAAAAATGGCAGCCACACCCCTAT
The DNA here is from genome assembly GCA_026776725.1 of Gnathonemus echidnorhynchus. Taxonomy (NCBI): domain Eukaryota; kingdom Metazoa; phylum Chordata; class Actinopteri; order Osteoglossiformes; family Mormyridae; genus Gnathonemus; species Gnathonemus echidnorhynchus. Next base: position 20,279,022 of record JAODJU010000014.1, on the reverse strand, counting down.
TTCAAACACAGAGGGTTAACTAAACCAAAAGAGGACAGACCAAGCTCTGAACCCGAATGACGGATCAAAACCGATACTGAAACCACCAGGAGTAACACACAGCAAGGGCAAAAGCAGGCACAAAGTACAAGGCTGAGTATCGAAAAATTCTAAGCTCCCGGCACTGGCTCCGTGAGTGGCTATATACCGTCGCCCACTGATGACATCGGGGTGGAGACAGTCACACAGACTGGTGAAGAGGTGCAGGAGAGTAGGAAGGCCAAGACTGGAGGCAGGAACCGACGGACCTGCACACCTGGGACCACACACATACAAACTGCTTGGGCCAGTGTAACAATGTAATGCTGGATTAGGGAGAGGCTGTGCATCGTAAGACGGGATTGTGTTAATCATGGGATGCTGTGCTGCTGGCCCACTGTAGAGCAGTGATGCAGCTGGGGCTGCCAAGGGCTCTGCTGAACATGGCACTGTAGAAGGTAGCACTGATACTGGTTCTGGAGCACGACTTGGTACTTGATTAGCCATGCAGTGGTCAGCATGTGATGGCATTGTAGCCGCCAGTGAGGACTGTGTTACTGGGTTTATCACTGATGCTACCATCACAGTCCGGGCCAGTGGAACTGGTACCACTGATGACCGCAGGGGCGGTGGGGTGGAAGGTGGGAGTGCAGGATCCTGTGCTGCAGTGAGTGCTGCAGTAGATGACACGCTCCTGCTCCTGGCTGCTTGTGTTGGAGCTGGGGCTCCTATTATCATTCTCTTTTTACGTCTCCCTCAACTTGCTCTTTGTAGAGCAAGCTGTCCGCGAAGGGCAGCCACCTGTAGAGGCGCCCAGGGAGCTGGGGGTTAAGGGCCTTGCTCAAGACGTGCTGAGGCTGGGTTCGAACTGGCGACCTACTGATTACAGGCACACAGGCTTAGCCCACTGAGCCACACGCTGCGCCCCGTTTGCTGGGACCGTGTACAGTACATAGCCGCTGTAACTGTGACAGTGGGATGAACTGAAGGTTGCGGAGAATTCACTGGTGCTGATGGGGGTTCAGAAGATGCTGCACTGGTGTCAGCGATAAGCATGGAGGCGACTAGTTTGGCTAGTTGTAAGTCAGACTCAGCCTGCTTCAGGGGGCGACTCCTCTCCAGGGGTTTAAGGCTTCTCTGGCCTGAAGTGCCTCCCCTTGGGCTTGCTGTGCTGCCTTCGCTTGGGCCTGAAGCCGTTGGTGTTTAAAATCAGCCAGTAAGTCCTGCTCCATTTGTTGCCGAAGATTCTCAAGTTCATGCCGTCTAATATTCTCCTCCAGGATTGCAGTCTGGACAGGAGAGAGGGTTTGAGGTGGATAGAACCCAGACGAGCGTATGGATCCTTCCAGATCGTGAGCTAGAGCTGGACACGCTACCGGAGCCTTTTCTCGTGCCGCTTCTTTGTTTGCTCTCAGCAAGGGAAGAAGCTGTTGGAGGCTGGGCTTCAGAAGGGCAGTAACCAGCTTCATAGTCCACCAAGCAAAGGAGGAGGTGACTGCTGGCCTGCTGGCCTCTTCCCTCTCTGTAATGGCGTTGTCCATATTGTATTGACTTGCTTCAATCCGACTCCAAGGACCAAAATATAGTGCAGCTTAGCAATTCTACACTTCACATGAACACTGGCCAAAGCGGCCAACATGAACAGTTGATTCCGGTTAGAGAATCAGGGACTGGAGGTCTTCTTTGATATTTACTGAACTTTTATTAGTTCTGAAAGCAGGTGAATAATTGTGTGGATGACAGCTGAGTGAGTGTGCAGGATGTGAGATGCATATGTGTGTTGTGTGTGTGTGTCGTCTACGGGATCAGAAATAAAGCAAATACTACAATAGTACTATTAAAACATGTTACCTATGTAACAGCTGCGTTGCTATTTAGAGCAATAGGAAAACTACAGCGGGTAAGTTTAATTAACGTTATGTGCCAAATACTAGGTAAACAGTAACCAGCAAACTCCATAAACGTTGTGTTCTTGCTGCATAACTTTAAATCAAATAATCAGTAAAAGACGGCAGAAGGTAAGCAAGTACAAGCAAGGTAATAATAAACGCTCTTTAACAATACTCACTTTCTTTCCATGAACGCACTTAAGGGATAACAGCTAGCGAGTCTCACTGCGTTTAATGTATATTAAATGGGAAAGAAAAAAGCATACTACGAGACTCTGTACAACACTTAAAACAGACTGAGGATGGAAGACAAAACACTTAACTTTAGTTCCACCTTTAGTCTTTCTGAACCAAATGTACAGTACTTAACATTTTTGGGTTTCCATTGGAAAAAAAACTGGACAGGTATGTGGAACTGGAACTGGCAGCTGATGACATCACACCGCGAGGCCATGAATTTTGTGCTGAATTCGAAAAAAGGCTGTATTACAAGCCTCGACGATGCAGTGCTATACTATTTTTTTATTATTTTGTGTCATGCTATTCTGATCGGTTTGCCATTAAAGCTTCTCTCTCTTCATTGTTATTATTACTTTTTTTAAAAAAAAAAAAACTTTGTTTATTGTTCTTTAAATACTCAGGACCCCAACCTGGTGAACGTGCAGCCCACAAGTCAGTCTGACAATCAAAACTAGACAAAACTAGTTTCCTGGGTGCCAGGCACAGCTGTCAATTTCACAACACCCCTGGCACAATAATCCATCTACTAGCACATGCTTTCTGGCAACATAAAAGCCACTGAAATCACAGAAGCTCGTCATGTACAGACAGCAAACCTTGATGGTCTTAAAAATGTCAGCCTTAGGTGAGGGTGTGTGTGTGTGTGTGTGAGAGAGAGAGAGCGAGAGAGACAGAGAGCGAGAGAGACAGAGACGTTTGCTGATGACCAGCAAGTTTGTTAAACCAACCAGCAGCCAGTCACTCAGGATTACTGTGCAATTAAAAATAACACAGAGAGTGTGAACCTGTTTCAAAGAGAAACAACAGCATACAGCAGGAATGAAAATATGAGGACAGCTGTTCAAATGCTTCCAAGGTGGGGCACAGAACACTGAATATAATAAAAAAGGAAGGAAAACAAAAGACACGAGACAGAAGTAAATAAGACAGCCATCATGACAACATCCAAGGTCACGTGAGACCCTGATGCTGCAGCTCCACCAATCAGCTCTCAGTTTCTGTACACAGCTCAATATAATGACACACTCACTGAGTTTCCATTGACTACAGAAAACCAATCAGACAATTTAGCTGATGGCTGAATCGGATAAGATACAGCAAATATGGCTGTGAACAAACAGGGGCCTGAATTTAATGAATTATTATTAAGCTAGTTTAGTGTAACAGACATTCATTCAAAGCTACACTGGAAGTAGATATAAAGAAAGATCACGTGCATAAATGCGTAAAGGTAGCAAGCTTCACATGTTTCACCTAAAAGGACTGACCCTTCCCAAGAAAAAGATGGCTTCCTCATCAACACACTGCCACTCCAATTTAAGTAATACCCCGAATAGTGAGGTAACTCCACACTAAATTAAACAGGCAGGAGAGAGCAGAAAGCGTGTTGATTAGGCATAGACCTGAAAAGGGATGCATTCCGTCTGGTTTCCTGGGACTGCCTCTTGTATCCCTAACGCTGAAGTGGGAATGTACATTAAAATCTATTACACTTCTATACCACACAAATAAAAAGCACCGAAACTAAACAAAAGGGCAAAGAATTTTACACCAGGTGATGATGCTCGCGTGTCTGATTCATACGTTTAAACTACACATTCAGGGACTACTTTAGGCTGCAGCCGTCAGAGAGCCTGCACACTCCCTGTCAGATTACACAGGAACCTAATCAATGTGCTTCATCTTCAGTGCCTGCTGGACTTCAGTCACTAACACAATAACTGCTGCTGTATACAGTTAACAAAACTCCGAAACCGAAGGGAAAAACCGTGCTCAACGTATCATTAATTTAAAAAAAATAATAATAACCATACTATGGAGAAAACTTAAGTCACCATAAATTTATGGAGGATACAAAATGCATAGAAGAGATTAAAGGGTGGATACACTGTGGTTTACGGGAGGCAGCGGCTCGCGCCGCGTGTCAGCTTCGCTTCTGTATCTGGCTACAATGAAGCCAAAGAACGAGACATTTCAAACGATCAGATCAAAATAACATTCAAAAGATCATAAGCATTAACCAGAAGGTCTACTGAAACACACAAACACTGCCCCAAACAACACTTATTACCTGGAAGCTTCATTGTCGTAATTTATAACTTTTGATTCACAACATCGGATCCATGTTAGAAGTACTAACGCAATATGCAAGTCAGATCTTTCACACACTGCGACTGGCGCGCTTTACTGGTCTTAGTCACCCGCTTCTTCCGTAGCGATTAGATGTTCAAAAACAACTAAAATAAAACTTATTAAATCGAATCGTCCTTTGCAACACCCTTCAACAGCAATGCTGGAAATATCCGTCTTTTCTATCCAACTACCAAACTCGGTGGATGGGGAAAATACAGTCCTAAATACAAACCCCGAGTTTAACGCTGTTGGAGACGGAGTAAAAGTTGGTAATAACAGTTAATCCGGGACTTACCGCTCAGGACTTGCGTGGGATCGACCATGGCTGTAACAGCGCGGTGCTCGTTCTGCGGGGACTATGAGCCAGCAGGTCCCTTAACGCCCTTTTCCTTCCCTCTTTCTTTTTGTCGTGACGCCGTCTCGTTTCCTCATTCTTATGGGAGCATACGGAGGAAACACCCCCCTTAAAGCTGCAGCAGATTCCCCATGCCACCCAGCTCATTTACAGCAACTTGGTGCAAGATAAGACAAGATAATTCGCTGAAAGGATACTTACATTAAAAAAATGAAAGATACGACTCTGAAGTCCTAGTTTAGTGCTGTATTCACTATACAGGTAACAAGACGATGAGATTAATTTCGCGTACAGGGAACATTACACTTCTGTCATTCTGGGACTGTCATGGTGCTGAATTACGAGGAATTCGGCTAAACGATACTGAGTTTACGTTTTATTTTCCTTCTCTTGCCAGATGAACTGATGATCCTGATTTTGTGGGCTGTGTCATAGTTCAGCTGGTCACAGACATTTTAAGCTGCAGAGGCCTAAGAATATTAGACTGAAGGCACTCTTTGCAGATGGACAGAAAGCGCTCATGAACCGCGATGCTGCACAGCGAGTTCATTGTACCCTGGCCGACAGACCCTCTGCTACCCGGATGAATGGTACCCAGGAACCTCACTCTCCAGTGGAGAAACTGGGCAAGTCTGTCTGTATGTGTGTGAGAGTGTGTGACTGAGACAGAGGGGCTCTTCTGGAAGGAATGGGCAGTCAGTGGAATTGTGTGTAAACCTGTGTGTGTGTGTGTGTGTGTGTGTGTGCAGAGGTCTGCCTCAATCGTGAACCCAGTTCTGAACTGGAAACTAGGGCAGCATCCCTGTCTCCTGCCTCAGCTGTCAGCTGTTTGCTTGCGCCCCTCTTCTGACTCCCCAGTACTTTCTCATGTCCTCACGCCAGTTGCATGGCAGAGAACTGACCTGTGAATTCTAGCCAAACCAGATTCAACTATGAGAGTCAGTAAATCCGCACACGTGCCTGTCTGTTTTTACTCCCCATCTATGATACACCCTGTTGACTACATTCCTCTGTTTTTTGTTTTTTTTTTTTTAAAGCGGAATTAAATTTCAAAAATGTCATTGAACAAGTATACAGATGGGTGGTGTTTGCATTGCAGACAGCATAACTGCCTTTGCTAAACCTATCTTGTACTGCAGACAGCATACTTGCCCAGACTGGCCCTGGCGATGCACTGTGGAAGGTCATTCACCAGCAGCAGGAATGGCAACACAGTGCCACAGAAAGGAAACTGCTCAGAAATGAGCGGGAATCAGCACTGGTGGAAGGTGTTGTCCCCAAGCAGGGCGATCAAGGCTGCATCTTATTCTTCCAGGCTATGGAACAAGTATATTCTCACCTCATCAAAAAATTGGGTGACGTATGTATTGCTTTTGGCTGAAAAGAGAAATGACTCAAAAATTAATTCGAGGTGTTCACAGCAGTTGGAATTTCACTGAATTTCACTGTGCCACAGAGAGAGGAGGTAGCTCATGTTTGGGGACGGGGGATGGGAGACCCTTCAGCTCTGTATCAATTTTAAAAATGGGGGAAAGGTTAAGTTTGGGTTGGGTTATTCTGCTTACGGGTTGAGCCACATCACCCAGTTCATAAAAAGGTCTTTGAACAGATTCCAGTGACATGACAAACCTTTGAGTCAGTCACTGTAGGTGAGACAATTTACATGTTTCTGTGAAACACAAGGTAGAATAAAAAACACACAAGGTAGAATTAGTACAATAATTTATCCAGCTGTTTATTTAGCCAGAGGACACGTGTACTCATTCTTCCTGAAGCGCAGCTTCTCTGCTATCCAGCAGGGGCAGGAATCAGACCCATAGCCTTACAAGTGTGAGGCTACACATACCTGTCACATTCTTACATTTCCAAAGACGTACTGCCCATTTCTACAACAGTCTTTAAAAATAAACAATCACCTTCCCATTTCAGACACTCCACTCTACTTAACTCACCAAATCAAACCACACAGACAGGAAGAGGACACTCTGAAAATCAGCGCGTAGTACAGTTGCCTATTTATCGATCTTCCAAAACTAGGTATCCTGTACAGGGTCTCAGTGACATATCAGGATTATGATACACATATGAATGCTAGGAACATCACCACCCTCTGCATGATGTAGTAAACATGTTGCCAAGAGACAATCAGGCAATGTGGAGATTTTGTTGTGTCTGGCAGGACAAAGAGCAGGGAGCTCCGCCTCGGACAGGGTGTTTTCTGTATTATTATGCTACATCACTGAAATAATCCTTCTATTGTCCCTGCATGTGATGATTGTTAAGCTAAATATGCGGTACTGTATCACATAAATAAAATAGTACTGTGACATACCTCCTGGAGTAACTTTCTACTGCAGCATAACAAACCAGTTAGTCACACCTTTGGGTGATCTCCACAGAGTCAGTTACCTTTTGTTTATAAGGTTATAAATTGTGCTTCCCTTTTTATTGAAGCTTATCAAAGGTACAGGTCTAACACTACACTTGTCACAAGGCCACTGGTAAAACCCCAGGATGATGAAGAACAATAGAAGACAGATAAAAAATAGATGAGCATATGTGTCACCGGAAGTTCCCTGTTTACTTCCTGTCACATGGCTGTGACGAACTGAAAAACTGTACTCTCCTCTACCCTGTATTTCAACGCTGTTGAGACAGAGTAGAAAACTCTGAAACACACACAAACAAAACAAGGTTTAAATTAATCATGCTATCTTATAAAATTTTACATATATAAGGTTAATTTAAATATGCAAAAATATTTTCACTAAAAAAAAAATATCTACATTTAAGTAGCCCCTTTTTGTTGATGTTCCATTAACACTATGTTCTCTCTTGGACGAATTCGCCGAAGATCCTCAGTGTTGTCATTTAAACTATGCCTTGACTTCTGCTATAGGTGTCAACGTCCATGTATGGGCTGACGTTGAACAATGAACATGGTATCACGTTTCAGTTGCAGAATAAGGGTTATCTGGCTAAATATCGCCATCTGGTGGTCAGTTTTGGTAAGCAGTTTCAAACCCAAAATTTTTGCTTGAATAGCAGTCAGGTGATTACAAGGCAGACTCAACATTGCTTTTATACTGTTCATTCGCTTTAGTAAAATTATTAACATGAAATCGCAACTCATTTTTTACATAGGTTAAACGCAAATAGAAAAATGGATATAATTACATGATACATGAGAATATGAGGATAAATCAATATAAAAATCTAATAAAACTCTCTGTATTGTGTGTACTTTGCATGTTCTCCCCATGTTGGGCGGGATTTCTGTATGATCGCCTATCTAAATTAGTTATCTTTGTGGCACGAACAAAACAATCAAGATCACTGTAGAAATAGAAGATATTATTTTACAAGTTTGAGGACGGTAAGATGTATAAATGTAATATAAACTCAGATGCGAAAATACCTTTCCTTATGTACACCCCTCTTTAAAAATCTGTAAGTGTTATCTAAATGTCGCTGTTTGTTATAAGAAACATCATTATTTGTTATAATAAACAAAAAAAAACTGAACATTTTTCTGTAATTCACTTTTTATTTTTAAACATGGAAAAACAGAGCAATTCCCACTCCAATCCAGTAGGCGGAGCGTCGTTACGGGCACCACGAAAGCAGTAAATGGGACACTTCCTGTAACTCAGTTCAACTTCCGGGTCATCGAGGTTAGAGTAGAATCAAAATATAGCTCGAGAAGGGAGGTGTGCCAACTGAATGATTCCCGTGTTTTCATATTATTTTCTTTTTTCAGTCCAGTCGTTTGGGATTTACAATGGCGGGTTTACCTCCTGGAGACCCACAGCTGGTCTCTATGATTGTGAATCATTTAAAAACCCAGGGCCTGTTTGACCAGTTCAGACGTGACTGCCTGGCGGACGTGGACACAAAGGTATGAATGAAATTTGTTATTAAAAAGCGGGAGGAAACTATCAAATAATGTTTATGAAAACATATCCGCCCTATAAATGTAGTTGTTTATTAGACCGTTAGCTGCGTCAGTGGTTATGGTTTGTTATGGTTATATTTATGATTATTCCCTGATTGGAATGCGTTCATTTTGACGTATGGGTGTAGTGTATAGCGAGTGCATATTTTCTGGTTATCTGGTTCAGAAAGTATTGGACGTGCGGATAAGTATTTGCCAGTAGTTATGAACTGATTGCTGTCTAGTTGCTGTGATTTAACCGATGCTATTTATTTTCAGCCTGCCTATCTCAATTTAAGGCAACGTGTGGATAACTTCGTATCCAACCACTTGTCCAACCACACATGGAGCCCTCACCTGAACAAGAACCAGCTAAGGAACAACATCCGACAGCTGGTCCTACAGTGCGTATGCAACAAAAAAAAAATCATTGCTTTTTCCAGTTATGTAAGAGCCATAAATGTGTTTTAGCATTAATTGTGGTGTTACATATATGTAACAGCAAAATTGTTGCTATTATTACTAAGAAAGAGGGTGCGTGATGTCATGGGCGTTTATGAATATTTAGGAAGAAGGCATGTGATACCCCAAAACTTTCTGTCCCAACAGTTTCTGGGATCTGTATACATGGTGACCCTCCCTCTGTCAGACTCATCTTTTTCCCTGTGTTCCTTTAAAGTGATCTATAATGCCTTTTGTTTCTTTGAACTGATCTATACTGCCCTGTCTGTCTCTGTTTCTCTATGTTGTTATTGGTTACTTCCTTCCTTTTATGGAGATCAGTCAGAAATAATTTATACATTTTATCACCCCCCTCGTTGACCTGTAATTTTTTCCTTCAATTATCAGATCTGGAATGCTTGAGCAAGGAGTCGACCGCATTGTGGCCCAAGTAGTGGATCCCAAAATCCACCACACCTTCAGGCCCCAAGTGGAGAAGGTTGTGCGCGAGTTCCTCTCACCGGGGCAGGCTGCCGATGAGTCTCCAGTGTATTTGGCGCAGCCAGAAGAAAAGCAGGAGCACCACCTGATGGCTCTAGGTAGCACGCCTCTCAGTTACAGGATGGTTTCTTTGGGTCGTCTAGCGTTTTTGAGGCATGCATGCAGCAGACAGAATGATATATGCTAGTAAAATGGAATCTGTTTTGGTGAGGTTGTGTGACAGATTGGGTAACACTGCATGCCAACACCTGCACCTTCCTATGAATTACATTAATTCCTTGTCATGTACAGGGCCATCTTCCACACCTGCTACGTCGACGGCCAGCGATGCTATGTCTATCTTAGATACCATCACCTCCCTAAACCAGGAGGCCAATGCTTGGACCTGTGGCGAAAGGCCAGCAGACAAGGCTGGCAGGCGGAGCGGCCTCCAGGGAGAGCAGCCCCTTGAGGAAGAGCTGGCATTGGAGGCTGAGCCTGGAGAGTTGGACATGAGCCTGGTGGAAGAGGAGGAGGAGGGTCAGGGGGAGGAACAGAAAGTGGAGCTGGGGACTCCAAAAATGGAACCTGAAATCGGTGACACTCCTGAAGGGATCAAGGAGGAGTTTGTTGGTGAGGCAGAGCAACAGGTGGAGCAGCAGCAGCCTCCACCACCTCAGCAGGAGCAGCAGGAAGGGGAGGAGGTCAAAGAGTTAGCAGAGGAAGCACCGGATGTCAAAGGAGAAGATGGGAAAGACAGGGCTGCCAAAACGCCCAAGGAGGAGGCTCCAGCCTGGGATGGAGAGGCCCCCAGTGAGAAGCAGCACATACGGCAGAAAGCCAGGGAGAGGCTCAAAGAGGGTGCGTGATGCCCTGAGCATTTGGCTCTATATTAATACTCAGAAAGAGGTGGCGTGATGCCCTGAGTGCTTGGCTCTGTATTAATACTCAGAAAGAGGTGGCGTGA
>JAODJU010000014.1:20236644-20267552 GCA_026776725.1 Gnathonemus echidnorhynchus | reverse complement strand
TGGCTCTCTATTAATACTCAGAAAGAGGTGGCGTGATGACCTGAGTGCTTGGCTCTGTATTAATACTCAGAAAGAGGTGGCGTGATGCCCTGAGTGCTTAGCTCTGTATTAATACTCAGAAAGAGGTGGCGTGATGCCCTGAGTGTTTGACTCTGTATTAATACTCAGAAAGAGGTGGTGTGATGCCCTGAGTGTTTGGCTCTGTATTAATACTCAGAAAGAGGTGGTGTGATGCCCTGAGTGTTTGGCTATTTATTAGGGCTCAGAAAGGTGGTGAGATGCTGTGAGCATTTGGCTCTTTATTAATACTCAGAGAGAGGGGCAGTGATGTCCGGCTCTTTATTAATACTCAGAGAGAAGGGCTGTGATGTCCGGCTCTTTATTAATACTCAGAGAGAGGGGCAGTGATGTCTGGCTCTTTATTCGGGCCAGTTATATGTAAAGTGCTTTGTGACAATGACTTGTTAAAAGTGCTATATAAATAGAATAGAATTGCATTCAATTCAACTAATTCAGTTCAATTCAATTCAAGAGGACATATGCCCCAAGCATTCAGCTCTTCATTAATACTCAGAAAGAAGGTGCACAGTGCCCTGAGTGTTCAGAATTTTATTAACACTTGGAGACAGGGCACGTGATGCTCAGAATGTTCGGCGCTTAATTAATACTAATACGAAACATGCACAATGCCCTGAGAGTATTCCACGCTTTATTAAAACTCAGAAAGAGGGAGTGTAATGCCCTGAGATTTTGGTGCTTTATACTCTGCTTTGTGAATCGGGGTCCAGGAAAGTACAGTGACACTGGTGACACCATGTGCCCCAAGATTCTGTCCTTAATTGAGTAGAATTTTCTGTTACCTTTTAAATATGATGTGTGTGTCTGATGCTGCCACATACATACAAACAGCTTAGTTTTTATACAGGTCGCTCTTTACTGTGTAACTTAGAGCAGGATTTGACAAGCTTTCCAACCCCAAGGGCCAGCTATTCATCATTTATAACACTGGTGGCCCAGGGGAGGGCAGCGTTGGTCCCCCTTGCCAAATTTCATTGACCACGGAGGGGTCCCCTTTTGTAAATTTCACTGACCCATCAGTATATTTTGAGCAGCCTGTTACAGACCAGCGCTTTTCCCTGCCACAGTTTTACAGCCTGTCCCTGGCCTGCAGTCCAGTGGTTGAGTACTGCAGTAAGGGCCTGTATCCTGGACATGAAGTCAGTTCAGATCATGTACCAGTGCTACAGAATAGTGGCACTTACTGAAGACCTGTTTCGACGAAGGTGCTTTAGAAAGCCTAGTCGGTTTGGAGACTTACAAAAAAGCCAGCTGTATCCATTAAAAGTGTGAATACAATCAAAACACTGCAATGTGTGCAGCAGCATACACATCTGTCTATCCGTCATCCAACTGCTTATTCTGGCCAGCATCTCGGGGTTTCTGAATCTGTCCAAGGCAGCACATGGCATGAGGCAGGGGGGCCTGGGTCCATACACGTGCGCACGATGCACTGTGGGCAGTTTACACAAGTAAAGTCGTCACATGTAAATGTACAGGGTGCTGGACTTCTCTGGTTGCTATCATGATGCTCTCTGTTGGTCGTCTCGTGTGTGACGCGTGTCCCTGTCCATGCCAGAGTACTCCCTGGAGGACTCGGACCTCGAAGGTCTCAGCGACATCACAGTGAGCTCAGTCCACACCAGCGACCTGTCGTCCTTTGAAGAGGAGAGCGAGGAGGAACCACCAGTGTCCGACAGCACAGAAGAGGGGGAGATCATCTCAGAGGGTGCGTGTGCTCTTTTCCTGCCACGGACAGGTCTGCCAAAATGGGCTGGAATTAAACCTATACTTTACATCAGAAGGATACACTAGCATTTCATGAGGACGTGTCACTGTTCAGAAGGCTTTAGTATTTCAAAAATATATCTCGAGAATTATTTGACAAAGGGCTAGACTAAGGTTTCAGCTGCTGTTTATACTTATCATGGGGTTGGCTCATGAGTTGTGTTTGAAATTTCCACCTCTGCACGTGAAGATGAGGAGGAGGTCGAGAAGAAGGTAGCCATGGAAATGGAGACCAAAGAGCGCAAACCCCGGGCCGGTCGGCAGGCCTACGTCCACAAGCCCTTCCTCTATTCCCGTTACTATAGCGACTCAGACGATGAGGTCACCGTGGAGCAGAGGCGTCGTGATGCGGTGAGTGGCCCATTGGTGCCTGACTGTCCTGGTGACCCGTGGCGATGCCCAGCCACCCGTCGACTGCCATCTCCTCATGGTGGTGCCTGAAGTTCATGACCGTTTGTGCTCTTACCTTCACCCTCAGGCCAAAGACAAAGAAGAGAGGCTGCTGAAGAGGCAGCAGAACCGGGAAAGGATGGAGGAGAAGCGACGGCAGAAAATGTCCCAGCAGGAGAGCCACGGTACTGCTGGCCTACTGGCCTCAAGATTTATGTTTCCCTTTATCCACTAATCTTACAAAACAAGTGAATATCGATGAAGTGCCTCTGTCCTGAAAAGCATGTCCCTCCCTCACCCTGGCCTCCACAGAGGAGAAGATGGAGACGTCGCCTCCGAGCCTGGAGGTCCCAGGCACATCTGGCAAGGAGGCGCGCAAGGAGAAGAAGGTCCTGGAGAAGAAGGTAGCCATCAGCAGGAAGAGAAGAAAGCATTCAAAGTGAGTGTGTGTCTGCGTGTACGTGCATGTGAGTGCGAATGGGAGTGCGCTGTGAAGGGGAGAGACTTTGAGGCGTGTGCACGTCTACGGCCCGGTGCTCCCCGCATCAATGAGGTCATTTGTCTTTTGGCAGGAAGGAGGATGAGGTTGGCAGCAAGAAGAAAGGAGATGCAGAGGAAGAGCTTCTGAAGAAGCCTGATGCAAGTAGCACATTTCCTTATGTAGATATGCTGGTTGACTTCATGAGTTTGGGCGTAACGATGTAATCGTTACAAGTAAATGGACTGCTTTTTAAATAATATTGCCACTGTTCTTATCAGTAGTGGATTATCTTTAAGCTTTAAAGTAAGATTATACTGTAACTTTTTTAAAATAGCAATAATTCTTAAATGAGAGCTCTTCAGACATACCTAGCAGTGACATTTGCATATTGCTTCATGGGTGTTTGTGTTGACACAGGAAATGAAGGCATCCTTCTTAAAGGGCCAGCAGCCCAGGTCCATCCGGAAAATTTCTGAATCAGCTGCATCAGATGAGGGATGGAGGAGAAAGAGCAGTGGGGAAAGCCCATCTGAGGCCCGGGATCCCAGGAAGCTGTTCGACAGGAGCAAGACCCATTCATTCATCCTAGACTTGGAGCAGGCGTCCGAAGAGCTGCTTAGACAGAGAGCGGTCGGGAAGTTCGACAGGCACCCCCGCAGGGAGCAAGGGGACATCCCCAAACATGCTCGAGAAAAGGACAGAGCTGAGAAGGAGCGCAGTCTTTCTGACGAGCGCAGCAAACACAGGCCAAAAGCTGAGAAGGCCGCAGTATTTGGTCGCAGCAGTAATGATGCACATATGGAGGAAAGCTCTCAGAAGGATGGAGCTTCTGTGAATAAGGCAAATCTGGACGAGAAGGCAGAGAAGAAGAGCAAAGCCAGAGGGGATCGGCGGACTTCCTTATCAGGCCGTGAGTCCAGGGTGTCTGTCTCAGAGACAGGGACCCTGGAAGAAGGCCCTCAAAAGGATGTCCCTAAGAAGGCAAAGGTGTCATCCTCAACAGATGCCTTGAAGATCGAAAAGACCAAAGTGGAAAAGGTTCCTCTGATAAAAAGCGATACCAAACTTCCATTCAGCCTGGACTCCACTGGATCTTCTGAGGACAAGTCTGACATCGAGCCTGGATCTGAGAGTGGGAAGAAGAAGGATAAACATGCCAAAGAGGTTGCAAAGAGATCCAAAAGCCTCACCGAAGACAAGAATGTGGAGAAGAGCCGGCCTAAATCAGATACTAAGGACATGAGGCCTAGTGAGAGAGATGCTGACCGCAAGCCAAAAATGGATCAAGTTCCCCTTGAACACCTAAAGTCTGAGAAACCTGACACAGACCTTGACCACAAGACTAGGGATGCAGAGTCTGGGTCAAAGGTCAAATCCACCTCCACAGAGAAGTCCAGGTCCAAATCCAAGGAGGAACCCAAAACTCAACCAGTGCCTAAAGTGGAGAAGAAAGCTCTGAATTCAGAGAGCAAGAGCAAAAGTGCCAAAATCAGCAGCAGGTCAGACTCATCCAAGGAGAAGAAGAAGGATGGGGGTTTGAAGGAGGACAGCAAAGCTTCTACTGAGACATTACACGAGAAAAAAGAGAGTCGGGACTCCAAAAAGGCTGCTGAGAAGCTGGGTAATGATGCAGAAAAAACAGATGAGGCCCAGTGTGAGAAGAAAAAGGAGTCTTCAGATGGTGTATCGGTCTCCCCTTCTGTGCCAGAGACTCCACCTCCAGACAAGCTCCAAACTCAAGAAGACAACACAGATTGTGAGGTTGTGGGTTCTGCTGCCACCACAAGTATAGTAGATGACACTTTTGATGCTCTGAGTGACATCACTCCTGAACTTGAGGATGATGACGCCACAATGCAAATTGATGATGACCTGGCCTTTCAGCCAGCATCCGCAGAAGTGAATCACCCCCCGAGTCCCACAGAAGAGCCATCAGCAGACAATCCGCTCAGCCACAGTGCAGATAAGGACTTTGGAGGAGACCAACAAGAACAAGTATGTAGCGTTCCTCAAGAAGTAGGGAGCATGGAGTTGGCATCTTGTGCCTCCTCTTCCACCGTCAGCCCCGAGATGGGACAGCTGCTCCCAGGCATCTCCCTGCAAGAGGCAGACTTGAAGATGCAAGAAGCAGCCTTGACCCTTCTCTCCATGGACCCTGACATGTCGGTATGTCACAGCCTGACTGCAGTTCACCCACACTTACCTTTGACTATCACCTCATCTGAGCCAGAGCAGCCTGAAGCAGCTTGTCCTCCAGAAGTTGGTGGGAATTTTGGCCACGAGGCTACTGATGGCGTCTCAATAGCCACTGAAACTGTGGAAATGTCACCTCCAAAGACCTCGCAAGAGACTGACTTCTCTGAGACCGTCCAGCCAGTTCTTGAAGGTATCTTCACTCTGTCCCCTCTCATCCTTTACTGTTTGCGTCGTGGTGATAGAAGTCTGAGTAATGGTGTGTTTGCAGGTGTCAGCTCTAAAACACCAGGTGACCAGATGGTTGGTGATTTAGGGGATGACAACTGCTCTGAAAAGATGGAGGTAAACTCTACTCGTTTGTCCATCCAGTCTTTCTGCAAATAAGTTTACTGATTCTTACATCTTCCACGTCCCCGTGTTTTGGAAGGAGGATGAGGCCGTAGGTGAAAAACTGGAAAATCCAGACGAGAGTGACGATACTCCAGAAAGCAAAGCAGAGGAGCAGCCTGCGGTCGTCGTGAACTCCGCGTTGCCCGAGCCGCTGCACCTAGGTGAGAGCTGTGACTGGTGGCACTGTCCTCCCAAATATAAGCAAGATGTCATACTGATGTGTCTTCACCCTCTTTTCCAGAAGACGTGCCTGCAAGTCGCAGTCCTGAGCCTGCTGTGCCCACAGAGGTCTCCAAAACTGGACGCCACGTGAGTTTTCTGTGTGATTGCCCATGGCTTCGACTTTGCATATCATATGGACCTACACACTGCTTAGGTAGGAGTGCTGTTTGCCATCTGATACAGCTCTCTGAAATCTAGGGCGTGTAGTCACTTGGTCTTTTGTCTTGGCTTTTACACCCAAGCTTGTAGTAAGTTTCTTTTCGGTTTAAATAAGCCATGGAAAGAATTACTTCAGTTCTAAGCAGGAAGTGCAAATGCTCTATGGTCTCCTGTGCAGAATGTCGAGCAGGAAGTCGATGGGAATGAAAAGGAAGAGGATGTGATCGTGCCGATCATCATGACCCTGACAGGAGCGGGTATGAAGCTGTCACTCTGCTGTGCCTTTCGGCTCTTAATGCCATTCTGGATGTTTCTCCAGTCTGGGATTCAAACGCATAACCTGTTTGGAGCCTTTGTCCCAAATAGCAAATGTCCCCATGACCTTCTGTTTCTGGGGTCAGTCGCAACCTGTCAGCCTTTTTCTATGTGTAGGTGATGCCTGCACTCCAACAGAGGAGGTCAGAGTGAATGCTGAGGCGGTAGAGGCCCATGCTTCAGAAGCGTCTCTTGCTAGGGAGGGTGAGAACATGCAGAGCTCAGTAGGTAAGCTGGGTCCACCAACGCACACTCCCGCTGGTTAAGTCAGTACACGGTGAGCGGTTATGTGCTCAAACTGAAGCAGCTAGAAAATTGTAAAATGAGATGTAAAACCCCAGGAGGCTTCTGGCTGCACTGAAGCCTTGTGATCCCTCTCTGTGCAGGCGGGGAGCAGCCTGGACCATCAGGCCCTGCAGGGAGACCTGAGGAGGTAGGGCTGTCCGGCTCTCTCGCTGCAGCTGGAGACCAGCCGGCCGTGTCTCCATGTGTAGCCAGTGCTGTAACTGGCTGCTTTTCTTCCCTGTCCTACAACAGCCTGAAGATGCGGAACGTGATGTAGAGGCGTCCAGTGCAGCTGCCGAGGACCGCAGTGAGCTCTGTGTGGTGTGCTTTGCTTAATTAATGTTCCCAGTGAAAATGCTCACGTTTCGCTAATTTACTGAATGTCTCTCTAGGTACAGGAAGGGACACATCAGACTGCAAGGAGCCAGAAACTGTAAGTCTAATTGTCCTGCACTGTAGCCGTTTAATGGTGGTGATTACCGTAATTTGTTTTAAATAATTTTCTTTTTCGTTTTGCTAGTATATAATCTGTATTTGAGCACAAAGAAACCTGGTTAAACTGGGCAGAAATATGGATGCTAAGCTGGGATAAATGTCTCCTGTCCGAAGGAGGATCAGACGGAGAAGCAGCGAGAGGTTAAGGAGGCTCGTCGAGGCCGGCCGTCCAGACTCGTTAAACAAGCCAGTGAGTGACACCTGCCGTCTGCGCTGCCGTCTGCGCTGCCGTCCGCGTGACGCTGTGCAGACGGCCTGAGCTGGCTCCTCTGTTACAGGTAGCGCTTCAAAATCAGATGGGCTGGAGGAGGAGACGGGAGCAGATGCAGTGGAGCAGGTAAACCCCCGTCCGCTGGCCAGGCTGGCACTGTGTGGGCTCCGCCGTCAGGGCAGTGACGGAAAGGCCTGTTTGCTGGCCTGTGCAGGAGGACAGAGCAGAGGGCAGGATGACGCGCAAGGGGAGGCCAGGCCAGAAGCTCCCTGCTGCCAGTAAGCCGCGCCGTCTCTGCACCGAAGGCGGGAAACGTCATCCTGCTGTTTTGTTCTTATATAAAGGACAGGGTTCCTGATGAAATGTGATGCTGCCTGTTTTCTGCAGGTAAGATTTCACCAGCGGGGGGTGAGCTTAAAGAGACCGGAACAGAAACCCAAGAAGAGGTCAGTGCTTGTGTTTGGATCGTTGAGAAATACGTTTTTTTAGTCCCTTTTACTGGGAGGGGTTTATAGCAATAAGTTTTGCTCCATATTTTTAGAACGCGTGAGCAATGCCCCAATAACTAATAAATAACTAACAGAGCTACTTGTTCATTGTTTTGGGGTGGAGGTGTAGTTTCCACTTATGTGTGGAGTTTAACTTGTGAGCTTTTTGCATCTCCCATGTTTATTTAGCATAAAGTTCACAGTTTCTGTTGTGCAGTGGGAAAGTGACCAGGAGCTAGATGGCTCAGGAACTTGACACTAGGACCTAGTCGACTAACCATCGGTGTGAGAACACCTATAGATGCTTGACATCATGGAGGCTTAGGGTTCGAGCTGTGGCCTCACACCTCCAGGGCTGGCTGTGTGTGGCTGAGCGCGTGTGTGCTGTGCTGTGCTGTGCTGTGCTGTGCTGTGCTGTGCTGTGCTGCGCTGTGCTGTGCTGTGTTTCCCGGGATCCCCACTGCACCATACTGGACAAGCAGTTGACATTATGCACGTTTTCTCTTAAAAAGGAAGAGGAAGCAGACGATGTGAAGGAATCTCGGCCCCGCAGGGGCAGACCCCCCCTGAGCACCCCCCGGGGAGATGCTGGTAGGTCTCCCCCTCTGACCCAAGGGCTTTTGGGTAGGACCTCTGTGACCCCCTGACTCTGTACCTCCCCCCCCCCGCAGGAAAGTCACAAAAGGCAGAAGGTGCAGTGCCAGGCCCCAAGCCCGAAAGTGTGAGTGGGAGCCCCTCTCATCTCTTGTGATGTCATAAGCGTGCACTGCTGTGAGGGGAAGCCCCTCTCATCTCTTGTGATGTCATAAGCGTGCACTGCTGTGAGCGTACATGCCAGCTCTTGGGAAGGCGTTGATCACTATTTTAATTAATGGTTGTTTATAGCTTACGTGATTAATGTACAGATCTCTTATCTGCTCTCAGCCTGCATGCTTGACTAAATTGAATAGATTGAGCATCTCCTCTAGGATAATGAAAGCGAGAAATCTTCAGGGTCCAAGGTGCCACGTCGCAGAAGGTCTTCAAAGACAGCGCCCCCTCTGGAGGAAATGCGTAAGTCCTTCATCCACAGACCATTCGCTAACTAACAGATATAAAGAGATGTGTGTGGGTTTAAGGTCATGTGACACTGGCAGCGGGAAACTGGCTCTTCCGACACATATCTGATGTGTCCTTTACTAGGATCATCATCTCAGGAGCCTGAGGAAGATGAGGAGGAAGGAGAGGCTGTGGAAGGGGTCAGTCTCTCTCATTGTTACCTAGAGATGAAATATCTGCCCATTTATGAAATGCGCCAGTCTCTAATGTGAACATCCCATAACAAGCAGTCATTTAAAAAAATGACGACGTGGCTCAGCAGTGACGTGCGTGTGAATGCGTAATCAGCCTGTTTAGGTTTGCATCTCAGTCAGCCTGTGTTCTGCTGTCCCATTATGAAGGAAGTGGAGAAAGCAGGAACACTGGGGCGGAGAGGACAGCATTCTGGATCCAGCAAGAGTGAGTGTCCTCAGAACCCATGACGGGAAACTTGTACGTGTAACGCTCTGCAGAGTCAGGGCATCAGACGAGGGCCCGCCTGAGCGGCCGTCACAGCGGGGCTCCCGGTGTGTGCTGTAAGACTGGCTCCTTCCCAAACAGGCGCCCTGCAGAGGAGGAGTGAGGCTGAGGGGCTCGGTGACACGGAGGACAAAGCAGGGGAGGTGAGACACCGAGCTGTCAGCCAGAGTCTCTGGGTCTTCTGCTGTCCCAGAAACGGCTCCCCGCTTTAAAGCACCTTCTCCTCTCTGTCTCAGAAGGAGGTGGAGGAAAAGAGTGGCGGGAGAAGGGGTGGCCGTCGTGGACGAATGGCCCGGCCTCCAGGCACAGGTGGGAGGGGCTTCCCTTTCTAAGTGGCTAAGTCCCGATGGTCATTGGCATGGAAATATATGGAAATGATATGCGATAAAACGTCTGTCTGTAAATTATTATGAATGAAACGCCAAACATTTGACTGTTAGTCAGTAAATATTCATAAGCACCTCTGAGTAATGCTGTGTTTAATACTACAGATGCGCCGATCCGATATTCGGATCAGTATCGGCGCCAGTCCAGACCTATTTGACGGATCGGGAATCGGCCATGCGTGACCGATCCACGTCCTATACTTACTTATTTAGTTTTTGAAAAAGACAGCTCCTATTTTACGCTTTTAACAGAAACCAGTAGCTCAGCGATTTGCTGTCCTTGTATAATAAAGTTTTGAGAGGTGGGATTAGTGTTTAATGGACAATCCCACTTAAGAAAGCGCACGCAACTGCGAGAGACAAAAAAATGCAATGGATGATTTGGGAGTCGCAAACCTGGACTGCGAACTCGCTGCAGCTTGTGATGCAAGAGCGGCTGCCATCGCAACAAAGTGTAACTGCGCTGACGCCAGTGGGAGAAAAACTTTTAAGCATTCGCCACTTGTGTAGATATTCATTTGAACTGCAAATGCCTGAAAAACGCTTAAAATCGTTTTTTGTGTGAAGTGTGGCGAATGGCGAAAACCACACTGTTGGTATCAGTAATGGTGAAAATGAGAATCTAATCGGGTACTAATTATTAATTTCAATTAGTATCTAAGAATCGATTTTTGACAACCCCAGTGTCTCATTGTTTTCAACTCCAGCGTCAGCTATATCTTCCATTTCTGATCTTTCGCGGTACATTTTTAGCGGTGCAGCAGTGAAAAAGCTCCCCCCCTTAAACAGTTTCCAGCTGTGCCACTTTCCGAACGTCGTGTAGGCTGTTTTAAACCGGTATTGGGTTATAAGAAAAATTCATATCATAACAATGATAAAAAACGGTTTCCGGTATGAACTGGCATACCGGCCAGCACTAGTTGTGGGTTCAAATCCTATGTAAATGTGTTCATGTGTTTCCCATAATGTCCTCACAGGTAGAGCAGCTTTAAAGAGGAAGAGGTCTGAGGAGGTCCCAGAGTCTGGAGAGGTGACTGTGTCCCCTTCCACACCTCGGCAGATGCATGTCTTTATTATTACTGTGTGGCGTTAGTGTTCTGATTGTATCGGAGCTCTTTTGTGGGCTCTGCGTTTGACTCTGTCTGCTGCTAAAGGATTCTCAAGCTGAAGAAGCAGAAGACAAGAGCGAGGGTGCGCCGGGGCCGAGAGAGAGACTCCCGCGAGACACCAGCGGTACGGCCGTTCACCGGGGAGACACGTCGCGGCCCCCTCACACCCATTGGAGAGTTGAAAGCAGATTTCTCTAATGTGTGTGTCTGAATTCGTCCAGCGAGCCAGTCTGATGACCAGGAGGATGAGAAGGAGGCTGGTGCTGACGGCAAAGCCCAAAACGTAAGGGAGGGAACGAGTGGGCCGGGTGAGGAGGGAGATGGGAAGTCACCTTTAGCTTTACCATGACTCCCCGCAGGACGAGGAGCGGGAAGCCCCCCCAGAGAAGAAGCCGGCCCGTAGGGGACGGCCCCCCAAGGCGGCTGCACCCGTCAGCACAGTGACTGAGGACACAGGTAGGAAGCCCAACCAGGAGGCCCCTTCAGCTGTACCCTGTGCGGAGTCTGTGCCCCGCACCCTTTGGGGAGGCCTTTACCCAGCCGTATACCTCTGCAGTCCCTGCTTTCCTTTCCGGGGGGGAGGGGGGGGCTTGTGTGGAAAGCAAGGAACCCAACGTGCCAACTCTACCACGCAGAAAAGACCTTGTCTGAGAGGAAGGACAAGAGAGCAGCCGATTGGGTGGAAGAGATGCAGGTGGACGAGGAGGCAGAGGATGAGGAGGATGAGGAGACTCAGACGCGAGCCACGACGCGGTCAGCGACCCGCCTGGAGGCCCAGAGGTAAGAGCGCGCCTGGGGCCGCCAGTATCCTGGGGCCACCTGGGGCCGCCTGTAGCCTGGGGCCACCTGGGGCCGCCTGTAGCCTGGGGCCACCTGGGGACACTCTCAGCCTGCATCTTAGGCACCCGGCAGGAATGCTATCCGCAGGCCGAAGGCCCAGCAGAGTAGCTCTTAGTGCCCAAATATATGGCCTCCCGCTTACAAGAGAAATCCCCCCCCTTACCCCCCAGGAACAAGCCACCTAAACCATCCACCCGCGCCTTGAGTAAACTCAGTGGGAAGGAGGACACCCCCCCAGCCACGCGGTATGTAGATGTGTGTGTCTGCATGCTGCACATGTGTGTCTGTCTGTGTCTCTCTCTCTGTCTCTCTGTCTGTGTGTCTGTCTGTGTCTGTCTCTCTCTGTGTCTCTCTGTCTGTGTGTCTGTCTGTGTGTCTGTCTGTGTCTGTCTCTCTCTGTGTTTCTCTGTCTGTGTGTCTGTCTGTGTCTGTCTCTCTCTGTGTCTCTCTGTCTGTGTGTCTGTCTGTGTCTGTCTCTCTCTGTGTTTCTCTGTCTGTGTGTCTGTCTGTGTCTGTCTCTCTCTGTGTCTCTCTGTCTGTGTGTCTGTCTATGTGTCTGTCTGCGTATCTGTGTCTGTCTGTCTGCCTGTGCAGTATTTACCTTTTCACTACATATTTTCCCCATGTGACGAACAAATTGCTGCATGTCCTCTTTACAGGGCAGGTAGGGGCCAAGGACGCAAACGTGAGGCCAGCCCCCCTACAGTTCGCACCCGGGGGGGGCAGAAGTCAGAGGAGCCTCCCACCAAGAGAGCAAAGCGATGAGCTTCAGTGGGCGCCCGTGATGCCCCCCCCCAACCCAGAACCATGCTCCCTAGTTAGGGATTTAGCTCTATACTCCTCCTTTCATTTTTAAAGTTCACTGGCTGTTTTAACTGTACATATTCAGCGTATTTTCACCGTCCTGCTTCCAGTGGGTTTTTCTCTGGGTCTAGGTTACCTAGTGGTAGTTCTCTGTGTTGTGCTAGTTAATCCCAGGGTCTGTACACTCTGCTGGTAGTTACCTGAGAAGAGGGGAAGAGTTATTACCGTTATTAACAGTGTCATCCGTTAAGTGTGATGCATTCCACATCTGAGTATTGTTATTATGAAGGGGTCTGCCGACATTTCTAATCCTGTCAGTGACATTGACTCAGATTCTCCAGTTAGATTGACGACACGTAGATCTCGACCATTATTATAATAAGTATTATTATTCATTTTGTTAGTTGCAGTTATAAGTTACATATTTGCATTACTCGGTTTATGAGGATGACATTGACTTCCACCTGTTTAGATAATGTTAAGGTTAATTCTTTATGTTCGTCACCTTTTTATCATGTATCAAATATCATTTAAGCAAATGTTTTCATATTCATTCTGTGAATGTAAAGAAAAACATGGTCCATTTTCCCTGTTTATTGCTTGTCCCGAACTTGCTATTTTTATTTCATATACGAAGTCACAAAACACGTGTTAAATCAGCACTTTGCAGTGTTTGCTGTCTGGCTTTGATTTAGCTCAGGTTTCCTGCAGCGATGTACTCGTTGTTTTAGCGATGATGCGAGCGCAGTTTTAGCTCTTTAAAAGCCATTTGAGCCGTGCTGCTTTTTATGTATTCCTCTTAGAGTAGCCAGCCCCAGCTTCGCGATTTTCTACCTGCTGGCATTCAGCTAATACCAAGGAAAAATATTTTAATATAATTAGGGAAAATAAGCGCCATTTATTTGTGAACCGTGGGCATAAATCATTTGTAGAGAACTGTGAATATGTATTGGGTGTAATTTTAAGTGTGTGATATTTAAAACTGTCATCAAACCGATAGACCGCCTCAGACCTGTGAACGGCCAAGTATAATTATAGTCTTTGGTGAAACCTCGCGGCATGTATAATGTCCACACCAGGTCTCTGTATGGCCGTCTGAGGCATTTTAACGTAGTTTAAAGTTTAGCTGCTGCTTTTTGGAGGAATCGGCGGAATTTAAGTTGAGGTGAATAAACATTTTAATGCGTAAGGAAAGAGGACGAAAAGCAAAGCACTATGATTCAAATAAACTTATTTTTTGCGTATGAAATACCAATAACCGATGTATTTAAATGACCGTTTGCGCGCAACGAGCAAATAAGCGGAAAGGGCGAAACCGGGATTTTTCCGAGTTTTCCAGCACTCTGGAGAACTAAATGCGATTCATCTAGGTGTTCTCCACAGCTATTTCCTGGTGTGAAAATCCAGTGCTAAATATTAGTCTAACACCTTTTTTAAAGTTCTTGGATGCTTTTCTCGTCGCCACCTGAACTGGCAAGCGAACAATGCGCCGTTCAGTTACCGCCAGCCGCTTGTGTGCTTCTACTAAGACATTACATCCTCCAGCGGCGTTAACAATCCCAAATCATTTGCGTCCACACTGGAGCAATTATTTCGTTTTTTTTTTTTTTTTTTTTAGGTATTTTATGTCTTGCAGAATGAGCAGAGCAGTAATGGTAACGCCACCCCAAACCGTTTCCCGAGTCTCTCGATGGGCGCCGTTAAAAATTGGACGCTATTTATAGGCAGATCTAAGTCCACGGAGCTGCCTTAAGGGTCCCGCTTCTGAAACACGAAAATGATGCCGCTCTTTTTGAGTAGCTGGTTTATTAACCGCTTTTTGCTGGCATCTTCATACAAGCGACTTAAAAAGCATAATCATAAAAAAAAAACATAAAAAGCAACTGTAGAAAGCTAACTAACTCGGTGAAAGGGATGCACTTGTAAAGGCCAATAGCAACAACAATAGTCATTATCATCATCATTATCATCAACGTCATCCTTTAAATTCTGCTCTATTCACTCATGGAGCCGAGTCCATCCCTTGAACTTTTGGCTAACGTGATGGATAATGTCCTCCTCAGTACATGAGCAGTGCCAAGGAGGACGGTCTTCTGGACCTCTTGTATCCTGATATTACCCGGGATTTTGTTGGTTAGTTTTCCATATCTTTCTTGACTAGAACGAAAGCACCTATTACCACTGGTATCAGGGTAAGGAGGGGGAAAGTTAGGACAATTCCAGGGGGCCTACAAAATTTGGAAAATAACTGGACTGGTCTGGGGGGTCCAATATAATATGCCTTCATGGGGCCCAAAATCTTTAGCAACGCCCCTGACTGATATTGTTGTGGTTTTCATGCCACACATCTTCTCAATTTATATTTTTCTGTCTTTGTATTTGGACAGTTTAGCTTTCAGGGAGATATTTCTTTCAATAGGACGAACATGTCGGTGAGCAGACAAGTTCACTCCAGATCCTTCAATACTATACGGCTCTGATAGTCTTGATTTCTTTATTAGTTTGTATTGGTATGTCCCAAATATAGTAGCCTCATCGTTTTCAGTTACCGCTATATATGATTATTATTATTATTATTATTATTATTATTATTACTGCTACTCGTTTTTGACTTATAGAAAATGCTAAGTAAATATTGCTCATTATTTTAGCACAATTGGCCCTGCATTGGACCCGCTGGCTTGGAAAATGGGTGAATGAGCAGCGCTGCAGTTTTCCGTTTCCGCGACATTTATATTACGCACGTATGACGCCAGGCACCTGTTAACTCGTAGGCCTAGCTGAGCTGGACGTGTGAAAGCACGAAAATTAAGGTCTGAGTTATAGGGAATGCCGTTCTTAAGTGTATTTTATTATGCTGGGCGATGCGGATATCACATCACGCTGTACTGTTTCATACAGCGTAACGATGCAATAAAATTTTATTGTTCTCTGACAGTTTGGGTCTTAACCGACTGAAAACTGTATAGTCCTACAGCATAATACAACGTACTGAACCCTTAATATTAAGAAGTAATGGTATGATTTGACATTCCCAAAACAGATGTGTAATAAACTATATGAACCCATTTTTAAGACTAGTTTAATGACCAAATGGGTAATGCTATGTCTCACTCACCGTCCGTTTCCTCTAAATTGCAGCTAAATTGTCTAGAGAAATCCGTAAATGACCCACGCAATGAATGCAGAATAATTAATAGGTTTATGAAGACGTGAAGTATTCATTCAAAATGGTCCGTGCGAATTGCAACTCAGTGTCTGCCTGAAGCATTTTCATGTAAAGCCTTTCTGATTGTGCCGGAGATTTTTAAGGTAGGTGGGTGAAGCCAGAACCCAGCGAACTGCATGTGTTCGCAGTATCATGCCCAAGAAGCAGACAAGGTTTACCTAATGTTAATGGTTTGAAATAAATGAACCTGCAAGAGCAGAATCTCTGTCTAAATTAAGAAGTGTCCTGTTTAAACAGCCTATTCGTAACAACACTTTAGAAGCGTTTTTTTTTTCTTTGAATGACGTTTTTATTGAAGTAGAGTGTATAGAAAGCACGGCTGGAAAGCACTTTGACTCTAATGCACCTGCGGAATAAAAGCCTCATATAAATCTCTTAACAATTCTCGTTGTCTTGGCCCGCGCCAAGGACGACGGTAACTCATTTGTCAAGAGAATAGCCTTCTAGATTCTGCAATAAATCACTTCTATAGTATCTACACATATTAATTGGACTGTAACTGTCTCCCCTCCGAAATGGGTTCCTTGCTGTTGAGTCTCTTGTGGTAAAGTAGCCTGCTCGGAGCTGTTTTGAATGGTTTCCAAGAAGCAATCAGCTCCGTTTCCCCCTCATCTCACGGTTCAATTTACAGTATTAAGGTGCTGCCCCCAAAGAATCGTTCCATTTAGCATCAATCGCATGCAAGGATCATTTTTCTTTAGGAAAGCAGCCGTTGTTACTTAGAGGGCTAAAAGCATACTGAGATTTTTTTGGTTCATTTTTTTCGGCGTAGTACTTGATTAAGGGTAGCCTACTGTCCAAGTGGATTTCTGGATTTGATACTTGGAAAGACACAAAAACAAGACTTCAGAGCATTTCTTTAAATCACACTTGGCAATACCCCTTACACACATTTACATCTGAACACAATTTGGAAAGAGCTTGCGTTGGGAGTGAGGAGTGCATTACGATCTGTCCACATATATCTCACTTCGTCAAGGATAAGACCTCCTGACAAACACAGCGTAGAGCTCGGGGCAATGCAGACCTGTGAAGGTCCGCCTAGGGAGCGGTGCACCTTCATTTCATCGCCCGTATTGTTACTTCACAATCACAGATTGTGGTCACGCGGCGGTGTTTCTTATGCGTTTCTTGACTCATACCAATTCCACCGTGCGCCAATTAAACGACGTTCAATTATTTACGGGGTAATTAGTCTATTAGAGCAGCACCAGAAGGTGTAAAAAAAAACCAGATTAAATATTTTTTTCTATAATTTGGTGCAATATGACAGAAGGAAACAGTAGCCTACACATACCTTTTTGTTCACTTAACATCATAATGAAAAAACAATGCACTTAAAACTGCGCCTATATCGAAAACATGCATAATGTACAAATGAAGAGCTTCAATTGTAATTAAAAACAAAGCAGATGTTAAATGTGTGATAAAACCCGCATAACAATTTATCATGTAGGCGTCACGGACTGGTAAACAAACTAAGAAACGGAAAAAATCTGCGAGGAATTAAGGCTTTACAAGGTATTTGTACAGTCGACGTAGAGTGTGCTGTCATTTTTCATAGTTTGGGTGGTTGCGCTTATTTGGAAAAAGTCAGATCAATTGTTTACATCATTACAGCGGGCAAGTTGACTTACGTTTTAGACGTTTTGTTTTTATATTGAATGGTCTGTTGACATAATTTCCTATAAAGAAAAAATACGAATCGACTGCTCTCCTGGAACGCACCCCAGTTAGCCCCCTGCAAATGGAGAAGGATTTAGAAAGGAATAATACCAGTTTGTGTGATATACAAGGCACTGCCCGTCAGAATCACCCACTGTGCATCCATCCACTCATCCACTTCTACTGAAGTACTACGGCGCCAATATTTAAACCTCCCTACAGAAAGCGAGGGGCCCTCTTTCCGTCCTATTTTGCCACCCGTGCGCTCCATTAATTAGGTCTAAAATGAAAGGAAGACGAGCAGCACGAATGAAGTAAGCGAATTAAAGGTCAGTTCCCCTTATACTGTTAGAGGGCATATCAAGGAAATATCGACGAAAATCAGTTGGTTGGAATTATACAAACAAAATATATGCAAAAACTGAAAGACACCGTTTAATTATGCTTTTTATTAACTTTCACTTGGTCGAAATGTTTAAGTGTTAAGTAAATTAAACATATCTAAAACTTTTTTTGTATTACAGCTGTATTTATAACCGTCCTCTGGTGGCAGTTCATAGCTTACTGAAAAGTCTGCTGCACAATCACTTAAGATTAATGCCACCGTACTGCAATTAAAGTATTAATATTACCAATCCTGTATGTTTTTTTCAATTACAACTTTTGGAGTTATTACCAAATGAAATCTGCGCTGTCTTACATTTGGTTAAAATATATGACAACAGAAAATATAAGGGACAAACTGCCAACTATATATTTGTATCATTGGTAACATATTATTAATAACGACTTAGAAAGCAAACGGATATCATAACCGTTTCTTTTCTGGGAAAATCCCACTGTGTAGGCCTAGCCGACAATGCGTTCAATCTTTAGGACATACGTCTAAAACGATCTGCAAAGGATTAAATCGAAAACTGTTCGAAATTGGCTACTTTCTTAACACTAGATGGCAGGATATCCTTGAAAGTCGAATTTTACATTTATCGTCCCAGCGAACATTTCAGTGCGTTGCATTAAGGCGTATGAAGGGAAATTTTTGTGTACAATTATTAAGTATGAACTCGAGGATAAATATGATATTAATAGTATAATATTTCCGAAAGTTAAATAATATATAAACGTGGGCGTGACAACATTTTTTTAATTACTAACAAAACCTAACAGTATTAGTGTATCAATCCTGATGTATAAAGATCAATAGCATAGGTATTCAGTTATATTATATAATTATAACATGATATATCTATTTTTATTTTATTTCTAAACATTATTTACATAATAGTCTATCCCTGCGACCCAGCCCACGGTTAGCGGTTGCAAGATAAATGGATAATTAACTATGTAAGAATTTTGTTGCCTGAATTGTATGAGAAACAAAATTACACTTCACCATTTAGCAAATATGTTCGGGTGTTTTATTGCATTAAATGTAATTATTAAACACAACAAGGACAACAACAACAACAACAACAATAATAATAATAATAATAATAATAATAATAATAATGAAGAATAAGAAGAAAAGATACGTTGCTGGAATCTCCGCTCCTGTTTATATTTAATATTTAACTTAAACATACATACAAACCCATTTTCCTGACAATTTCCACGTTATTATTATTATTATTATTATTAGTAGTAGTAGTAGTAGTAGTATTAGTAGTATAGTATTGGATTGCTTCGTGGCTTTAATTGATTTGAATACAGTGATACATCCGCCAGGATGCGATTTTCGCGCTGCACCCATTTTGTATTAGTTCTCTCGGACTGAATCATATTTACAATAAAGCAAAAAAAAAAAAAACATATATCTCATGATCTACATGGTTGTGTCTTGCATAAAACGTAGGCTAATTACCAACGTCATAGATAAAGGATTACATTCTTTGCTCTGACTTCAACATTCGAAATTTCTTTGGAAAACAAACTTCCGAGATCTACTTACTTAACAAGAAATGTAATTCCGTAAATATTTATATATTTATTACAATAGTGTGATCTATTTTTACTTTGTTCAGCTGCATGCTATCTATATATTTTCATTTTTCAATCGTATGTATCATATTATTTAAAATGATATACTGTGTTTTCATAGTGATTGCGCAACTAGTTCGTTTTACGTAAAATCCTACACATTTCATAATATTTTCTTTATTTGTATTAAAAATTTAAAAGATCGAGAAATATATTCTTAATGTCGTTCGGATATTCATATTAAGCACAGACGATCAAAATCTCTACCTCTGTTTTACATTAATACGTAACAAATCTCATCCGTATACCGTGCACTTTTTTGATAGGCCCATAGTCTTGATTAGACTTCCCGCAACAATGCGTTATTGGATTGTTTCCATTAAATAAACGAATGTTTCTAGTACTTCATTGTAGCTTGTTAATACTTGCAGTTTCTTAATCATTAAATTCATTGTTACGGACAATAATTACCATTCAATAACTGCCTGAAAAATATCGGCATCAAAGTTAAAAAAAGGTTTTATTATTCTCTGAGAAAGACTCTCATTAGTGACATTTTGTCACTTTGCGTTGGACGTTCACGGTCTCTGGGGTAAAGTTGTTTCTGGATCATCTTCTGCAGATCGAATTACAGCGCTACATGTTATGCGACCGTCTTTTAATATAAAACAGCACAATAAATTAACTGCAAAGCTGGTCGTATTATAGATACACACACACACCTGTAACCCAATATATACACGTACCTGTAGCCCATCTTTTTATACACCCAATGTAAGAAATACATCAGTAACTGATTTCCATATACGTATATCTATTTATCGTTGTTTTAATTGCCTTTAACCAACAAACATTTTCAAATGTAAAAGCACTAATAAATTGGGGGGAAATGAAAGAAATACTTACAAGTAAAGCACCTACGTTAAAGACAATGGAATAAAAGACGGGAATGATTCCTCGGTGATAGGTAAAGGGTTAAAACTTTACAAGACAAATTAAGTGCCTTGACATACTATTAGTTAGCAGTCGTGCAGCCGACCAATCAGAAAACAACATTTTTATTTCTTATCCAATAGAAAATCGCAAGGGATTCCTGTCAGTCACAGGTGAGGGACGTTAGCAGAACTGGGTGAAAAAGGGCAGGAAACGGCTAAGGGTTTTGACTAGAGAGCAGTTTGGCAAAGGGGAGGGATCGCGCAGAAGTAAGCATTGCTCAGCACGTTGTCTGAAAGATTCGGGGACGCAATGAAACCCCGAACCCCGGCAGTGAAAAAGTAGGATCCAGGGTTTGATGAGGAGTAAAATGCTCTTGAACTAATCTGTGAAATATCGCTGGTTTTAAAAAGAAAAGACTTGTAATAAAATGGCCGTTCGCAGCAACACTTTAACGCCTTTCTCCATCCAAGCTATATTGAACAAAAAAGAGGAGAGTCGGCACTTGAAAGATCTGGACGTATACTTTCCCAAGGCGACGTGGAAAATATTTGGGGACATGGACAGCACGTCCGAGGACTTTCCATCTCCATGTAAGAACGAAGACGGAACTTGCATGGCAAGCGACAGGAAAGGTTACGACTCAGACTCAGGTCTGAGCGATGAGAATGACAGCAAGAAAATGACGGTGTGTAAATCGGAAAAAGACCTGGATCTGTCGGCTTCGGACGTTCTGGATGGCAGCGTGCAGGACGACATGGATGAGTCCGCCGCCGGAGACATGGCGAAAGGTCTTAGCGACTGTGAACTTTCTGCGAGCGTCTCCGGTGAGTAGGCTGTGCATGATGAAATCGTATGTTACAGTGCAAGAGTATCAAATTAAAATAAAGAAATCGACACAAATAATATACACGTATATTTATGTTATTGTGTTAAAATATCTACCAGTGTTGTTTTTATTGTGTTTATACATTTTGGATGAATTCAGGTTTGTAGATGGAGCATTATTAGGTACAATGCCTGACGTTTTATCAGATAAAAGAATCAGTTCTCAAAATAACCCCTTATCATAAGTGATTAAATGTAACAGTGTATAAATAGCTGCTGTGTTTGATGGTTAGTTTCCTAAACATTTTCCAATTTGATATGCAAGACAATTAAAGTTTTATAAAGAGACAAACATTCTTGCAGAGGCCTTGCAGAGAAAGTCGGTGTAATTCTGTCGTTTTTGAAGTTTTTAATTTTAATTTGATTTGTTGAAATAAAACATAATTCCGACAGTAATGTATTTGCATATATATTTTTTAGATTCCAACAATCTAGACGATTCCACTTGCGATAAAAGCGTGGATCAGCCGAAACAGAGGAAAAAACGCTCCAGGGCCGCTTTCTCTCATGCGCAAGTATTCGAGCTGGAAAGACGCTTCAATCACCAGCGGTACTTATCCGGACCAGAGAGAGCAGACCTGGCGGCCTCCTTGAAGCTGACAGAGACGCAGGTTAAAATCTGGTTCCAGAACCGCAGATACAAAACCAAGCGTCGTCAGATGGCCGCAGATTTACTTGCTTCGGCCCCGGCCGCGAAGAAAGTAGCGGTGAAAGTTTTAGTGCGGGACGACCAAAGACAATATAACCCCGGAGAGCTGCTGCGGCCCCCGCTCCTGTCTCTGCAGCCGTCGTATTACTACCCCTACGCATACTGCCTTCCCGCATGGACGCTCTCTGCCTGCGCTGGAAATCAATGAGCTAATGGGACATCATGAGAATATTTATTTTTCACACAATAAAATAATTGCAAGAGACTATAGTTTGTTTTAAATAAAAAACAAACACGACTGCTCAATGGATCGATGTAAACTGCCTCATGGTATCCCTGTTTTACAACGTCTCGGTGTTGGACTATTGTTGAAAATAGCCTGTTGTTTCTGAATGTATGGACTGCTATACACGTATTTCAAATTGTTTTCGTTACCCAATGAGTTTTGTGTTCCAACATACAAGCCCTCTGCTACTAGAGCTCCCAGTGATGACCCAGGTAACAATTTTATTTTCTCCGAGAAATTCTACTGTTATTGGAATTGAGCTGTCGGAATGTTTATACACGCACGTTATCTTCAGGACAGTAAGAGCTAACACCAAACAACACGTGGGCGAAACGTTGCCTGAATGTTCCCCAAACATTGTATTTCTAACTAATTCAAAGAAAAACAAGGATTAAAAAGTAACGTTATCAAAAGTATGAGGAAGAAAGAGGATCATTGCTGATTTACAAAAATAAATGCAATTTTTTACGTGAAACGTTTCAAGATCATTGGGCGTTAATTTTTCAGGAAACATGCAAGAACCGTGACTGAGCTATGGAGGGAGATTCCTGTGGGGTTCGGTGTTACCTGTTAAGCGTTATTGCTTTCTCTTCTTCCTGATGTTGTATGGTACCGAGAATCTTTATTTGGCACTTTCCCACGCCTAGAGATAGTTTATATTTTGTCTAATTTCAAAGCTGATATGTTTATCGTTTTGAAAGTGTGTAAAGTTGGATCATCCTGTAGTGATCAGCAGAATTATTTGCGATTTAACTCTTAAAATTTACTTTTCTATAGTTGTGAATTATTCTGTTAACTGAAATAACACATTAAAACTAAATATATTACAACATCGAAATACTCGTATTTTCAGCGTTTTGTTTATTTAATTGATGGTATGTAAAGTATATGAACATTTTGTTTTTGTAACAAGGAAGCAGTTCAATCATTTCCATTTGGAATTAAGGATATACCGATTGCGAGACAGTGATAATATATCGGCCTAACATTAAGAAAACCTAAGTGTAGAGTGAATTTGCATTAATTACTGAGAATCACATCACCTATTAAACAAAAGCAATGAAAAAGTAGTCTTCCATTTCATGTTTAGTTTCTCAGTCATACTCATTCTATTTTAGCTTGCAAAGCGATTAATAATACATATATCGAAAAATCAGCCAATGTTGAGAGAGAAACAGTAACATCAAGCTCTCAAACGCCTGTGTTTGAAAATTCACTGATTTATTTAAAGATCATTGCAACTACATTGATGATGTACAGCGTCAGTTATTTTACATAGTTAAACTCGATTTGCACCTGATAACACGCAGGTCTGCAGAGCAGAAAAATCGTATACATGTGACATGCGTTTAACATGTGTGTAACATACGTTGCCATGACATTTTAAAAGACACAACTTCCAAAGCCTTGTCTCAGTGCCACTTAGCGCCAATGCTAGCCTATATATAGTGAATGTTATTATGGATAAAGGCGGACATTTTTTAAGAATAGGCCCTGTATGTGCATTAAGCCTTATACAACGAAATATTGACCGTTTTATGTTTTATTGACCTTTTGTGCTTATTAAATTTCAGTCCATAATTCTAAATAATACTATTTGGATGAAATGAACTTGACCGTATCATAGATCCTGCTACGCTATATAAGAAAAACATCCATAACATAACATTAAGAATAATTTTAATAGGAATCCCTTATATGTCTTGTGTATCACAAAGACCGAAAGTGCACTCACTATTTTTCACTGAACTTATAAAAATTTTTATAGAATTATGTGAAATATCAATAGTTTTAGTAATATAAAGCCTGTAACTGATACGTTGTATAAATAGTAACACAGCCTAATTCCCAGTACTTGATAAAATATCCACTGATACTTATATGTATTTTTAAATTTATTTTTCATTATAAAAGGAAAGTTTATTTTAATGATACTTAAAATGCGTCAGTAGCGTGCCACGTTGTAACTGTCACATTGAGTATAAATATAAGATACGTTTTAGTGCAGGTTATTTGCATGCTATATTTTACCTTAAATCAAATTATTTTCATTTCTAGCTTTTCATACATTTTACACTGACAGTGGCAGCCAAAGTGGATTTCAAGACGTGTTCAATATATCTGAGAAACTTCAAGATAAAGCCTTCAAGAGTAAATTACGGCCGTTTGACCTTGGGCATTCTAATTTGTTTAGTTCTATGTTAAGCTATAAATTTATGTATAACGCGATACTGTTCTTCATTTTGGATAATTCCTGCATTCAGCAGATTATATTTCAACAGATTTTGTAACCAGTGGTGACATACTAACACCTTGATATAGCTGATTTTACGATTAAAGTGGTTCGCAGCCTAGCTATGGCGCACGTGACGAAATAATTTGAAATAGTTAATGGGATCTTAAATATCAACAACAAACAGCCAGTATTAAGACTACAGAGCGATTTAAAACATTACTTTTTACATTGTAATTTCATGAATGGGACAATGAGATCATAGAGTTTTGCTGACCCACTGGCAGGAGAATACCTGCCTGTACCTGATCAGGCAGTAAAGCTTAGCAATTAGTTTTCACATACATTATTATACTAAACAAAACATTTTACCATCACACCTCTTAAAAGCTTTGATACAACCTTGATACAACAAGCGTTGACCGTCAGTACTGCATAATATACGTGCAATAATTTCGTTTACATATAATGAATATGTTTTATACTTTACAGAACAAGCCCGATTACGCAAATATTTAAGATATTGCCTGTTTTCACATTTTTAAAATACATTTTCCATGCTTAGTTCCACTGTGTCATTTTTTTAGTTTTGTAAAACAGTCCCGTTTTGTTTATGCAAAAGTGATGTTTCTTATTCTTTTGAGTGATACATTAACACATGTAATTCATCTGTAATTAAAATTTTAAAATCAAAGAAAAATGTATATGTTCCGTTCAAATAATTATTAGCGACTTTTTTAAGACGCGATGAATAACAGAAAATATGGCGCGTAACACTAAAATCACACCCAAATGTAGACCATGCCTGCGGTTCCAGTCGTGTTGTTTGGGCGCTGTTAAAGGCTTTCTGAGTACCTCCTATTCTTCCAAGATAGATATTCATTCTGTAAGCCGGCTATCTGGTTCTCCAATGATGTTTCCATTGTTCATCAAAGTCAATTGCAGGACAAGAATCCTTTCACGGAAGAATTTGTCGAGTTTCAGTGAAGACCGACTCCAGTGTCCTGCCACTGCAATACCTCCATAAAGACACATTTGGTCTAACTCGCTTGATGAAATTATATATTTATATATAAATATATATAATCATATATGTTATATTTTTATAACACCAGTACATAGGCCTACATGCGCATACATACATATCACACAACGTGCGATAAAATATTCACGCACCAGTGACGCATAGTTATTTTCAATAACAGATGTCAGTGATTAGGATGCACGGAGCATATAGAAATAATTTGAAGGTGTAAAATGAAATCTTACACGTTTAGGCTTCAGCTTGTTTATTATGCATTTTCATAGTAGTGCAACCGCTGGAAATGACACATCTTACTTTCTGCTTGGGGTACGACCGTCCTTCGTTCAGACGGAACAGTCTGTACTTGATTATTATATTTTAATCGACTTCATGCTCTTCGTTGCATACAAAGAAAAAATATGAGTGAGCCAGGCTATAATTTGGGCAGGAGGGAGGCTTCCAGGTTGAGCCTTGTGGCCGTGGGACCGTCGATTTCAGTCCCAGGATGGGGCCGATCGTCTGCGCCTGCGAAGGCGCTTAGTGACTCACAGCTATTATGCATACAGGTATGTGTCTTGGTAAAAATAAATTAACTAATCGAAGTCGCGTTGAATGAAGTGCTGACTAAGCAAAATAATAATAGGCCTTTTATTTGAAGTTCAACTATGTTCGAATTCAGTTCAGGAATTGACAAAAGGTACTCGTTATCATATTATTTAAATTCATTTTTTTGGTTTGTTTATTTGACAGCGACAATGCTCATTGATCAATAGAAACAAAAGTCTGTAAATGAGCCAGAATAGCGCCTATATGCAGGCCAATTTTCATCTTCTGTCTCTGGCCAGTTCTTAAAACGGCAGCCTAAAAATAGAATTAAATGGCGCATCACAAATGTTGCGTGTACTGCTTACATTCTTACAATGACTAACCAATATGATGGATTTCAACTATTTTGCGCAATCAATGTAAAACTACAGTTATATGTTTTCTCTATTGTTTAGAATGATTTTCTAGCTGTTAGTCTCTCTTATGGCGCGTTCAAATGGCAGGAAGGAAGGAGACGCACCTAGCAGGTGGATACGCCTGCATGGACAGGCTAAAACCTCTCACTGACTGCGTGTCGGCATACGTCTGTTTTACCGAGGTTTCTTTCAAACCTCCATTTAAGCCTGATAGCAAAACTTTTACTGAATACACCAGAAATTATAGGTCGACATGGACGCTACTGAAAAAAATGTATCTGGTATTGTGCAATTATACGCGTAAAATATAAATCATAACATTTTAACATTAATTTATCAAACGAAATTCTGGACCAATATTACATGTGTTAAATAGCACTACATGCTGTTATGAATTTAATTTGAATGATAATAGATTCTCCAGAAACCACATAGAAAGCATTGTGCTTCTGAGTGGTATTTGTGTGCCATGTGTAAGGTAACATCACAGAGCACAGGTGCTCCTCAACCTTGAAACGCGCCAACATCATTAGTGGTTATATAGCCATATTCAGCCAGGTAAAAACTGCGGGCCCTGCCGTTAGCATGTACTTGTTCAGACATATTACCATAGTATTTGCAGATTACAAGCCCCATTCACGTAAACGAGAGACACCAATAGTATATGTCCAAGAGAACACACATACTGACCTTTTGGGCGAGTAAATGAATGGACGATTAAATGGCAATCCTTTAAATATTTATGCATACTCTGACAGAACCTAGCGGAGAGCTAAAACTGGAGCACAGTACTCCCAGGACAAAAGCTACTGTTGCACGGCACGTGCCCTTTCGCCTCAACACTGCAGCTAACTTCGGTGGCGCATGTAAACTGAATAAAATTTCACGACTATGGAATTCAGTCATTTGCCAGTACACATAATTTCAATTATAATTTAGAATTGTGTTCATGCACTGTTTATTTAAATAGGAACACGTTTAAACGATTTGAAATGCATGACTAATGGTTGGTGCTGAATCGGTTCCTTCTTAAATTGTCCCTTGTATATAGTCATACAATAGAAATGTGATGATTTTCTTATAAAAAGCTATGCAAATTCATGTAGGCTATGTTGTGCTTAACCATAACCAAAATATTGCATATAAATTATTTTGACCATAAACAATGTTATTCATTTAAAAACATACGAATTGAACTCATCAAAAGGAAATTATGAATGTTAAGTGGATTTGTTCAGGGGTGTGTTTACTGTCCTACTCCAGTCTGTGAATGAATTATTTAAAATCAATGAATATTAAACTGGACATTTATTTATGAGGTCGTCATCTAATGAAATGGAATTATATTTATAAACGTATTTGTATATTCGAGACATTTTTAGTTTTAACAAGGAAAAAAATCAGTATTATCCATAATTATCCAGTGTATTCTAGCCAATATTTATCCGATATCCTAAAATAAAAATTCCAATGGGAAACCAATCCAGTCTATTGCATGTCTTTATGCGGATATACAACCAATAATAATATTATACTACCTGTACAGGTATTTAGGTGAATACCAAAAAGAGAAAATGTTACCTTTTACATTACAAAAGAAGATGTCCTCTACGGCGGGTAAAAGATAAAACACACGCGGACAAATACAGACTTTGTCTTCAGATCACTCAAACGCACCTGTGTGCTTCAGCCTCTTTAATATTTTTAAAATAAATGCTGAAAGGCATGGAAGAACATATTTATACAAGTATATTTACACATATTTTCCATTCGCTTTATTTATTGAACGTTTCGGTGTCATTTCGCATTCTAAAATCGTAATTATATTTGGAATTTTAATTTTCCAATTTTTTGCCATTTTGCTGATCGTCCTAAATAAGAAAGATAATTTAGGAGGGACCGTCTGCTGAAATACAATTTAAAAGTTCAGTGTTAAAAGCTGTAATTTATTCGCTGTGACTATTCTGTTTCACCATAGCCTACTAAAGATGAATGTTCCATTTTATTTTCATAAGATTTACAACTTTAACATGGTATCGCAATTTACCGGTTTATAAGAACATCTTTACTATCATGTGAATGCCTGTATATTTTTGGTAAGATTTTGCACGTCAAAGACAATTTCTTTATACACGTTAATAGAGTGCGCTTGACACACATAATGGCACTTAATCAGTGAAATTATTTTCCCTAGCTTGGAGACATGTTCCAGTTGTTGTTCTAGATCACATTTCAGATTTAATGACAGAAAATTACCATTTCAAATGTTACATTTTTGACACTTAAACCCGTGGACCATATGTTTCCGCCAGTGCGGGATAAATCTATTCTAGAATATAAGATAATGAAATTATATTTAAAGATGTCAGGTTACGATGGCATAATTTCAAAGGACACATTGCTTAGTGTCGCCGGTGGGATTTTCACAAGACTATTTTTTCTTCTAATACTGTTGTTTTAAAGACAGCGGCAAAAATGAGCATTAATTCAGCCTTTTCTATTGCGTTTCTGTGGGCTACGGCATTGGATGACAACTAAATACTGAGTTCTAAGAAACCATCAAACGTAATTTTAATTTTCTGGAACCCGGGACCCGGAAAGGTGAGTCAGTCAGTACCGCAGACTATGCGTCAAAACCGTATAATAAAAATGGTAAAAATACTGCCATTATTTTTTTTACCTCGCCCAGTAACGTATCGATTTAGATTTTTCATTTTGGAGTGTCTTTGGGTTCACATTTCCTTAAATTATAGTAAAATAAAGCAAGTAAACCAGTAAAAATTGGAATTAAATGAATGACCATATTTCCGTTATTAAAGTGTAACTAAAGGCCGTTCATAAATTAAAAAATGAACATCAGTAAAGACGGTTGTGCACGGATGTAATATAACGGAAATCCGTGTTACATGACACTAAACGAATGAAGTGGTGATATGATACGTCATTACTTTTTTCGTTGAATTGAGTACCGGACAGTCTAAATGCACAAGCTAAAATTGGTTGGTAACCGTTAAGACTGAACCGGAGAGCAGTTATAGGGATTAAGACCTTAGGGCCTCTATAGAAAAGTATCTCCCACTCCCACACAGTACCGTCTGTAGGCGAAGTGGCGCCCTATAGGCGAGCATCAGTACCGGCGTCCCCGGGTGGCAAGTTGGCGCCCTAGGCAGTTGCCTATGCCGCCCATAGCACCTGCTGGTGCCAAGATGTTATCCTGTACCAAGACAGGACGATACACGTGTTTTGAACACTTTCATTGATGTCATCTGTGGTTGTGCATGCTTCTTATTAGTTTGGGTTAAGTAATCTCGGTGATGAAAGATTATCCACTGGCAACACAATATCCACCATATTCATTCAGTTTCTTGGTTTGACCCGTTATATGACATTTATATTTAAACAATATGCTCTCCTTGTTCAGCATTACATTAACAAGAATGTATGTTTCACGATTGTTTTTGTTATTTTTAAACATTATATTTCGAGAAAAGAATTACTGAAGTACCCAATTTCATGTTATATTCAAGATAGTAATGTTGGAGTAAGCACTTCTAATTCATTCTGTCTATATTAATTATAGTCAAGGGTTTTTTTTTGTCACATGTACATAGGGTATTAAGTCAATTATGTATGTTTTAATGAGAGAAGTATTTGAATGTCTCCTTATCGACATTGGAAGCGATAAGCGCTTATAGTATAGATAGCGTCACGTTTGACAGCAGTCCAATGTGTAGCAGCACAATACAGATCATTTTAAATTTCAGCCATCGATCTAAACAAATCAGTGGGTTGATGTTTGTATTTCCAGTGTCTTAAATTAAAAAAATCGCGATGATGCTGGTTAAGGAAAGGACTTTAAAAGCTGGGTTTTGGGACAAATTGTTAAAAACCTATAAAGTCTCATGCATATTATACACACACACACGCACACAAAGAAGCTGCGATTTTTTTGGGGAAATTTCCATCAAATCGAGGACTTCACGTCAAATAGAGCAGAGTAGTTACCTTCCTTTATATCAAAACGAAATGCACCAAATTAGCTGTTTAATACATTTACACATTCTGGATTTCATTAGACAGAAGTACAAAGAAATAAAAATGTAAGTAAAAGATGATAAACCATGCAAAGACGCCCCATTCGTCAACGCAGCGTTCGCTTCCCAGACCGATGCGGGTATCACGGACGTAGCTTTATATTGTCAGACAGATTTTAAAATATCAAGGGGTTTGTCCGTTCACGCACCTCACTTAATCTGGCTTTTCACTGTACACAACACTGGGTGTTTAGTTTGTCGCATACATCTAGCATGCTTATCTGTTAGAGTACTGCGTGTGATGTCCTCACTATCTGTGTTGCGCTGTCGCCTATATCGACTGCTCTGGTTATCTGTGCGGTATCCTGCAAAACAGTTACCATGCTATGAAAACAATGCTGCCCTTGCTGCAGGTGGGCTCATCGTCTCCAGTGGACGGCGAAAATCTAAACTGCGGCGCCCCGATTTTCGCTGCATCATCTTGCTGTTTTGTGCCCGAGGTAAGACACGATCTCTGAATGGTTCAGATGTTTTTGCACAAAAAGGGACTCTTGTGCTTGGGTGGGGGTGGATGGGGCTGGGATGCCATTCCTGTCGCTTGCGGTGGAGGAGACGTTGTGGTGGTAAAGGTTTGAGTTCTTCATACAGGAGCCAACGTTGCTCCCGAGCAATGAATGTAGTGTAGGACCACGCGCAGAGGTGGGTTGGGGGACAGAAAAAGGCCACAGATAACGCCACCTTTGCAGATACACGTGACTTCTGCGTGTTTGTCTAGCATATATATATATATCCTCCTGAGACCCAAGGGAAAAAGTGTCTTTCAATTGTAGGTTATTTGCCTTTGGAGGAAATAAG
>JAODJU010000014.1:20200854-20222109 GCA_026776725.1 Gnathonemus echidnorhynchus | reverse complement strand
GACCAAACCTGCACACAATATTCTAGGTGGGGTCTTACCAAGGAATTATATAATCGTAGCATCGCCTCCCTGGACTTAAACTCCACACACCTAGAGATGTAACCCAACATCCTATTGGCATTTTTTATTGCTTCCCCACACTGCCGAGAGTGGGACATGGAAGCATCAACATACACACTGAGGTCTTTCTCATAAGTGTCATTTCTGCATGAGCGCTACATGTGCCAATCATAAATCATATTCATTCCTGCTGTTTAAATCACTCATAGAAGTGTTTGTGAGAAATGTGTTTTGAAGTCTTTGCTTTATAAAAATTGCAATGTTAGTCGCAAAAAAAAATAAAAAATTCCCATCACATGTATAATGGCACAGATGTCCCTCTGACCTCCTGCCTTAGTCAGAACCACTGCCATTAAATTCACAGGCGTTTTTCCTAGACTGTTTTTCAAAAGCCATGGCTGTTGAGTCTCTTCTGGAATGCTGTCAGGTGACTAAGGAACACTCAACTTAATATATGCTGTATGTTAATGTTTTTTGTGAGATTGTTGGGTATTCTTTTTGTTTTGAGAATTTAATCGGAAAGAATATTTAATATACGGATGTATCTATGTCCACTTGTGTGGGTCTCGTGTTTATAGGTTTCTCTCGGTGCGCCCCCCACCCCCCCCCCGGGCCCGGAGGTGTAACCCACGCTGAGCCGAAACTGGGGGGTCGCACTGTTATCGCCTCATCGCAAGCGGGTCGTCCGAAAGCCAGCTGCGCCCCACAAGTAGAACATGTCTTTCCTTGTATGTGTGTGTGTGTGTGGGGGGGGTGTGTCCATTGACATGTTCCCCTCTGAGTTTAAACAGCAACACACCCAGCCCCCCTGTCAGGGTCCCTGAAGCATCCATCACTTGTAGTCCAGACCCTTATTTGGTCTGACTTAAATGGGTTCAGTTCTCTTAACCTCAGGCCATTACTCAGGGCCTAGAGCCTGCCTTCGCTGTTAGGGGAAGCGTTTCCCACCACAGATAAAGTCGTCCTTCTGCACTTTGCGTGGAACTCCCCCCACCCCCACCCCGTGGGGTGTCCCTGCGGCCTGCGAGGAGCCCAGGCAGTCCCGCACACCCCCCCCCGTCACCCTTGGTTCGGCCCGCTTGAAACTGTAGACGCTGTTTTCGCGTTGGTGGGTTCTCATAGCGGGTCTCTGCCACCAGCATTGTTCTGGGGAATTTGCCCACTTGGCCGGACTGACAGAGGAGGTTTAAATGGCCCCCCCCCCCCCCCCCCAGCGTGTAAATCTGCCATGCTTCCTGTCTGCTCAGTGTCGCCTGCACATTTCTTAATCCAGAGATGCTAATAATCCCGGAGCCTTGA
This sequence comes from Gnathonemus echidnorhynchus, assembly GCA_026776725.1. NCBI lineage: Eukaryota > Metazoa > Chordata > Actinopteri > Osteoglossiformes > Mormyridae > Gnathonemus > Gnathonemus echidnorhynchus. Next base: position 20,220,750 of record JAODJU010000014.1, on the reverse strand, counting down.
GAGCTCAATGTGCTTCTGTTTTTGGTCTTACTCAGAAATGTTTTCCCTGGCATGACCCCTCATAGCTTGGTCTTCTTATAACAAACTAGGAGCTTTTAATTGCCCTCGGGGGGGCAGTAAGGCCACAATAGACATGTGGTGGACAAAGGCAAGTCCTGGAGATGGGCTGATCCTGCTATAAAGGGGAGACTCTCACGTCAGCATCGGCCGCTTGCTCTGTGGCCAGAGGAACCGCTGCCCAGCTCTCTCTCCAGTGTGTGACGCCAGGGGCCTTTATGCACTCATTGCTTTATTTGTTTTGGGGCAAGACATTTGCCAAAAAAAAAAAAAAACATAAATAAAATATTCAGTCCATGTCGGGCGCCCCCTGTGGTCAGTGAGGGTATGGCATGCTTGTGTGTTGCTACTCGTAAGCATGCATAGACACAGCTGCAGCTCCTCACTTAGTCGGCATATACAGCACTTCTGGCACTGATTAGCAGTGTGAGTGGGGGCAAAAGAGCGGCCCGTAGTCAGAGGCTAAATGCGCTTAGCCGTGTTAGCCATGCCGCGTTCACGCCTGGACCGTAGATCGCAGACGCCCTTCCCTTTGACCCCGTCATCTGAGCCATGGCGAGACGGCTCGCCCATTTGAAAAAAGAATGGGTTTGAGGGTTACCCGCAGGCCACCAGGGCGGCGCCGAGGGGCACCCGGATGATTGGGGAGAAGCGCTCAAGATGGACACGCTTCTCGGGGAGGTTAAGTGCCGATGGAAAATGGCCGCCCCCACAGGCAGCCTGTAGCCCGTCCCTCGCTGATTCCCTGGTGTACAGTAACGCTGAATGTCCCCATTCATTTAGCCATCCATAAAGCAAATATTGTTGCACATGTAGCGGATAATGAATCTTGTGATGCCCTTCTTGTGTGGTATGTTCCAGCTCATTACTCGTGCACAGACACCTGCCCCGACAACCGCTGTCTGGAAGCGTCATTACGTACGGCCTGGCCGCTGCTCCTCCCCGTCACTACAGAACATTGATCGGCAGGAATGCCCCCGTCCTCGGGTCGAAGCTGCCCCCCCCGTTGGTGTGTTTATTTTCTGAAGAGCTGCCTGGACGGCATGCTCTCGGGGCACGTCCCGCGTCGGGGTTGGGTAACCGCCAACAATGTGGCTCTCCTGCAGCCCCCGGCCCCTCCAAATAAGCTGTCCGTGTAAATAGATGCACGTTTTCCCACAATGCATTTCATCTATGAAAAAACAGAGGGTGCTCAACATTTAATCTGATTAATGGTATTGGAGGTGGCGGTTTTGGAAGGCAAATGAAAAATGGCTGTTATACGGTAAAAGCCCATTGAAAGGCAGGTTTACGGATCTTTCAGAGGTCTGTTCCTTTTCAGAGCGTAAGGCTTCCCCTGTCAGAGGTGGCCGGTAAGCGGCATCCCCATTGGCTGGGCAGGGTAGAGCAGCAGGATGTGGCGCTGGTCTGACTGGCCTTTAGCTTAGCATCGATGTTTAAAGCAGAGATCCGACTGCTGTCCCTCAGCTGGCAGTGCGTGCGACGTCCCATAAACGTCCACTCTGCTTACCCATGACGGGAGGTTGGCACCTTCTGTGAGCCTCTTGCTCTGTCTGCTTCACCAGGCCCGGGAGCTACCATCTGGCGGGGCGGGGGGGGGGGGGGCAGCGGTATACAGGAGCCGCGGGGGCCCTCAGGCGATGGTGTTACTCCCCTCTGCTTAGCCCCTGTCGGCCTGTTACTGCTTTATTTGCCCTCGCAGGAGGAGAGGGGGGCACACGAGGGCTTTTACAGGCCTGGTGAGAGTATCCTGTGTGCGTTTATGCGTGTGTGTGCGTGTGTGTGTGTGTGTGTGCGCCGCTGGAGAGATGAGCTGTGATCCACGGGCTGTTGACAGAACACTTCTGCCCATGAGGAAGCGGAGTCCTCCCACAGCCCGGCCCGTGTCAGGCCACCCGAGTCGGGCCACCACCACACAAAGGCCGCTCTGTCTCCCCAACGCCGCGCCGGGCCGCTGATGTCATCAGGGCGCGCCGGCTGACGGCGCGAGAGAAGACGGAGCGCGACAGCATGAGGTCGGCGATTTGACAAAGGCTTTGCCTTGTCTCAATGAACTGACTTTATTGTTTATAAATAGAGTATTATTAAGAAATATTACAAAATAAGGCATATAGGACTTAAAAACTACAAGAGTAGACAGGTGTTATTGGCAGAATGTTTTATGAACATAGTGTTCTGGCTGCTGTAATAATATTTTGGGCCTTTATAATGAGGGCTTTTAGAATTCAGGGATCGTGCGTAAGATCAGCTGAAGGTGTCCATTCCGTGCCTGCCTGTCCTCCAGGAATGAATAAAATAAAATGATTTGGTCACTAAACTGAGAAACCAAGTCAGTTTGTAAGTGTGAATCAGTATCTTTGTTTGCCACTTACTTTCTAAATTTTAAAGCACCATTTCATGTTAACCGCAGTTTTTTTTTTTTTTAGCCAGATGTAAGATGCATTATGAGTAGGATTTAATACTGGCTACAAGGTAGAGATTTTAAAAATCGTTTAATTATTGCATGCAGATGGTGAAGGTGCTGTTTGTACTGTGAGGCATATTAATTGTATGGCCATTAAATTGAAAGGTGCCATATTTGGCTTAGCTGGGCCTTAAACTCAGTTAAACTCAGCCCCTACTGTCACTGCTGTGTTTGTGCTTGCACGCCAGCCTTTTTCATCAGTCTTTTCCCGTAACTCTCCCACGGGGCAGAGACCCAGCTCTCTCTGAGCTCTCGCCAGAGCTCTGGGGTTTCAGTCTGAGGGCAGGGGACGGTGAGGGTCTATGAAAGGGGAACTGGGTTCGACGCCTTCCCAGGAGCACCGGGGCAGAGGGGCACACCCCCTACCCCAGCTGAGCCCAGCAGTGAGGTCACACAGCAGGCAGACAAGCCGCCCAAAGGGGTCTCATGGGTTTCATTTTAAAAGAAAGAGAGAAGAAATAACAGCAGCCCCCTCCCTATTCCATCAGCCCCCTCCCTATTCCATCAGCCCCCTTGCCAACTGCAGCTCAGCTTAAACAAGGCTGGCGGCAATTAACTGTGTTATGTCAAACGTGTTCCCTGGCAGTTACTCGCTCGGTTAAATATTACACTCGAGCTGAAGAACAGCGTTTACAGTACGTCTCAAAAAGGCGAAACGGCCGGGACCACACAGCAATCGCGGCCCGGCCCGGACCGGACCGCACCGGGAACCCAAATGGACCCGTGGCTGTGTAGGAAAATCAGACGTGTATTAAGCAGTCTGTACTAAACTGGACATGAGCCGCCTTACCATTAGATTAACTACCTGAAATTATGCAAGCCTGCTTCAAAACTGGAACACTAAAACTGCATATTAAACCGTCTGCAAATTAAACCGTCGTTGATTCTGAGTTATTGCACATATTTCCCGAAATACATTCAGAAGATGCGCTTTAAGCAAGTTTAAAAATATTAAAAACCCATAAGGTCATCAAGCATGACGGAAAAAACTGCATTTGTTTTGCCGACGCAAATATATTATAAAATATGATTACGGGTGGAAGCTTTAACGGGCCAGTTTGAGTTTATAACGCATGATGTCAGCGTCTCGCTTCATCAGATACACGCACAGATGCGGGTTCGCGGTGTAAACGCACGCGGCACTGGTACGGAGGGCTGCTCATTCCTGCGTTTACACGCGTGTTTCTGGGTCTGACGTGTCGTGCTGCCAGGTGGACGATCACAGGGGGAAAAAAAGATTTTTCTGGATCTTCGTTTCCTTCCCCCCATTTTTATTCCAACCCCGAGGTGAAGTATGGCCGCGCAGGCTCCGATTTTGGGGCGGCACGAATAATCCGTCATGCCGTCCGTGTAGGCATGTGCAGCCCTAAACAGTGTATTTAGTGTTTGCGCCCCCATCCTGGGCGTGTGCAACGTGCTGCACAGGTTTGTCAGCGCTGAGGGAAACCAGGTCGACGCAGATCACTTTTACCCGATAACTGGGAAACTGCTGGAGCTAGATTAATGAAAAAAGCGACGATTACATAAACTGAAGAAAAGGAGCGAAACCTATAATCTATGGAGGGATTAGTGTGTTATAGCGAGGAGTTCCGGTGCAGCGGGGTCTTTTAGATATGCTGTTCTGGGAGTTTCTGCCCTGACTGGGATTTAAGACTTTTAGTGTGGGCAGTTAATTTTGGGATGGATGTGCATGAGAATCTTGGTTTGTGGTCGTAAATTCCAGGAGGGGACAAGCCATTGTGCTTTTAAAATTGGGTTTCTAATTAAATTACTGAATTACTGACGTACACTTCTGGTGTGTAGTTTAAAAGAGTATTTGAAAGCCTGTGATAGGAAGGTAGAGTAGTTATCCAAGGTTAACGTGCTATTTTCACAGACGTATACAAATGTATGAAAGTTATGATGGTGAGTGATCAGATCACTGGCGAATAAGCCCTGCATCCTCTCTGAGGTAATTCTACTCCACTCTGCAGCCAGCCGCCATCATCATTGTCTCACTGCCTTTTGTCCCGCATTTTGGCCGGGCCCAAAGTTGGATTTTTAAACATAAAATGAAACAGCATTAAATGCTTCAGTGTCTCCTGGATGGCTGTGAATGGCTTCATCTCGCCCCATTGTTAGTGGGATGGATGTTGTTTCGTCAGGTGTGCCGCTACGGACGCCGGCCGCGGTGGTGTTGGGTTTCTGCCCGCCAACTCATGTCATCGTGTGTATAATGGGCCCGCAATACCTTCACTTCCCTCTGCTGTCCTAAGTGTGTATTTACCTCAGTGTTTCACTGCTGGGGGGTTAGGTATCATTGTGCAGGTGTACATTACACATCTGCCGCTCCCACAAAGCGGCCTTTTGAGTGGACCGGACCAAAGAGTGGATTATAATCTGCAGGATCCCTCATCAGAGAGTGTTCTCTTTTAATATGAGCCAAGTTTTAATCAGGTCTCCACCCTGGAGGATGGAATGGTCAAACTGCTGTCTTATTTCCAACGGAGATGGAGATCTGTGTCTCTGGATGATTGTGTGTGTGTGTGTGTCTGTGTGCTCTCTTGGCCTGCCTCTGCAATACCTGCATGTTAGGTGTGTGTGTGTCTGTGTGTGTGCTCTCTCGGCCTGCCTCCGCAGTACCTGTTAGGTGTGTATGTGAGTGTGTGCATGCTCTCCTGCCCATGTGTGTGTGTGTGTGTGTGCATGCTCTCCTGCCCGCCTGTGTCTGTCCTCCTGCACAGTGCTTCCAGGGAGAGCCCCCTAATGCTTTGGTTGAGGCTTCTAATGGCAGAAGGTTTACGTTACCGCTCCCCCCTGCCACGCCGGCAGCCCCCCTGCCCCGTTTGGCTATCAGCCCTGGCGGGTGATGAATGCCTTGTGCCAAGTGTGCAGGATCTAAAGGATTAGCCGTGTTTACGTCTGGTAGCACATGGAGTAACTCTGCTCTTAATTGCGGGGATAAATAGGAACCCCCCTCCCCACCCTGGCTGAAGTGCCAGGTTTACCCGTAGTGTGAGAAGCAGGCTTGCTGGAGGTGTGGATCAGGGTGCATTGTGGGTACGTGTTTCTACAGGCACTGAGGCCATCAGCTTTATGGATCCTGTGTAAATAGGACCAGTTGGTATATTTTCCCAGTGCTTTAATACCTTCTTGGGGGTGCTCTGATTTTAGATTGTGAGTCCACGAGTCTCCCATCTAGTGTGGGTGAGGGGTGGGGGGGCTCCCTACCTCCGTCCCTCCCCAGCCTGAATTTCACTCCCCTCATGTGCTTGGTGTGTCCGCTTTGGGTGCTACTACAAACCCGGTGACCCCATGCTGACCTCTTCTGGTGACCCCAGGATGACCTCCCCGGGTGACTTCACCTCTGGGAAGGAGAGAAACAGGCGTGTGCGCTGACCGTCAGGGTTCTAGGCCGGATTGCAAGGGAAGTCGCCTGGAAGACAGACTTTTTGGGGTTTGGGGGCTGCCAGGGTAGCCGTTCCTGGGGTGCCTGGGGGAGCCAGATGTGGGGTGAGTAGCGTAGCGTGGGGGGGTCGCCGGTGCTCACCGGACCTCATCTGCACATCCCTGCAGCCGACCTGGAGCACATGCGGACCGTCAAGGTGGACCGACACCAGCGCTTCTGCCAGGAGAACGGGACCCTCAGCCTCTTCGTCTCTGCCAAGACCGGCGACTCGGTGGGTAGGGGGGGGGCACTCCTGTATGGAAAGTGAGCAGGCAGCTTCTCCTTCCGCTCTGTAATTCTGCCGTCTCTCTTGTCCCCAAGGTGTCCCTGTGCTTCCAGCGGGTGGCGGCGGACATCCTGGGCGTGAAGCTCACCAAGGCCGAGATGGAGCAGTCTCAGGTGAGGGGGGCTGCCTTCAGTGCCCCCCCCCACCCCAATAAGGGGGGGTACTCCGAGCCCTGCTGCCAGGCTGGGAGGGTGATGCACAGACGGGCTGTGAAAAGCAACAGGTTAATGGTGCAAGATTGTGCAAGTGTGTGTAGGGTTAGGGGGTTCCAGCGCCCCCCCCCTCACCCCACTATTACCGGGCTGGGGGGGTGGCTGGTTTGAAACGATAAGATTAGAGCTTGTTCCTGAAGAGCTATTAATCCTGTCTGTGATATGACTTGGTGGAGACAAGCTGACTGGGGAGATTCTGAGGGGGGTGAATTGGGGATGACCCTTTCTCAGAGGCGTGGGGGCAGCCCAGGTGACGGATAATCCTCACGCCGACACGGCACCCAGCCCCCCTCTTATCAGCACACCCCCCCCCCAATAAAGACCTCCATCATCACTGGCTACCCATCAGCTTCCTCGCCCTCCCGTGCCTGGGCGAAGTGGTCAGATCCAAGCCAAACAAACAGCGAGCGGCCGAGGGCCTGATTTACGGCGGCGGAATGCGAGGTGTGACACGGGCGGCGTGATGGAGACCATGTGAGGCGTGATGGATCTCCGGCGGAGTGTGTCCGCTAATGTAAATATCAGGCTAGGCTAATTACGCTACATTAGCCGGCAGGGAGGACCCATAGTGGACCTGCTGCAGCTCTCCGGCGGGGGGGGGGGCGGGGGGCATCCCGCCGGAGCCTCTTCACTCGGCCGGCCTCCTGGCGCCGAGCGTCTTTTTGGTGAGATCGGGGGGAGTCATTTTGCGAAAGGAGTTTAAATACTCCTGTGGGTCTGTCGGTCCCCCCCCCCCCCGACGCAGCGTACCCAGAGCAGATGGTGACAGGGGTTAATTAGCTGCCATGCCAGAGCAGGAGAATCTTGTCTCCCCATGGCAAAGGGAGGGGGGCAGGTGACCTTTGTTAACACTCCTGACTCAGAGGGCCCTACATGTGCCCCCCAGATAAGACGGTCCTGAGGTCTCCCTCCATCTTGGTCTGCCGTCGGCCTGATAAGATAATGGGGGGTGGGCTAGCCAACGAAGCTATGTGCGGGGGGGGCTCCACCATTTTGGGCCGGTCTCCTGGTCCTGGGTCTCAGGGAGACCTGGCTTCTCCTCTTTATTTTCATAGAGTGAGTTCTGCCCTTTAAGGACAAGCACCATGATGTCTTCTCCAGGCCGCCTCTCTGCGATGATGCTGTCAGTCGGCTCTCCGCTGCCTTCAGTTCATTTGCACTCTCCCTGTCCTTTTAGTTAAAGTTGTTCTCTTGGGCTCATTTCATGCTTAATTTCTCTCATTCTTGTCTCTCATCTCCTGTCTGCCCCCCCCCCCCATTTCTGCCTTTCATCCTCTCACTTTCCCTTTCTCTCTGTGGGTGTCCCATATCCATCCTCCCTGTTCTCCATCTCTCTTTCCCTCCTGTCTTCCTCTCTCCATGTCTCTCCTTTTCTTCCCGCCCGTTCCGTCTCTTCCGCCGGACTTGATGCCATCCGGCTCCGTTGTCAGAAAGTCCTTCGGGCGGAGCTGGTGGATTACCCCCACGAGGAAGACCCCAGTAGACAGGAGGCCAATCAGAGCAAAGTGTGCTGTGTTCAGTAGTCAAAGCAGGTGGGAAGGGACTTTGAGTCAAACCAGCAAATGTGTTTAGAAGTAGCCTTAGATCTGTTTTGGTGGTCAGTTTCTCTCAGACGCCTCTCGTCCCCCCTGGTCAGCGTCTGAAAGACCGTAGATGCCTCTTGATTCGTCTCACAGTGAATGTAAAAAGCTCACTTGGGCCTCCATGTTGCTTTTTAAGAAAACTGCCACGTTTCACGTCGACATATGAGCTCTGTTCGACCTTTTTACTTATAAAGTTAAAGTTAGTTCCTAGTCCTTAATTATGCTATTTGTGGACCATATTATTTATAGTTGTACAAGACGTTTACTCTACATATGCATGTCATATAGATCATCATTAATCATCATGAAAATCATTATCATCAATCATCTTCATTTTGCTTTTTTTATTTTATTAATGTTCATTCTTTGTCAGTTGTGTATTTAGTGTGGGCTGCTGGGAATGAATGGGGCAGTAATTTAAATCCCTGGATGGTCATATGTCACTGAGTGGATCTTTCTCCTGAACAAGAGGGGCAAACTTGCCTCTTCAAAGTCACATGACAGTTTTGCGGTGGGGGCCTTACTGCCGCGGGGGTGTAATACAGCGTCTGTGTGTGTGTGTCTGTGTGTGTGGGTCTCTCTCCCTCTCTCTCTCTCTTTCTGTCTATCTGTGTCTCTGTCTTTCTGTGTCTTTCCCTGTGTGGATGTGTCTTGTCTCTGTCTCTGGGTGTGTCTGTCTGTCTGTGTCTCTGTGTGGGTGTGTCTGTCTGTCTGTGTCTCGCTCTGTCTATATGTGTGTGTCTGTCTCTCTGTCTGTGTGTGTCTGTCTCTCTCTTTATGTCACTCTGTGTCTCATTCTGTCTGTCTGTCTGTCTGTGTCTTGCTCTCTCTGTATGTGTATGTCTGTCTCTCTCTACCCCTCTGTCTGTGTGTCTGTCTGTTTCTATCTCTCTCTGTCTGTGTGTTTGTGTCTGTCTGTCTGTGTCTCTCTCTTTGTGTCTGCAGCACGTGGTGAAGGCCGACATTGTGAACTACAGTCAGGAGCCCGTCACTCGGACAGTGAACCCCCCACGCAGCTCCATGTGTGCGGTGCAGTGACCCCCCCCAGCCAAACCAGGCCTCAGAAAAGTGACTACAGAAGAAGCACCCCCCTGGCCCCAACTCTGCAGGAGGACAAAGGGTGGGGGGGACAACAGGAAGGAGAGCTGTCTACAATGTCCTGCTCTCTGCGGTGTCTACACACACACACACACGTTTACGCAGTCCTGCCTGCCTCTGTCTACAGTGTCCACACATACGTGTACACACACACACACACACACATACAGAATTACAAACGTGTGACTGTCCACACCAGCCTGCTGTTTAGAGCCTGACGTGTTCTCTCTGGCGCGTGATTTCGGCTGACACCAGTACTCTGTATATATGTATGAATTTCTTTCTCTTCTGATATATGAATCATGTAAACATGGATACACTCTGTCCTTATGGTGTTACCCAGGCAACCATGCCTAATATTTTGGGCAACGTGTTTGTTTATATAGGTACTGTGCATGTTTTAAGTGTGGTCATTATCTCAGAGACCAGTCATCACCTGTCTTTTCAATAAAATGAAATCAAGTGTTTTTTGTTGCTGAAAGACACAATCGATTTTACATCACTGTGGTAAATTTTTCACTTGTAAGAGACCAAGCATTGCTTTGGGGAAGCCGGTTATTTTGGGGAAGCCGGTTACTTTGATGCTGTCTGGTTTAAATGTCTGGTATTTAAACTTAATACCAAAAAAGTTTTTTTTTTTCCTTTCAATTTTACTCATGAGTTTATCCATTTGCTAGGACCACCGTGAAGAAGAATTAAAACAAACTTAAGAAATGTATAATGTTTTATATACAGGCTTATTTACGGGTAGTCTTGTGTGCTGCAGACCTAGGTGTCCCCCGGGAGGCGTTTTACAGTATTATTTCACGTGCGAGCCTTGAGAGCCGGAGCCGCAGACGGACTGCGCAGCTGTGACGTGCCCCCGGTGCTGCCAGGGAGAAATGCGTTTGGCACAGCCGAACCCTTATATGGACTTCTGACGTCATGATAGAGGAAGGGTGTTGTGTAGCAAGGACAGAGAGGGAGAGAGAGCGAATAGAGTGCATATCAACTTTAGTAAGTAACTCATATAATGCTCATTTTTAAATCTGCCGAATCCTGTGGTTTTCTGGGAAAAATGTAATAAATACATAACCGTTGATGACGTATAATTGATATATAGTTATTGAATGTATTGTTTTGGGACAATCTGATATTTTCAAGGAGTAAATTTTGATCCATTGTGTGTTTTAGGCATAAAATATATATTTCTAAATGATGTTATGCCATTTTAAAGTGCTTCAGTCGTATTCCCAATCTCATTTTCATCTGTTTAACTTGGATAAACGGATTTGTGTAATCGGACGAATCCCACCCCTGTATGACGAAACTCTGAAATGTACGTTAAAATGTTACTGCGTTTAATTGTAATGAGATTAAAATGTTTCATTCATTCACTCGTGTGGATGTTTTAACTTAGGGCTTCCCAACCTTATGATGGTTGCAGAATGTTTTATGTTGTACAGAATATTCACAGACCTGGTCCCGTATTCACAAAAGATATTAGGGCTAAAATTAGCTCCTAACTTAACGATTGAGGATGAACTCTTAATAATAATGGGCGTGTGAGTCCTAAATGTGGGACTCCTCATTTTTTTGACTAAGAGCAATTCACGGACCCCCTTAGCCCTAAAGGTAGCATCTAAGGCTGGCAGAAGTAAAAAGTAGTGGAAAGGACTCCAAAGTCACTAAGACCGATCCAAAAACCGTCGCAAAACGGCTGCTGTCAATTCACGTCGCAATGTCTTGGAATCATTAAACGAAAGCTGAATTACTTAAATAATACCACCTTAATCAGGAGGGAATAACGATTGTTGTGGAGCTTGCGAAGGATGCAATAACATCTTTAACAAACCGAAACAACCCAATCATATATACAGTTGAGACCGCATGCAGTGATCATTATAACCCGTTTTTTTCTTTATGTCTCCGGTAGGTAATATCCATCTAATTGACATTTATTACACCAATACAAAGTAATAAAACGGACAGCGTCGCTATATACTGAGCTTTATTGACTCAATCGTTCAAAATACAGCAGCTGTTCCAAAAGCTCTTCAAATGACTGAGCTGTGTATGATTAAAATAGGCCTACGCTATAATACAGTGCAGTAGTTTCGTTGCTGCATCTCGTTGGCTCCGGTTTTGCCAGTTTATCATAACCTTTGATGAGTCCAGATTTGTCATTTAACAGATGTTATACATGTTATACATGTTTCATGAAATATCAAGAATTGTGCAACAAATTTTTATAAAAACCTGCTTTGGTTTGTGATGGAGATCTTGCGCATCTCATTCCTGTGTTTTTTAGGCAATTAGGATGACATTTCGGTGTGAAGGTGCTTTTGCTCTGTGTTTCTCTTTCTGTGGCTTTGTCTCATTTTTCCCAGGGTGGTGCTGTGACCTCTCCCAACTGGAGCGTGTATTCACCCCCAGCTGCTCAGCACGAGAATGACCCAGACACACCAAGTGGAAACAGCTCAACTGCCCCAGGCACAGAGACATGGAGGATAAGGGATACAAACCCAGCACATGCAGTGAGGGGAGACAGTCCATCTGCCCTGGGTACAGAGAAACAGGCTAAGGGATACAAACCCAGCACACTCAGTGAGGGGAAATGGTCCATCTGCCCTGGGCACAAGAGACATGGAGGATAAGGGATACAAACCCAGCACATGCAGTGAGGGGAGACAGTCCATCTGCCCTGGGTACAGAGAAACAGAAGATAAGGGATACAAACCCATCACACCCAGTGAGGGGAAACGACTGTATGTCTGGAGTAGCAGCAAATACAGAGAATAAAATATAAGGTGGTCAAAACATTATCCTTTCCTGTCCTGCAGCATATTATGCTATTTTAAATTCAGTGCTTCCCAGAGCTGCGGTCATGCTTCAGCTGGAAAGCCACGCCTCACTGCCACCATCCGTAGGTATAAGGTGAAGGATCTCCATCTGTCTATAATCAGCCATTTGCTCTTCATGTCTGTCTTTGTCTTTCTCCCAGTCTGACGCTCCTTGGGGACATGGCTGAGGACATTTGGGGCAGCGTGGAGGGGGGCTGCATGTCTCATCAGGAGCGACGTGTGGTCCGGACCCAACTCAGCGTGCGCCGCTGCCAGACGGACTGTGGGCCGGGGACTGCGTCCAGTGCACTGCTGGGGAGTTAACTGTCAGACCCTCTCCCAGATAGAAATGCATACCTACAGCAGGAAAATATGTAAATACACACACAATGTGCACTGAGAGACACTCGAAGCTCTGTTCATTATGAGTAACATAAAGACAAAGCCCTCTCCATGATGGCCTGGTGCCCCATCCTGGTTACTCCCTGCCTTGTTTCCATAGCTTCCCTGATGGGCTTCAAGCCCCTGCAATCCTGGATGGATGGATGGATGGACACAGTCCTCCTTGTAGAGGTTACGCTGACAGAATAGAATACATTTTCTGCAATCTGCTGTCGTGGAGCTCTCCCAAGGGCGTGCTTGGGGGAGATGGCTTCTGACTACAACACGGACTACTGTATGTAGGTCAGCAGGTGTAGTAATGATTAAAGAACAATTTGTCAGGTACTTAAACCTAAACCAAACTGCTTCAGTAAATATTAATAGTTCCTTCAGCAATAATCCTATGTTCTGGGTGTGGCTATTTAAAGCCAGATAAGCATCGTCCCATAGGAGGTGTATGTGTGAGAGCGCTGCTGACGTTATACCTGGGTGGTGTTACAGCTTAAGCGCTGTAATTCCATCTCCGCTGCTGGAGCACAAATCCATCGCAAAACTACATGGGGCAAAAAATGAAAACCTGATAAAGGATTTCGCCTATTGTGCTTTAATCTGCATGTAGGGAGGCTGGGAAATACAGGCGATACAAATTCTTTGGTCTGTGGTTGTAAGTTCCTGTTAACGAATCGCTTAATGCAGGGCTGGCCAACTCCAGTCCTGGGGGGCCGCAGCCCTGTGTATCTTAGTTCTTTCCCTTTTCCACCATAAATGATTCAGCTCAAGAGCTGTGTGGTAATTAGCACAAGGAGTTGAATCAGGTGTGTTAAATGAGGGGAAACCCAGGACTGGAGTTGGGCAGCCCTGGCTTAATGAATAAACGGGGGGGGGGGGCACTTCAGTTTTGAGTGACAGTGTTGGTGTTAGTTTTTTGTGTTTTTCTTGAAGGAACCAGAATAAAGAGGGTTGAGGAAAAAGAAGAGAGAGCTTTTCGGGGTGGGGGCTGTTTTTTGGATTGGTCTGCTCCTGTATAATTGCCCAGCGGCAGGGGGGTTTAAGGGCGATGCCATGCAGCCACCTTGCCGCTCGCTGAGGGCACAGGGGCCCGTGGGGCAATTTACGATGTGGCAGAATTCCCTCTACGAGGATGCACCCCCTCCTGGCGGGTGCGACCGAGCCGTCGAGTGGCACACACTGACAGGCCCAAACGCTTCTGGCTTTGGCCATTATTTGGACAGGTGTTTGAGTAAAGAAAACAAGCCCGGCTCCATTCCAGGGCAAACAGCTCGCACCCTCGCAAGCACTGGCCCCCCCAGCCAACCGCAGGGGCAAGATGGATCTCTGGCGGAAAGCAGAGCCGTGAAAAGCTCACTGAGGAGGAGGTGGGGCTGCCTGACCCACCAATGTTTTTAATTAAACCAGCGCCGGACTATTTGAGACGTTATTAAACACTTCATTTAACGTGTCAGTCATTTATTCAAATCAAAAGTTGTGTTTTGGACTCTGCTCAACGGAGGCTTATAGTGAAGCTTTCTGGGGCGAGAAAGACATAGTTAAAAATGTTCTCTTGGGTTTTCAGTCATTAAAAGCTGAGTAAACAAACAGGTATAATATCACCGGAGCCTTTTGCTGCACCCTATGCCACAGAAACCTAGAAAACTGGGCTTTTCTGTTCAGCTCCCTCATATAAAATGTGTTAAAATGTAGAGTTTATGAGGAACATGCGTCAGGCTTTAGGACCCTGAGGTCAACCAGTGAGAGGCACATATTGGGGGGTGTGGCTTCTGCTCGGAGTGACACCACTGGTGGCAAGTCTGTTTCTATGCCAGAGTTCGGAGGTGACCAGGCTTTATTGGCCTGTAAACGGAATAGTAGAGGTGTACCGTGTCCCGCTGTGGCCTGTTAAAAGCCTTCACACTTGGGCGGTGGCAGGACCTGGGGTATCCCAGGGTCACCAGCCATCATTTTATACCGTAGCAAATTTACCGCTATAATGTTACCGTGGCGGCACTGCAATTTCACAGCAGTGGTGATGCTGAGGGTTGTCCTGGGTCACAGTAGCTGCCTGCTTCATGTGGGCTGGTGAATGTTCATATACGGGGACTTCCGGACTCATACATTCATACAAAGGACTACAGCAGCCGTACCAGATATACAGATGGGTAAACTGGCTGATCTGTACAGTAACTAATGGGTTATGCAGGCTTGGTTGCTCGGTTAGTGACAGTTGTTTGGCCTCACAGCGCAGCAACAACAACAAGCATAAACGCAACTTCAAATGATCCACTGTAACTCCGTACGGTCCATGTCTCAGCATAACGTGGTGTCCCTCAGTAAGGAAGCGATTACCACCCAACTGCTCCTTAGCAATGTAGCTCTGGGACGGCAAAGGTCAGCCAGACAGGAAATGAGTGAAAGACATGCACCTGAGGTGCTGCCCACACCCTGCTGTTTCCGGATTGGTCACCCAGGGTGGAATAGGGATTATTGACAGCCAAGTGCTCCAACAAGCTACCTGAGCTCATTTTTGTGGGCTCTAGTGTCAAGGGGGGTGTTGGGGGGAGGGACTTTATTGCGAGCGCCCTCCCCTCATCTAATTTCTGACAGTCGCACCCCCGACCCTATCCTCCAGTTAAACGGGGCAGCAGGGAGGAGTGAGAGACTAAAGGCCAGAAGCAGTGGTCCAGAAATGAGTTGCCAGGGTTCTGCTGGCTTCCTGTGGGTCTTGGACCAGCAGTGGGTCTAACTGCAGCTCAAAGGGGGCTTTAAAGAGGGTACCAGTGTGTGTCTGCTCATGTGCGTGAGGGGGGAGTGATGACAGGCTTTTTTTTAAGCACCCAGAATCCTGGCTGTGTGTTCTGGCTGCGTTTAGTCCTGGCAACTCAGGTTTTATACTTGAGCATAATGACGGCTTGCATTTGGACCCCATTCTGTGTTTACGGGACCTGGATCTGCACATGGTCCAATGGCAGGAATCACTAGTGAGAAACTCACAGCTCAGCAGATATCAGCAGAACAGACACACTGAATTTGCCACCTTTTACTTCATGTCTGTGCGATATGTATGTGAGTGTGTGCTCTGCTGGGTGGTGTTACACAGCGTGTGAGTGTGTGCTCTCCTGGGTGGTGTTACACAGCGTGTCAGTGTGTGCTCTCCTGGGTGGTGTTACACAGTGTGTGAGTGTCTGCTCTCCTGGGTGGTGTTACACAGCGTGTCAGTGTGTGCTCTCCTGGGTGGTGTTACACAGCGTGTCAGTGTGTGCTCTCCTGGGTGGTGTTACACAGTGTGTGAGTGTGTGCTCTCCTGGGTGGTGTTACTTCTTATAGTCAATGTTATAATATTACAGGCGGAACATTGTAAATATGATAAATACACAATATTATCCATGCTGGAGGGCATCCATCTCCTGTCTTCTTCCTGACTCCATTAAGAATCACTTTGTAAATCCGTCTTGTATGATGATGACCCTTGACCGCTGAGAAGGACAAGAACTCGAGCTGTGGTTCCTTTCACACCAACGAGATGTTGCTTTTGTGTTGGTTAATCTCTGCCTGAATATCAGCCAGCAAGAAAGAAACGTACAAGAAAGGATAAAAGTATCTCACACATTGTTGGGGAATCAGTATCACCAAGTTGTGGGACAAATAGCAATGCTGACTGGGGAGAGGATTTCAGTTCAGGCAACCACAAAACATGCACATTGTATTCTCAGGTCGCTCAGTACAGGAGCCCACAAGACACACAACACACTCCCCTTGTCACAGGACTCTCACCGGGTATCGGGAGCAGATCCTCTCTTTGCACTCCTGTCTGGGCGTCCGCGCAGTTTTTCAAAAAACGGTCATTTGCCTGAGTTTAGTGCTGCAACCCGTATGACCCAGTGTTGCAAGTTACAGTGGAGCACAAAGTGAACGAAAAGGCACCGATTTTCAATGTATGGCAGCTACTTGGTCTCATCACACAATGTTTGCAAGGCTTGTGCACACGGTTACTGTCAAGGCTAATTGATATGTACATGCCTGCATGACACGCTGCTCATGAGTCATGGCGGCTTCCTGAAACCATTGACACTTTGCCACTTTGTTTTCGTGTGAACAGTGAATCGCATCGTTTGCTTGAAGTTTAGCAAACTTTAATTTAGGATTTTGTAATTTTTGTAGAAAAACACTTGTATGCACGTATATTGTGTCAATTGTGTGTATATTGTAAAACGTTAAAAAGTTAATTGTAAGGTTACCATATGGCTGGATTTCCCTGGACACAAATTTTCATTTTACAGAGTGATTAGATAAAACTAGTTCAAATTCATGAGCGAAGCCCTACCTGATTGGTCGGTGAACGTGAAATTAATATCCTGATCCTTAATATTCTGATAATTACTTATACTCTTTGTCGAAGCAGTTTACTTTGGGAATGGTGTGTTCTAAACCCTCTTGCATCTGCGTCAAACTTGGAAAGTCCTGTGTGTAAACAGCTAAAAAACACAGATGAGTTCTAAAAAGGTCCATAATATGAGATTACCAGCATTATGCACTAGTTTACCTGGTGGTTTCAGTTTAAAAAACAGGTAAACCTCTTTTTGGATATACATTCATACTCAGGTCCCGGTATTGTCAGATACGCCAGAATTATGGCCCCAAATGGAAAACTACACTTGTCGCCCGCGGCTGTTGCCACCTAATACGCGAGACGACTTCCTCAGTGGCGTCAGTGCTCCCCGTGTCAGCAGTAGTGTGCGGCGTCCGTTGTGAGTCTGAGACGCCGGCGAACAGGTCCATGGCGGGAAACTGCCTGCCACGACAGCTGCACACCTCCGGAAAGGCCCTAGCCTCTGTGCGCGATAAAGGCGATTAAAACTGTCACGGGCAAGAAAGATTACACGTTAATTACTCAAAATGTCACCTACTCATTGTTCCCGATCCATCTTCATGATTCCCGAATATTATAGCAACAAAACAGGATACCCACTGGGTAGCCCAGAGCGCCGCTCCCTAACCCTTCCTCGCTGAATGGAACACTTAGCCACTCAGCCTTTTCTCCGATACATTTTTTTTTACGGCATTCATAACATATCGTGTGTCGGATAATTTTTGTAGGTGCGTGTGTCTGTAGGTGTGTTGAGTCTCACAGGCCTATCCATCAGGAACCTAAGCTTTGACATGATCGTCTCATTCACCGTGATACCTGCTTCCAGTCATTATGGCATAAAGATTCTTATAATTACTTTAATAGCCATGTTTCCTTTTAAGGCAGCTCAAGTTTACAGTGGCAGAGGGGACGTAACCGACATTTTAAAAACTATTAGATGGACTGGAAAACCTAAAGGAAAATTTACTTATATTACAGCCCACCTAATGAGGTATCGCTTTTTTAGAGGACGTGTCTTTCGAGAATAATAGTAGTAGATTTGAAATGTTGAATGTGGCTTAGTAGAGTGTTATCTCAGCCTCATGAATGTACCTATCCACCCTGCCGCCTTTACCACTTGCCAGGGATGCTTGAGCGTGCAGCAACAGCGTGGAATCTGAGAATGACAGAAAGCTGGAGTCTGGACGCCCACCAGACACGGACAATGGACAGACCTTATGTGGCGCAAAAGTGCTCCGCTGGATTTTTCCACTTTGTCCTCAGAATTGTACTTCTCATCTTTACTTTCTGAGACAATGGTCTGAGCTCATATATGGATAAAAATAAGTGCAGACTAGTTCAAAACAACTATTTTGCATCCAGAAGTTTCAGTGAGGCTTCAGCAGCTCTGAACTGTTGAAGAGACCCCAGTGATCCATACAGATACAGTGTTATACTGTTCGGGCTTAACATGGCAGTGGGCAGTGCTGCGTTGACATGCAGTGTACGGCATGACATTAGGTCCGTTTTCCCACCCCACACAAGGCAGGTAGTGTAAGAAGTACGGAGCTGTACCGTGTCACGGAGCGAAACTCTCCCAGGCTTCGGACCACCAACAAACAGGGTAACCTCATTTGGGCCCGCCACACCAGGCAGGAACCTGTGTGCCAACAGAAAGTCATGGTAACAGAGCAGGCGTCAGAACCGGCGACCAGCCCTGAAGGACCTGTCAGCGAGAAGCGTGATTAGTTGAGGGGCTCGTAAGCACGTGTTAGAAATAACACCAAGCTCCTCAAGACTTGATTTAAGATTTGCTTTGTTGAAGAAGAGAGCCAGTGGGTGTTTATTTTCCAGTCATTAACATTTGTGGTATTTTTATGACCTGGATTTAACCTCTTGTCTTGTGTTTTCTCCCACACGTGCTAGACTGACCAGCTGTCTGATGCAAGCAGAACAGCAATAAAGTACACATTGATGGCATCAAGTGGACATCAGAGGAGCACCAGGGTGAAATTTTGGCAAGTATCTTGGAGGATCAGCGTGAAGTGTAGAGTGAGTTTGAGGACTTAGCGGGGTAGTATCACCAAGGGTAGCTGCAGCCTAGGGCATTATTGTGGGTTTTCACGAGTGGGTATCTGTGTAGGTCATTATCAAGGGGAATTATTGATGGGGTATCCATGCAGGTCATTACCCTGGGATCTCTGAGTGGGTATCTGTGTGTACACAGGTATAAAGTAACAAACTACAAATGCTCTCCTTACTGTAACTTTAGTAGATTTTTCAGTATTTGTACTTTTACTAAGTGGTTTAAATTGATGTACTTTTACCTGTACTTGAGTACACGAGTGCTGTAACGATAAGTTTACTCCACCATTCATCCCCTGCAGTGTGTCCGCTACTACCATATTGTAACCTACTGACATACTTTATTCATGTTTGATTCTGACTAGATCCATGGTGATTGGACTGTTCAGTTTCCATAGGCAATTATATCAAAGAGCACCTAAAGTCGGTGCTTGTTTAAATAAGGGTTAATGCATGACGGGGGCACAAATACAATTGTATTATACTATTATTTCTGTATTAATTAACTACAAACTAAGTCTTAGTTTTAATTTTACAAAACACCTGTTTTTGAGTTCACTGGGTCTATATGATCATTTTAGCCAATGGAAATAATTTTCCTATAATGATAAGGTGGTCTGGGTTCCCCAGGGATATACTGATCTCATGCTAATTCATCATTAATGAATCATGACGCATAATTTATCTCAGATAGTTACTATATTTCTTTGATAAATCTTTGTGAACTACTGAAGGAACAAGTAATGAGTAACACAAGTGAAATACTGATCTCATGTTCGTTCAACGCTAATGAATTGTGATGCATCTTTTACCTCAAGTAGGAACTGTATTTTTTCATGATTTGTTCATAATTTGTATTTCAGAAGTAACTGAGTTATTAGTAAGTATTTATGCCCTATCGAGTATAGTGTTACAGATAATGCCATTGGCTCAAGCTGTTAAGTTGCTGTGATGTCATGAGAACCTGCTACATGTTATTATATTACTTACTAACCCATACAGAAAAACATATTTTGAATAGAATCGTGATACACTATATAGACAAAGTACTGGGACACCTGACCATCACACCCACAGGAACTTCTATGACATCCCATCCTAAATCCATAGGCATCAATATGGAGCTGGTCCCCCCTTTG
>JAODJU010000014.1:20176110-20192067 GCA_026776725.1 Gnathonemus echidnorhynchus | reverse complement strand
GCCGGCACGCCTCCCGTGCTTCCCGCCGCGGAGAAGACCCGCCGGCACGCCTCCCGTGTTTCCCGCTGCGGAGGAGGCCCTCCGGCCTCCCGTGGTTCCCGCCGCGGAGGAGACCCTCCGGCCTCCCGTGGTTCCCGCCGCGGAGGAGACCCTCCGGCACGCCTCCCATGGTTCCCGCCGCGGAGGAGACCCGCCGGCACGCCTCCCGTGGTTCCCGCCGTAGAGGAGACCCTCCGGCCTCCTGTGGTTCCCGCCGCGGAGGAGACCCGCCGGCACGCCTCGCTCATGAGCACTTATCTGCACCGCGGCTTATTTTCCTCTCGGAGGAAGCGGACGCGAGGGGCCGGGGGCCATCGTCGCTTGGGCGTGAGTCGTGGCTGGAGCCCGGCGTGAGGTCAGGGACCCCCCCGCCCCCCCCGCGCGGCCCATGTCTCCGCTGGTGTTTACTCAGCGCTGGAGCACCGGGGCCCCCCCGACATGTTTGAGAATCCGTTCACACCTGCGCATTAAATTACTGACACCAATGTTACTAGTGATGCTTGGACCGGTTCCCGGGTTCTGAAGCTGTAAAGCTACAGAGGTGGTATGAGGGAAAAGGGCAGATTCAGGCATGGAGACACAGGGCCGTTCTTACCATCGGCACACGCATGCCCTGCTTTTTTCCCTGTTTGTCTTTCTGCGTCTGCCCCCTCACCAGGGCCGGATCCCTGCCTGCCGTTTTCTCTGCAGTTCATCCTCACCGCTGTCCCTGGGGGGCTCCGGGGAGCCGTGCACATGAAGGACTTCCTTTGGGATGCCCGTGTGTTGCTAGTCAGCTGCAGTGGGCATTGGTGCGAGTGTGTCTTTGTAAACGCTTCCGTGCTCCACCCCCAATCGACATGTCAGTGTGCAAGTTCTTTTGAGGAAAAGCCCCCCCAAAAAAAGCAAAAACTCAGGAAAACAAACATGGCTGGGATGTTCCTGCAAAGCAAACACATTTTCACCTGTTTTTTTCAAAGGGCCTTAGACATCCATCCATCTATCTTCCTGTCATTTATCCGGAGCCTGAAACAGCCTAATCGTTTGGTTTGTTTTGAGTTCTGCTGGGGAGGGTTAGGGATTAATTCATTGTCAGTATGAGTTTGTGGGAATTCCCCACAAAGATACAGCCTGGTGTACCTGTAAGGGAGGGATTTCAGAATGTGAGTGTTATGGACGACAGGTTGTGTCTGCGTGTGTGCGTGAGACATTTATATCATTGGGGTGATTAGTGTGTTATGCTGCTCCTCTGTATCCTGTGTGTGCGTGAGAGGGTGATATAGCAGGGGTGACTAGGATAGCACTCTGCTCCTGCCTCACCTGGCTGAGAGACGCTTCTGCCCGCGTTCCTTAGCTGACAGCTCCCCGCCAAAGGCGAGCTCTCTCTCCCTCCACAACTCTCTTTGTTCGATTGTTCCCTGGTAGTCGGGGACTCAATGGCTTTTGAACTTGAGAGGTGTCAGGCATGAACACCTGTGCTCGGTCCTGCCCCCCCCCCCCCCCCCCCCCCCCCCCGGATACCTTTCACCCTGTCTCTTTGAGCAGTGCTCACCAGCCACAGAGAAGTAGAGAAAAGAGATTGCAAAGAAAAGGCTATCCGGGAGATGTCACTCAGGGGGGTCAGGGGTCAGAGGTCAACGCAAAGAAGGTGTGTCAGCTGTTAAGTGCCGCAGACAGCCTCTTTTGTCTGGAAAGCTTGTTATCTGCTGGTTACTGGCTGCTTACTTGGTCCAGGGTGGTTCACCACTTAACCGTCACATGGTCATGGATTCAAACAGGCAAACAGAGGACAATGCGAGAGCTTCTTTTGGGTCTGTCAGCTGTTTGCTGGCCACCAATCCCTTAATTCCTAGGCTAATATCTGGAGTGAATCCAGTGGCTTGTAGCAGTTTCCCAACCCGGACCTCGGTGACCCCCAGTCGGCCCCCGTTTTTGCTCTCTCCCAGCTCCTGGCCAGACAGTCTGGGCAGTCTGGGGGTCCCCAAGGACCAGGTTGGGAAACACTGGCTTTTGTTAATCTAAGGGGTGTGAATAAAGATGCAGAGATTAGTAAAAACCAGAGCATTGCTGTTCAGGGTGACTCCCAGATGTGCAGACTGGGTATATAACCAGACTGGGTGACTTGGGGTTTCATGCTGAAACATACCCCAGAGCCACTGAAAGTGCCAGCCTGCCAGTGTACTTCCGCATGGATATAGCAACGGCTCATTCTTTTCCAAAATTATTTTTCATTTAATTATCCCAGGTCCTCAAAGGTACAGGTATTGTGAACTTCTCACTTTCACTGTTTTTGCTTGCATTGAATTTGTATTAGTAATAGAAAACAACCTAGAGTGTAGTAATAAAGGTATTGCGTGACAACATTTTTATTTATATTTGTGTTACATTTATTTATTTAGCAGGTGCTTTTGTCCAAAGCAATGTGAGGCAGGTAGCGCAGTGCAGTCATCAGGGGGCATTTGGGTATGAATGCAGTGAGTCCAGTGAATCCCATTACATGTGGTTTCAGAGCAAGATCAATACAACAAACATAACAAGAACCTAGGAAGACAAGCCTTCAAATCAAAAGACAGAGAGCAACACTAAGAATGTTCCAGAAGCCAGCAACCAGATAAAGGTTCAACGAGTGGAGCCAATAAAGGTTTTCTCATATGATTATTATTATTGTTATTATTATTTGCTATAAAGTTGATATTGATGGCATTTCTCCAACTCCCTGTCTTCTGTCCAGGCTTTCAGGCCTCCCCCAATGCAGGTGTATATTAATTGCTGAGATATGTCATGCATTATGTGCACAGCTTACTCAGACACGCTCACATGCACATATGTATGCATATTAGACAAGGTAAGCGCACATAAACAAGTGGGGGCCCCTGCCAGCCCCCTCCCGCTACTTCGTTGATGTTCACAGATAGGACCATTCCATCTTAGTGCCAGTTCACCTCCAACCTTTGAACTGGTCTCCAGTGAACTTGTCTGACCGCGTCTTGCTCCACGCAGAGCAGCCACTCTGCTACAGAGGTAAAGGCACGTCAGCCATCACAGCGTGTTAAAACGTTGCCACTGATCAGAAGCGAGTCTGTGGCTCACGTGTTCCCATTGAAGACCATACCGGGCTGCGTTCAATCTGTTATTGATTTTGGAGGCTTCACTGTGAGTTTTTGTTCTATGATTCTGTCACGAATTATGCTATTGGTCGATACACAATCATCCTATTAAGCAATTAGGGTGGCTGTCGTACAATTACAATTACGAGTCATTACGGCGTAAACGGCCATAATTGTTGTATCATGGAGCAGTTTTGTACGGCATGTAGCTGGCCTCTGTTTCGCTAGCTTGCTGTCTGGATTCGCCTGCTGATGGTATCACCTGCAGCAGGACGGAATACAACATCACTGCTCTACCCTGCAGTGCTCTGTAATCCCAGCATAGGGTTTAGATGTGCTAATGAGCCTTGGGGGGTGGAGGGGGGGCAGGGCGCCATCTATCATCCACCTCTATCCCCCGTGGCTTACTGATAGAGCCGTTTATGTCATTATTTAGAAACAGCGAAATAATACACCTTTAAGAAGCGGCTGCTGTGAAGTCGCATGGCCGTAAAGTGCCACCAAAGGCTCTCATGACAGCGAGAGAGTTGTCAGTCAGCGTGGGATGTTCCCTCTCATGACAGCGAGAGAGCTGTCAGTCAGCGTGGGATGTTCCCTCTCATGACAGCGAGAGAGCTGTCAGTCAGCGTGGGATGTTTCCTCTCATGACAGCGAGAGAGCTCAGTCAGCATGGGATGTTTCCTCTCATGACAGCGAGAGAGCTCAGTCAGCGTGGGATGTTCCCTCTCATGACAGCGAGAGAGCTGTCAGTCAGCGTGGGATGTTCCTTCTCATGACAGCGAGAGAGCTGTCAGTCAGCGTGGGATGTTCCCTCACATATGAAAGCACGATGTCTTATCAGTTGTTATATTAATGAGCATTGTCAAGGTCAGAAAAGCATACTGTGACTTGGGGTGTCATCCTTAAAATCTTTTTGGATGTTTAAACTGCTTTAAATGTATTTTTATCACTCTGGCCATGCCATCAGACTCAGTGCGGAGTGCCATCCACACTGCTCCATGTGGTTCCGTTTTCACCCTCAGTGATCTCACTTAAACGTTACCAATAGGCAAGGCCGTCTGCAGGGGGTGCTCTCTGAACCGCCATTGTGCAGCTGATTGTGACCTGCTCTTTAAGTTCTTAAAACCAGGAAATAGTTAACAGGGCTAATTACCCGTGGCCTGGCCCTGGCGAAACACCCTGCCTGGCCGTCACTCGGGCTGATCTGACAGGGGTCATGGCCCCCTGGGCCCTGGATGCCAATTATGGACCCGCTACAGTTAGTAATTTTGGAAACATTAGATGGTTTGAATCCTGGGTTTTTATTCAGGGATTCAGAGCCCCTGCATTTCCCTGCCGGTCCCAAGATGTCAGACGCTCCTTAAAACACAGAAGCACTCGTGATGCATGCAGAGCGAAAATGCAGATAAACGATAAACTAACTATTCTGCATTAACCCTCCTCTGACACGGAGGTCGGTCTGCATCCGGTGCCTGGACAGAGCAGAGTTTAGAATTCTATAATAGACATTCAATAAATTTTATTTTTAGTTATAAAACGTTCTGCTGTAAGTCCGGTTATAGGATGGTGTGCAGGCTGTACACCCTGAGGTGTGAGTGGTGATCAGCATAAGAATACGTGAAGTGCGAGCAGTAGGATGATTTTCTTGTGGGTTCTGCGTGAGTATTTGAGCGTGAATGGGAGCAGCCCCACGCAGCCCCCCAGGCAGAATGAAAGGGGGGTGTTTAGCTCTCATGTGAGCTCCGCACACATGTGGGGTTAATGTCACACACGGTTTATGCGTGTGTGTGGGGTCGGGGGTTCGGTGATGTTGTTTCACGATGTGGGTTTGGTACGCGGACCAGGAATGTTGGGGGAAAATGGAGGCAGGGTGAATGGGTACGGGATGTAAGGGTATTCGCTCACTGCGTCAGAGACCCAGCCTGCCCATGGGGACGATGCACCCCCTGCTGGTGACTCACTGTAAGCACGGCCTATGAGTGCTGTATTCTCACCAGGCAGTGTATGTAAATGATCATATCACGGTGTTTTATTCTGTAATGGTAAGGTGTATAAAACAGAAATATTACCCAGCACCTCCTGTAATGTGATTTTCACGCAGCCCAGGGGCTGATCATGCCTGGTTATGATGGACAGGCCGTTGTGTCCCTAAAAGACACGTGAAGATGCACTGTAACCACACTGATATTTTATCTTCTGACAAACTTCTAGAAACGTAATCAAATTCAATTATCTTTATCTTTATTTTCTCAGTGCAGTTTTTACTGAAGTTGTTTCCAAGAGATCCACAAGCTGGCAGAACGTTAAAAGGCTAACACCATGCGTTAAAATAAAAACTCAGACGAAATGACTTTTATCTGGACTAAACTAATTACATGCAGAGCTTCTTAGATATGGTCTCAGTGTGTGAGCAGCTCCCAGTTTAGTATTTAGGGAGGAAAGGATGAGACATTTCCTGTCAAGAACTACGCGGGACGTATTCACACAAATGAGGTCATTCTGTAGGCCTCCTGACTTATTCATTCTGTCTATTATTACTTAAACACCCAGTCAGGACCGTATGACGGTCTCTAAAGAATAGTCTATCTTGGCTTGAAAGGAAAATGATACTTCGTTTAAGGGTATTTTTGTAAGTTGTCTGCCCGGTGACTTTTGCTGTTGTTTTTCCAACGGCTTTTCCTCTTTGGTTAAAGCTGTCTAGTCAGCCTCTCAGGTTTGTGAAGTCTGACAGTTAAATAATCAGAGGTGACTTACTACCCCCTTAATAAATGTTACATGTCAGAGTAAAAAATAAGACATTTGTCTGCTGGGCAGTCAGACCATTGCTAGAATGTCACCTTAAATCCCACACATTCTGCTATTTTTCTCCAGGAGCCAAATTGAGCTCAGGATTTGGTGTAGTGTTCGATTATAATTCGGCGGACTGGCAGTTATTAAGAGGCTTCCTTTGCGTGGAGCGGAGCACAGGGTCAGGACAGCACTCACCCCGCCCGTGACATGCGCCTATTAGGCATGATTTGAGGACTTGCTCAAAGGTGGAAATTAGTGTAGTTTGTTCTTTTGGGTTTGCCGAAACACCTGGTTCTGGCAGTCTGCGGTGGATGGTCCCTGTGGAGTCTGCAGTGGGTTCACTCACACGCTGGAGAGGAAATGCAGCTTTACAGCCATTGTTTTATTAAGACATGTTTAAAACACCATATATATAAATATTACAAAGTATTATTATCTCTTTGTTTTTGTGCCGTATAATAAAGCAATTTCTCTAATAGTCTGGAGCAGGTCCACTTTCCCTCATTCCCATATGTGTCCTCGACAGGCAGGTCAGCGCCACGCTGCAGCTGAGCCAGATGTGCGAGGGGTGGGGGAGAGGCCGCCCCCACAGGTCAGCCGAAGAATAGGACCCATTCTGTGCTGCCTTTACCTGTTTCTAATGGCAATGGGCACATCACGAAGAAAAAGGGCTGGGGGTGGGCGGGTGGGGTCCTACCTGCTTTAACAAAGCAGTAATAGATTACAGCCTCAAAGTGTAGGGCGGGTCAGGGAGAGGAATCACACCGAACAGGCGGCAAAAGACGGTTTTCCTGCCGGCCTTTTCCCAGCACTGGTAGGGAGTAAAAGCACTTGGATAAAGAGGTTGATGAAAGCCGGCTCTGGGTGCTGTCACGACGTGGCCTCTTTTCCCTGCCTTTTCTCCTCTTTCATCGCCTCAGCCTTTGTGCTGATCTGAGCTGCGATTTAGGGTAGGCGGATGAGAAGCCCTGTGCGCTGACAGAGACGTTCACCCCGGGCTTCCCGCTATCTGCGCTTCTCTTCCTCCATCTGTGTACGGGCGGCTGCTCCACCTCCCCCACCCCTGCCACGCCCCACCCTGCGGGCCCCACCCTGCGGGCCCCACCACGATCCCTCTGTCCTGGCAGCGTGAGTTCAGGCACGAGATTTCTCCGCGGGCGGCCCCCGTTACGCTTTCGAGCGAGAAACAGTTTCCCTCAGAACGGCGGGCTTTTACATTTACATAAATTTCAGACTGCCTCACATGACCTTCAGAATATCGCAGGGCAGGAACAAGAGCCCTCATTCTAGCCAGGGGAGGGGGCGGGCGAGGCCACCTGCTGGCCGCTGAGGCTGATCGTTTCATTAATGTGGGCTGAATCTGTCCCATCTGTTTATATCTCTGTCAGGACTCCAGAGTTTCTTAAGTCATCACCTGAATGTGGGCAGGAGCAGAAGCATTGAATCTCTTACCCATCAGCCTCGGCCTGAGCTGGACTGCGGGCCCGACCCGCTTCTACATGGGCACTCTTACCGATCGCGTCTTCTCAAATCTCCCCTTACTTCAATCGATATGTGCTGTCTAACAATACATCTGAGGCAGATGAGAACTTAGACCTATATACTTTATATAAGATTAAATATCCATCCATCTGCGCATCTTCTAGCCGTTTATTTTGGTGCTCAGGGCCTCGGAACCTATACCATGTAGCAAAGGGCACACAAAGCATGAGGAACAGCCATTCACAGATGTAAAGCAACAGCTATATTAATATTATAAAAAAAACAACACCCTCCACATCACTGCAAAACAAATATTTCTCTTTAACTGTATCTGACTATAAACTTCTTTTTTTTTGCTTTTACAACATTCTCAAGCTTTTTGGCCTGACTGGCTAATCCCTGCAGTCCTGGGAGCTCGGTCCCCATGTACGAGGGCTGGAGTGTGTGCGTGAGGGGAATAAGGAGAACTGGAAGGTAACGGGGTAAGTGGGTGTCGGAAAAAAAATCACACAAATAAACTCAACACTCTGGGGACACGTGCTGGTTAAATTAGAGCCTTAAATCAACATTCTGGCTTCTTCGGGGCCTGTGACTGAGCACAGAGGCCGGGATACCCTGTGACAGCTCACTCGAGAGGTCCGGTAACAGGGTATACTGACACAGACTCACTGTGACTCTGTATCGGGGCCTGTGACTGAGCACAGAGGCCGGGATACCCTGTGACAGCTCACTCGAGAGGTCCGGGTACAGGGTATACTGACGCAGACTCACTGTGACTCTGTTTTTTGTGCAATGTGCTGTAGGGGCAGATGGAGCCTAGTTCTCATCCCTTTCAAAGCCAAAAGGTAAGGAATGAGAATGGGGAAAAGTACAGACGCACCTGCAGATGCTCGGAAAACAAGCCTGTCAGCATCATGAGCTTCTGAGAAGCCACCAGTGCACCTACTGAGGTTGGAGGAGAAAAAAATAATCCAAAAAACCTGAATGGCGAAGTTCTCATCTGCTTATTTTATGAATATTTTTGAAATTTTGAGCTCGCAAAATTTCTTTACGATTAGGCCGTGTGACATTGCATGTCCTGTAAAAGCCCAGCCTCCCCTCAGCCTCAGTTCAGATTCCCTCTCTCTGTAGCTTGGACATGACAAGAAGCCAATTGAGCTGAACCCAAGAACCTGTGCTGCCCGAAGCTGTATTTCCACACGCTGTGACATTCCAGAGTTTGGTTTCCCCGTATCCAAGCTGTGCCTGTTAGGCTCAGTTATGGGCTTTTGGTAGGGGTGGAGACCCCCTTTTGTGAGCCTCAAGGTGGTCATATAGCAGCCTTGGGACACTACAACCTGTAAAGACTGAAGTTTTCATCTTAGTCCTTCACAAACAGATGTAGAACACGGCCTCGAATCATCATGATCCCCATATCTGAGGATGATGGACCCACAGTTCATTCACACACATCTAAGGACAGAGGCTGTCATTAACGAGCAATGGCAGTGAACTCCTGTTTTAGACTGGAGAACTAGGAGTTATAACAAACAGCTCCTTTCCAAAATACTTTAAGTAAGTGCTTTACCTTTACTGTTGACACATGTTACTCGTGGTGCAGTCTTTCAGTAGGTGGCGCAATGGAGGCAACAATCTGTATGAAATCCCTCTGCCCAAAAAGTGTTGCAAGAAAGTCACTCTTTCCTCCTTACGTTTCCTCCAGAACACTTCAGCACAGAGTTTCATGTAATCATTACTATAGATGCTAATTGTCATAGAGTGTATTATATATGATAATACAGCTAGTGAATGATTGTTTGACTGTCATAGCTGTGGGGAATTGTCATGGTGACCACACACCATTCTGTAGCCCTTTGGGACATTTCAGGCCCCGGGAGGACGTGTCTTTAGTGACGTGTGAAGGGTTTCAGCATGAGGCAATGAAAACAAGAGGGGGTTCCTTAGATGGAGAGAACAGCTCCTAGCTCAGCGATGACCAGCCGAAGACCAGCTGGTGAAGAACAAAGACCAGAACTCACATTTTTTATAGCCAAACCATAAACGACCTAGCAGGAAACGGGGGAAATTTTACTTATATGATTAAATGATAAAAAAATGTACCACTGGTCTGCATACCTGACACGTGGTCTGTGGAGACAGACTGTGATAAAAATCACAGCAGGTTTTTTTCCCATGTATGAAAAAAATTCAAATGACGCAGTTATTTAAGAAATACTTTTGACTTTGGTCCCTGGTCAGATCAGCTGTCACCTTTTTTTTTTGGGGGGGGGGGGGGGGAATACCTGTGCATTTGCTGGAAAATCTACAGGCACTGGAATGTCAGTCAGAAGTCTGTGGATGACTGGATGCTGAAACTGGATCTTCTGCCCTTGTACCATGCCATCCAACGTTGCTGCCGGGACCCAACCAGCATTTTCTGTTATTGCAGAACTGTGGACCTCCAGCTGGGTCACAGTAACCTAGACCTAGCGGGTTCTGCCACATTAAATTAGCACTACACATCTCTCTCATCTGTTAAGGTTTAGATCTGGAAGAAAAGCAAGGACATAGCAGGTTGGCATCTGTTCTCTCCTTCATGCAAAGGTGTGTGAAGTCCCCTAATGCACAGAGCCTGTCCCTGCTGAGAACCACAGTGCAAAAGAAATACGAACAGGAAAGTCATCTATAAAATACTGCATTAGCATTGCTAAACATTTATAACTTGGTGAATTATTCATTATTCAAATTATTTCATTTGTTCTAAGTAAATTTAGAATATTAATGCATTTCTAAAAAAATTGTGCATAAATATGAAGTTTATGGAGAGTTTTAAAAGGTGGTACAAGTGCAAAGGAAGGGGCGTGGCTCCAGCTTGGCCCGCCCCTTCCTCTAGAAGGGGCGTGGCTCCAGCTTGGCCCGCCCCTTCCTCTAGAAGGGGAGTGGCTCCAGCTTGGCCCGCCCCTTCCTCTAGCTGGCCACTGTTCCCCATGTCAGAGGTATCAGAAGTGTGCATGCTCCACATCAAATGGGCCCGCCCCCCCCACTGGTGTTGCCTTTCGGGCTTTTCGCTGCCCCCACCCACGGCACCCACCAGCCTGAATCGGTCCCTATCAGGGAAATCAAAGGCGATTGCACAGCACACCAGTCATTTAGGATTTCTGTGGCTGCATTAAGTATGTGGCGCCGGCCACAGGGCCCAGTGCTCTGTTTGTTCAGCCAAAGTGCTCTGTAATTTATTTAAAATAATCTATTTTAACAAATAAAGAGGTCATTGAGTAAGCGCATTGCTTGAGGCGGCCATTTAAATACCTCTCTAAGAGCCCCCCTTGCTCGCTGGCCAATCGGGCGACCCTCTGTGCAGAAACAAAAATGATCCCCAATCCGAGCAATTTGCCTACCCCTCCTGAACTTGTTTTATGACATATAATATATTTTGCAATATCTTGTTTGCAGTTTTGCCCTGTTTACTTTGGTCACCTGGCCTGTGCCGGTATCCAAGGCAGCTGAAATTCTCCCAGTGCTGGATGTTTTTTCTTTCCTTTTTTTTTCTTTTAATTGAAGTGGTCGCTCATGGGTACAACTGCATGGTCCCTGCAGATATTTTTGCTGGCTACAGCAGTCTGTCCTCAGCCGCTGTGCCACCTGTAGCACTTAATGCCTTTTTATTGAACGGAGAGGAAAGTTTTCAGTCCCTCAGCGATTAAACTAACTCTGCTAACTCGAAAAATATAAATACCCTGCAGCCGATCGTGGCAGCAGGCCTTTCCTTTCCCCCACTGCATCGTCCAGGTTGCTCGTTACAATTGCTCTGGCAGATTCTGAACACCTATGACTCGCTAGAAGTCCCTAGTTCTGAGCAATGCGGACACAGTGGCCTGAGTGTGGCGGACATTTTATATACACTCTGCTAGGGGTAACGAGTTTCAGTCTGACATTATATCAGGGAATGAAGGCTTCTGTTTAACACTATACCGTGAGAAGTTAGCTTCAGTCTAACACACTACTGGGAGGTGGCCCTGGTCTTGTCAGCACAAACAGTAATCTGTCTTTCCCTGCATGTCCTTATAAATTTAAACCCACCCTTCTTGGGAGAAGACAGTACATTTGTGTTCCATGTCACGTATCTCAGTGCCAGTCAGCCGACCCTAATTAACGTGGCAACAAGGCCTGAGCAATTACACTAATTTCTTGTGCAAGTCCGTGAAGGCATGCGCGTCATAAAAACTTTATTTAAATTCTCATTTTACATGTAAAAACGGAAAGCAGAAGTCCAGACTGGCCAAACCGTGTGGTGAGTGAGATACCATAAGCTGAGCTTCTCTGGGGCAGTTAAAGCATCCTCTGGCACGGCGAAGGAGCGGCCGGGCAGCAGCCAAACAAAACGCGGTCTCATGTAACCATGGCCTCATGGAGAAACACGATTCGCCGGCCGTGCACGGCTGGGATCTGCGGGCAGCAACCTCACAGACCCCGTGCAGTCGCCACGGCAGCACGCTCACACGTACACAGACGTGTTTCACGTACCTAATCACGCACACACGATGAACACGACTTATGATCGTGCACCTTTACACTGACACATAGAAACATCGCAGTCTGTATTCGACACGCTCAACACTCTCCCAAGGAAATGACCTCAACCACAAATATAACTGGTATTTCAGCAGAAGCATGTGTATAGAAAGGGGTCAAAGGTCATTGTTCCTCCTTTGTTTATGCTTGCATTTTTTTGTCCATGGTTTTGGCTAGCTGAAGAGACTGTTTGAAAATACACAGATTCAGGCCTCGGCTCAGGTTCCACACCCGTTCGTGGATCTGGGGGGTGTCATACATGAAGTTTATAGGCCGTTTCCAAATCTGAGAGGTAAAGGTGCGTAATGCCAGAGCGGAGGGTAGTTTTGAGGGAGAGAAAACAGTGGAGCGTCACTCAAAGACGACCTGGGAGAGGGGGATCTTGTCGTGGCCCCATTGAAGTTCTCTTACCACCCAGCATGCTCTGCAGCAGGGGAGGGTAACGGCCCACTGGGGGGTTGGGGTGTTATCTAGACGTTGCTGTCAGTCAGGAGACGTTATTCTCTCCAGCTATGAAAGCAAGAGCTACTCTGGCCTCTGTTTCTGTGGATTGTTATCGGAAGGAGGATGTTTCGGATTCTGGGGGAGGGAGGCAGCAGTCAGATACCCTGAACTCTGTCTGTGTCTCCATGGAAACAAACGGGTCCAAATGGCTGCTGAACACGGACACAGGACACAGGATTTCTTCAAGGGAAAAGATCTGAATACAATATTAAAATGCTATTTAATCTTCCACAGAGAAAGCATGTAAAACCTAAGCATCCGACCGCAAAAGCAATACAGTAAAGCAGCAGATTTCTCCTTGGTTTCAAATGAAAGTAGAGCCCTAGATATGGACCATAAATATTAGCTACTAATGCTAAATAAAAAAATTATGCTTCTTATAAAAGCAAGTAATTCCACATTTCAGTGATGCACAATATGCTTATTTAATATATATTTTAACATAACAGCTTAAGTTTTGTTTTCTGTTGTATTTACATTCTTGCTTTCGTGACGTGTCACACTTCACCCTTCACTTCACGTGTCACACTGCACCCCCTCAGTGTCACACATCTTTAAAGATAATTCGGATTTGCTTATTTGAGTGGACACAGCAGATCCTGGAGGCCCCCTGGTCTGCCCCGATGGCAGGAGCGCGGGCTGCTGCGGACCAGGCGGTGAGAAGAGGGGCGTCACCCCCCGGCATAATTGGCGCGGCACGGCGGGCTCTGTCTCGGGTTTCCTCTAAGTGGCTAATGTGCACGTGGACGATCGCACACATGGAGCAGGCGACAGAGCGGTCAGTGTTTTCCGCAGCTCATAGGGCTGCGGCTCATCCCACCTTCCTGTCTCACATACTGACCCCCAGCATCGACAACACCAACACAAACACCAATACCAACACTAACAGCAACACTAACACTATCATCAACACCATCACCATCATCAACACCAACACCATCATCAACACTAACACTATCATCATCACCATCATCAACACAACACCATCACCATCATCAACACCAATACCATCACCATCATCAACACCATCACCATCATCAACACCAACACCATCATCAACACCAACACCATCACCATCATCAACACCATCATCAACACCAACACCATCATCAACACCAACACCATCACCAACACCTCCCCATATCTTCAGCCTTTAAGCAAACACAAAAACCTTTCTGAAATGTGCTAGAATTTTTGTA
Source organism: Gnathonemus echidnorhynchus (assembly GCA_026776725.1). NCBI lineage: Eukaryota > Metazoa > Chordata > Actinopteri > Osteoglossiformes > Mormyridae > Gnathonemus > Gnathonemus echidnorhynchus. Next base: position 20,178,416 of record JAODJU010000014.1, on the reverse strand, counting down.
TTGGGCTTCCACGGTCTGTCACCCACAGACGTTTCGCATTAGTCATTTAAGGTACATAACAAAGGTTAAGATGACGTCCAAAGTGGAAAAATTGGGCAGTTAACTTCAAACTGATCCTAAGCAGAGCTGTGAACAACAGGCCGCCTGGGGCAGCCTCAAAAAACACAGAGTAACCCCCCCCCACTCTTCTCTCCTTTCCTGTGTAGCTCTCTTCTCACTTTTTTCCCACATCTCCCTTCTTTCACGACCCCTCGCTCCCTTAGGCCACCCTCCCGCATGCACACGCACGCGGCCCGCACACGCTCACACACACACACACACACACTGCCGTGTGCACGCGCAGGCCTCACCCCAGCCTGGCAACCATCTGTTGATAATTACTGGCCAGTCTCTGCAGAGAACTTGTGATATTTAATATTTCCTCAGCACTTGAACAAATAAGCCATAATAACTGCGAGCCACTTGACCACAGGGGTAGAGAGACGCGAGGCATGAAAAGCACTGTGTGCAGCCGTGCTGGCCTGTTAAACTTTCCATCCCATGTCAGGCCCGTGCATAAAAACGTCTCGACTCTAAAATGCCCCCCCCCCCAAACCACAAAAACTTAAACAGTGAACAAACACTATAAATCATGGTTAAAATGAGATATAAATAGTTGCATGTGCACACACGGGCACGCGCATGGTGCCGCCGGAGTGTGCAGAAGGTGTTGGGGACCTGCGGTGCATGCTGGGAGATGCACAAAATGCTCATTAACCACAAGTCTGCTTTGTGATTGGGGGGGGGGTGGGGCTCCGCAAACACATACAGGCCAATTAGAGCTCCCTGAAACCTGCATTACTGTTTTCCTTTTGGATTTAATGTGAAATTAGAAGACAGAAATAAAAATCGGAGGCAAGCAAGCCCTTGAGAAAAGGAAACATGCTCTTTCGGTTAAACAAAATTATTAGTTCTAAAGCTCACACACGGTTTGATTTCGCTCCAATCCAACCCAGGGATATTAAGAACAGCAGAAACACAGAAACACTCTCCGAAGAGCAGTACAGGAAACCTGCCTCTGCACCCAGGGGGCCTGGGCCGGCTTTTGCTCATGCTTGGATTATAAAAGCGGCTTCTCTCGGCGGGAGATATTTACCGCTCGGCCTGTTGTGTGATTGACATGCCTTAGCGCCATTAGCCCTAAGCTTTGTGATTTCTGATGACCTCACTGTTGTCATGACAAGTGGATTCTGGAGTCATGTGGCCAAATATGGTGAAAGCTGGCATTAAGGACCATGGTTGTTTCCTTTGACCATAGGTGCTGCTTTAAATGGGGTGCCACTTTGGACAGACAAATTTAAGGGAGATTGAAACCTCCATTTTGATCAAGGGGTGGTGAATGTCGAAGCACCTTGTTTCATTGTTCTGCTCCATTGTCTCTTCTTCTACTCCATTTTTCATGCTTTATTATGCAATATAGGCCACACAGGTTGTGCGGGACAAGAATTAAGTCATGTATGTAAAAGTACTGTTTTGATGAAATTCACAGCTGGAAAATGACATCAATCATCCCTGTTTGTCGTAAACATAAAAATGTTTTTTTTAAATGTACATTATGGTTACGGAGGTCACCATTCAGGCTTGAGGTCAGTGGACAGGTTGTGTTATGTCAGAAATGTTTGGAGCCCTCCCCTCACCACATTGAGAAAGTGTCTGCAAGCCACTCCCTGCCATGGAGAAGGTCAGTGTGTGCATGTTGGATCAGCTGGAAAGGGGTAACACCAGCTTTACGCGCAATTAAGAACGTGGCAGATGAGTGGGAAGATGAGGCCGGGCCCCGGGGTGGGGGGGGGATATGCTGTGAAGGACCACCAAGGCGCGTGAGAGACACGGGCTGGTGAATGACAGGGACGCAGCGGGTAGACAGGGCCTCACTAAGAAAACAGAACTGTCCCCAAGCGGGTTCATCGAAAGCCGGCCGGGCTGCACATTAGCCCTGCAAAGAGAAACAGCGAAGCCTTCAGACGGCACGTCGACTGCAGGAACGATGCTACTGCTTTCACTCTCTGATGTTTTTGCGAGATTTTTCAGGCTTAAATCTCACTATTTCTTACCTTAGAATCACCTTGTAACCATGTCGACAAACTAACCACTTAGAAGTGTGCCCCCAGCCCGCACACACCCCCACAACCTTTTTAAAAAGTAGTATACAGAAGCCAGCTGTGTACAGAAAGCCCCTATCATGAGGAACGGTGGAGGCCGACCTAGGATCTCCCACAAGAGACAGAGGTGACACCTATGGCCACTCCCCCGACCCCCCCCCCCCG
>JAODJU010000014.1:20158344-20175830 GCA_026776725.1 Gnathonemus echidnorhynchus | reverse complement strand
TAAAAAAAAAAAAAAAAAAAAAAAATATATATATATATATATATATATATATATATATTATTGCTCTCAAAGAACAATCGATAATATCTTCACTATCCACACAGAAGGCCTATTCTGATGCACTGTAAGAGGTGCCCAAAGCCCCCCCACTCCGGCTACTTTCGGGGGCAGGGCTGGGGGGGCTTCCTGGAGTTCCTACTTACTTTACCACCTATTTGGATTCAGTTTTGAAATAATACGGGATAATTCTGCCTGTCGCATGGAGATGAAAGACATCAGGCCCACAGAAACCAGGGCTTCATCTTTCTACACTTCCTGGATTGCAGACTCTGAAAAAAAAAAATAAAAAAAAAAATACACAGATGTGGCAAAACACCACACAGAGAGGGAACCGCGCACACACACACACACACACACACAGAGGGCACCACACACACACAGAGGGCACCACACACACACACACAGAGGGCACCACACACACACACACACACACACACACAGAGGGCACCACACACACACACACACACACACCAGAATAAACCGAACTGCAATAAAATCTTATTCTACTGAAAAAAAGGTTTTAAACCTATAAAAGTGTACCTTGAAATTATTTCTGCAACAAAATAGTTTAAGGGTTCTTCTTAAAAATAAACAGCCGGTGTTGGACATGATTCATATTTTGCTGGTTTTAAGGCTTTTCACAGTCGACAGGTTTCAGATACAGACCCTTCGAAAAGCAGAGAGGATTTCTGTAAACCATCTGTGTGGGGTCAAAAAAACACCCACCCACATGCCGTAAAAAAAGGTTACGAACCGTCTCTGACATTTCAATCTCCAAATTTAACGTAAAGAAATCATGAAAAAAGTCCATCCTGCTCTGGGTGCATCACGGACCTTGTATAGATGTGGAAAGAAACTGAGGTAAAGAGGGAAAGCAGGGCCTGAAAAGGAGGCCTTTGACAGGAAGAAATGCACCCCGCTGTGTGCTGGACCCAGCACATGCAGCGTATAAATAAACTCTCGTGCCATGCCAAGTCTCTAACAGGCCTTGGTAAAAGCTGGACTTTTTTCACGCTGAAATGTCTCTGCCGATACAGGGATATCAAGGATAATAATGGGGAGGACAGGGGGCGAACTGTCAATGAAACGATGACTTCAGACTTCATCCTACTGTCCGCATGGCAAGGATGTTGCCTGCCGTATTGTAGACGCCCTGTGTTGCTTGTTGCCCGGGCAATCGTCTGTAAGAAGGGCCACCCTGTGACGGTCTGAGGTCAGGAACTCTGGAAAGTTCCAGGAATATCTTTCTGTTAGTGTTTCCAGCTGTCTGGAGAATTCCTGCCGATGAAGACTCTGCGGAGGCTGCTGGGAATTGTGGTTTAGGGCATGAAAGTGATTGTTCTGGCAACGTTACTCATCATGAGAGACTCATAATGAAGAAATAGGTAGTTCCCCTGAAACAGAGAGAAATAGCATACTATTGTTTGGTCTTTATTGGGGGGGGGAGTTATGATTCTGCCTCTGTGATCAGAAGGTTGCTGGTTCAAATCACTAGGGCAGCTGAGTGATGTTACCATTGGCCCCCTGAGCAAGGTCCTTAACCACCAGTTGTTCAGGGGACCGACTGACCCCATTTTTTCAAAAAAATAAAATATAAAATAAAAAAGTGTGTCACTTTGGATAAAACTAAATAAATGAAATGTATTATATTGAGTTATATTTAATGGTGAGTATTTGAATCTAATGGGTTAAAGGGTTTAATGGATGGGTTTCTCTCCCAGTCGCAGGGCAATAATGCTCAGCTGGCCAAATAAAAGAGACTTTGACTGGTGAAAAAGGAAAAATAGATACTCAGTGTAGGGAAAAATATTTCGTTTTTCATATTTTTGTGGAAATTAGATAGCTGCATGCTTTCCCTGGCTTCCTTGGTTGCCTGAAACCAGTGAGAGTACGAATTGTTAGCTCTGCTAAGCATCAAGAACCAAGAAGTGCATGGTGGCTGACCAGCCTGCTTTCAGAAGGCTCTCTGCAGGCCATAGTTGCTGGGCATCTCCGTATCGTTCAGCTACGGGATTCATTGCACATGACCGAATTTATCACTAGATACTTCTCAGTTACAGATTTCCGCTTTCCCACCCACTGCGTCTCCATCTTTTGTGTTCACTTGTGAAACTGTGACTGAGATATAACCCAGAGTGTATTTTCTTACTTATAATTTTCTACCATTTTATGAATGCTTCATATGTGCATTCTACCTCTGCATACTAACAAGCAATAGCAAGTAACAAGCAATAGCAAGAAATCGGTGCTATTACTCACAAAGTGACCTTAAATTTATAAGTGCTTTGTTGGTTCAATTAAATTTATCTGTCCTCTTTCATTAAAACACTCAATCTAAGTGTCAGGTGAGCAACATAGATGTCAATGAGATCATAGCTTGGGGTAATAAGTTTTGCACTTGAGAATGCCATTGTGTTAGGTAATGTGCTGGTTGACGGCATAGAGGCCATTGTGTGCAAAGTGTTAGATGGTGTCAGGGGAATTGGTAAGGCAGCAGTGTGTGGTCGACACCGTGATGCAACGGGCCAGCAGCACTCGGTCTTAGTTGAACCTTCTAGGAAGGTTTCTGAAATTACTCTCCCGCTGTCGTTGGAATACTTGATGAAGCAGGTTCACGGACCACACAGAGAGTGGGTGTTAAGTCCCACTCATCCGAATGCAATAGAGGCTGATGCATTTCATAGTAAGTGGCTCTCTTTTCTGCGAAAAGGTGGAAAGAGGGACTACAGTCTCCCTGTCCCTCATACTCGACGCGAGCTAGTTGGTGCAGTTCATCCACTAGCTTACAAATGTAACAATACCACACCGGTTGAAGGCCAGAAGTACAGAAAGCTGTGCAAATTCTTAGGAGTGATACCAACACCCAGCGATGAGGAAGAGTGTGAGGTGAGGGCCGAACATGCTATGCATTTTCGAGAAGGATGGCAGTGCTCAGATACTATGAAATTAACAGCGGGTACTGCAATTTCCCAGGGGACCTGCAGCAGATGTTGTGAGGTTCATCTAGATTGGAAACTTTCCTTCACTCAACTTTTAGAAGAAAAAGTCGAGAACATAATTCAAAAAGAAATACTGCTATGGACATTGTAAGTCAGTGCTCAGTGTCCTCCATCTAAACTGAGGTAGCTGACTATGAAGTTAAGCTGCCAGAGAAAGAAGTTATGAAGTTAATGAGTGAAGTTACTCATTTGTTGTCAGCAGCTGTTGTCCCAGTAACACCCAGTAACGCAAACTGGTGAGAGATGTACAACAACCAATACTACTGGTAGGACAAATATCGTCTGTTATAGGTGTGTGGAGAAGCTGCATCATGAGAATGTGGGAATGAAGAAAACGTTAAGAAATGTGAACCAGTCCCTCATCAAAATGAAACGGCCAGTGGGAAAGAGGAATGAGTGCTGGGAAAGACAGTGACAGTGGTGCCCTGTCTGGGCTAACCGGGCCCAGCTGTATCCTTTCGATTCAGATGGAGGGTATTTATGCTACAGCTTTACTTGTCAATGTTTACTTGTCTAATTACTCTGTAGTATCCTTTTGTGAAAAGTACCTGAAGCATTTAAACCTTTTGGATATGGAGCCTGAGATTGGATGGATGCTTGCCCCAATTGAAGCATGTAAGAAAAGCGTGGGGAAACATTTTCTGAGCACCTTCTTGGCTCATCCTGAAATGAAAGACGTGCATGAGAAGGTCACCGTGATGACAGCTGCTCAGAGCCAATACTCAAGCCAAGGTACTATGTTGTTACCACACGTCAAGACTTTAATGCTGTCCCTGGGTGAGATGGCTAAAGTTACAGAAATCCTTGAATATCCCAGGAAGCCATCACTAAAGCACTGTTAGCAGATTACCCTTAGGAGTCGCGTTTCCCAAAGGGCTCACTGGTGAGTCAAGAAATGCAGACAACTACTGCTGAACACTAAAGAGAAATCACTCTCAGAAATGTATCCACTCAACCCTATCACACTGAAATGGGACCTTCCTATGGCTCACAGTTTCCAGTGGAAGTTGTCCCCGATGTTATTTCCCACTGTGAGAGCATGTGTGAAAGTCAGGTGGCACTGGATTCATTCAAGTTTTATAACCACCCAATATAAGAGAGGAGGAGAAACTAGCCTAGACGTTGCCTGACCGGAGAACTGTTTTCTCACGTCTTGAATTTGATGTGAGCTGCTCTAAGAGTTCACAGCAGAACATCTGGTTTACTGTGGACAAGACCTTCTGGGACAGATCTCTCTGGTTTTCCCCAGCCGACTCTGAAGATATAAGACTGCGTTTGGAAAGCATGCTGGCTTTATTCCTGAGTCATAGAGCCCATATAACCACTATAGTATAGCAGAGCAAAGGGCAGCCACCTTGCAGCGCCCAAGGAACTGGGGGTTAAGGGCCTTGCTCAAGGCCCCATGGACATGTGACTATGATTTAAGTAGTGAGAAAAAAAATTGCATGGACTACTGCAAAGCTAATGAAGTGATGACAGACTTTGTTTATATTTTTGGGTTCTTAAAGTTCAAATAAATGCCTTAGGGCATATCAGGAGCTCCTGCAACCTTAAGTTATGGGAAAAAAAATCAGCTGGTAATATTATTAGAGGACTTAGTGTATATGGATGACTCTTTGCACGAACCTTGGGGGAGCATGAGGAATGCCTCCGCAAGGTACTGGATAGTTTGAATGGTGAGGGACTCAAATTATCACTGGACAAACTTTGCCAGACCTCACTCAGTAAACAAACCAGAGCTTTCAACATTAAAATCGGCTTAAGAGTATGCTACTGGGCATTTTTTCGGAACTCTGGAGCCAAGACTGAAATGTCATTGGACTCTGCACATTGGACATATGCATTTATATAGCTGCAGTCAAAAATAAAGCCACCAGTTACTCTTTCTACTGTCTGGAATGTGGTCGGTAGGGCAGATTGGCCATAGATCTGGATTTTAGTGTTTCAGGTGCTTTAGCTCTTCAACTACATCTTATAGAAATGTCAATAACATGATGTGGAGGGTGAAGATTGCAAGAGCTGTGGGGTTTGAGGAGATGGGATGTGGGTTTATGGGCCCTCAGATGAACCTTCCAGTGCTTCAAATACTGGTCTGTAGAAGTCTGGTTCAAGTTTGGTTTGTAGAAGTTTGCCCTGGAATTACACTATATGGACAAAAGTATTGGGACACCTGGCCATCACACCTACAGGCACTTTTGACATCCCATCCTAAATCCATAGGCATCAATATGGAGTTGGTCTCCATAGTGCAGGTATAACAGCTGCTACTCTTCTGGAAAGGCTTTCAACAAGTTTATTGAGTGTGTCTGGGGATTTTTTCTGTTTCATCCGAAAGAGCATTTGTGAGGTCAGACACTGATGTTGGACATGAAGGCCTTTCTCGCAAACTCCGTTCTAGTTCATCCCAAAGGTGTTCGATGGGGTTGAGGTCAGGGCTCTGTGCAGGCCAGTCAAGTTCTGATTTTTGCTAGGTGCCTGTGTTAGTGATTATGTATAACTTGTCCCCATTTTGCTTTTTGACCCCTTGTGGTCCTTTTGTTTGTAGTTTTACCCAGTGTATGTATTTTCCGTAATAAACCTTCTTATGTCTCAGAGCCGCTGGTGCACCCTGCCCCGTTCCCACGACAGAATGGTTATGCAAATTATGCAAATGGTGATGGCTGCCTTTAAATACATTACAACGAGAATCTTAAAAAAAGTTAACTCAGAAAACAATGACAAATGAAGTAAAAAAATAAAATAATGTAATATGGTCGGAAGAACAGATAAAACCAAAAGATCAGGATAGCATGAAAAGAAAGTATTTTGTTTAATATACTAGGACAGCATGCAAATAGTATAAATAGCATATAACGTGCTGTCCCAGTGATGTGATTTTATTGTAAATATAGCAATGTGATTTTATTGTAAATATAGTAATGTGATTTTGCTGTAAAAAATATTGGGGTATTTATAAAGTGAAAAGGACCTCACAAATTTCTCTCAAACAGGTCTAGGAGTGATTTAAACAGCAAGTGTCACGCCCCAGTAACACCCCCACACAAACTCCCCGGCCAATCAACAGAGATCGGCAACACCTCATAAAGAGCTAGCCCTGCGCTACTCCGATGCGAGGTATTGTTGTCCCAATCCGACTTACCGAGCGTCCTCCATGCAGCCCTGATCCGGCCTCCCTGTTGTGCTCTCGTCTCTCCCCAAATCCTTGGATCCTTGCAGTGTGTAACCCTCTGTCGTGTGCCCCCTTCGTCGGACTGACTTCCCTGGCTTTCAAGAACTTTCGCTCTGTGACCCTGACTCCGCTTCAGCTCACCTCTTCTGTTCCTGGTTGCCTGTGTTTCAATAAACTTTTATGGTTTCAGAGCCCCGCGCCTTCTACTGTGTTCTGTTTCGCCACAGCAAGGATAAAAATGATTAAGAAAAAGCCTGATCTTTAATCTACCTGACTATAGCGATGTAAGAATTGTAGGTGCATAACATGAGATGTTGGTATTAATATCACATCCAGCCTTATAATATAGTACAGCCATTCTTTGGATTCAGTAGAAAATACTCTGCCTCGCACTGTGATGTCATTCGGCCAGTTTTTATGCCAGTAGGAAACCAACACCTTAAAGTACTGTACTTTTGGCACTTTCTGGCTCCCTCCTGGCTGTTGGTGAGGTACTCCACCACACCTGTCCCCTTCGGATACAGGTGGGAATCACCCATGTGGAGGAGATTCCTGGTGTTATCCTCGAACGTCTTATCCTCTGTCAAAGACGGACTCATCCTTGGTCACAACAGCATGATCCATGTATAGACTGAGTGAAGGGGGAAATCCTGGCATGGGCCCTGTCATGTTTCACCAGTTGTATCTCATTACCATGTTGAGTGTCGTCTGTAGAGAGCCCCCTGCCGGAGGGACATGCCCAGATTCCGCGAGAATATGCAGACTTCACCCATGTCTTCAGTAAAGTCCAGACCTTTGGGTTGCCACTACATCATCCCTTGGATTGTGCCATAGAGTTGGAGGAGGGTCTCACCCAGAAGAGGAGGCCATGAGAACGTACGTGATGGAGGCCCTGACCCAAGGTATTATCTATCCCTCCACCACTCCTATCTCCTCAGGCTTCTTCTTTGTGAAGAAGAAGGATGGAGGCCTGAGGCCCTGCATTGATTACCGGAGGCTGAATGCCATCACAGGCAAACATCGGGAACCCTTGCCCCTGATTCCTTCGACCCTGGGGCAACTTAGTGAAGCCAAGATCTTCATCAAGCTGGACTTGCAAAGTGGGCGTAACCTGGTGTGCATCCAAGAGGGCGACGAATGGAAGACATCCTTTATCACCACCACGGGACAATATGAATATCTGGTAATGCTGTACGGGTCGGCCAACAGCCCTTCTATTTTTTAGAACTTCACGTGCCAGGTGTTGTCTGACATGCTCCATCGATTCGCCTTATGTGTACATAAATGACATCTTAAACTATTCCCCCTCGTACGATGTCCACGTGGGACACATCCGACAAGTGCTACAACACCTTTGAGATAACCACCTCTACATCAAAGGAGAAAAATTTGAATACCACGTCTCGACCAAGTTCCTGAGGTATCACATCCAACCTGGGGGTGTGGGAATGGATGAAGCGAAGGTGAGAGCTTTGCAAAATTGGCCCCAGCCCCAGACAGTGAAGGATCTGCAGTGCTTCTCAGGATCTGCAGTGCTTCTTGGGCTTCTCCAATTTCTACCCTAGGTTCATTCACAGTTTTAGTACTGTGGCTGCACATTTCACCTCACTTCGCCAAACCAGGGAAGCTCGCCTCTAGTGGAACCCTGAAGCTAAGGCCACCCTGGGGACCCTCAAAACCTTGTTTAGGCTGCAGCCTGCTCACAGCCACCTAAGGAACAGGGGGTTTTTGAGGTGAGGTGTGTTCATGGGGCTCTACATAACTGCTTCAGCTGTAATCATAGTAGTAATACTACTTCAATGATCCATGGAGGGAAATTCTCTTTTTGCCTACCTTACTCTGCTAGACACACAGACAGGTGAGAGCAAGCTTGGCAGCAAAGGGCAGCCACCTACACCGCAACCCATGGAGCTGGGGGTTACGGGCCTTGCTCCAGGGCCAGTGGCCTCACTATTCTTCCCAGGCTGGGCCTCAAACCAGCAACCTTCCCATCACAAGCAGAGAAGCTTATACTGCAGAGCCACACATTTCCCCCAAAAGAGTTAATTGTACTCTATCTTAGGAATTAGCACTGACCCTCAAAACTTTGAAGTGCAAAGCCCTAAATGAAGGAAATTGATGGTATGATGGTAGGAAGTCAATCCAAAATCAACATAACACTCATCAAGTATTCTGGAGGCTGTGGAGGCCGACCCAGAGTGAACTCTACAAACACAGCAACAGACTCTGCCAGAAGATACCATCTCAGTTACTATTAAAACAAATGCCTTATTGTTTTTCTCCTTACTGTATATAAACATTCAGGTTATGGAATGTAAAAAAATATTCTGCTCTTAGCAAAGCTAAGTTATGATCCTGGCAAGCTTCTTAAGGATTTATTGCTGGAAGTTGGACATCAATAATAATAATAATCCATCCATCCACTAACCCAGTGTTTCTCAGCCCAGTCCATGGGGACCCCCAGACAGCCCACATTTTTACTCCCTCCTAGCTTCCAACACACCTGTACCAGGTATTCGGTGTCCTTCATTGTTTGGTTCAGGCTGGCTGGGAGCTGGGAAGGAGCAAAAATGTGTGACAGTCTGGGGGTCCCTGGGGGTCCCTGGGACTGGGCTGAGAAACACCGCTTAACTGCTCTAATCCAGTACATTGATGTGATTATTATTATTATTAATCCTATTATTTTTCCATTATTATTCATTCATTAATCCCTCACAAATATAGAAGCCCACACACGCCAGAGTGCATACAGCAAATTTTCTTCTACGAGCTGCTTTAGTTTTAAGTTTTCATACACATCATGTTATTGAGATATTTATCTATTGTTCATTATGGCACTGTTCAGTCTTGGGGGAACAGCATTTCATTTTTTATGTATGTGAATACACTAAAAATGACAATAAAAGAAATCTTTAATCTAATCACCGGATGCCCAGAGATGGCTTCCTCTGATGATCCAGGTAGCAGAAGTTAGTGGTGCGTACAGTATAGGTCTGAATGTTGCTGAGATAGGGGCTGTGTGTGGACAGGACACTACAATAGAGTGGGATTGTGACTCTCACAGACTGTGACAATCCCAGAAAGTGCTGAATGGTGCCCAGGGTGAGAATGGAACATTCCCCATTATTACAGATGAGTGTCACGTTCTACTAAATAAGTGCCTTCTTTGTCAAAGTTGGCTGGAAGCCTTTAACTCCTAGAGCGTGAAATAGTGCTGTATTTAATCCCATCCAGGTGCTGAGGCCACAGTGGCAACTAGATTTACTGAAGCTCATTTCCCTGTTTGTCATTGGTTATTTTTAATTAATGATTTTCACACTATAAATGGTCACTAGAGCCCAGTAATGACTAGAGGAAAGCAAGTATGTATAAACAAAGGAGCAGCAGATTGCATGATGGGTAATTTGTAAGGTTCCCGAAAAGTGGGCTGGTGCTATGTTTTTTACTCTTCTGTACACATAGGAAAAAAACCAATTGCTTTGATAAAAGTTACGTATAACTAACAAAATAGAATTTTTGACAAAAGTTAATACAGGGATTCTGAACATAAGTAAATGATGAGACCTGGAGAAGGTATAATTCATCTGCCATATGGGTTTATGAGCAAGGGTTGCTAAAATATATTTGCCCTTTTGACAAGTTGATTGTTTGATTCAGTTTGGTCTTATTACAGCCAAATTAAGAAAAAAAAAACATTTACGTCCCTGCGGACACTAATGACTAGAGCCCCCCCCTGCCCCAGTACCCCACGTCATACAGGAAGCTGAGTGGACATGGCTGAGTAACGAGGCAGAATGTGTTTGCCATAGGGGGGCTTGGTAAGATTGGCAGATGCCCTATTTTGTCAGGTGTGCTTATTGCTCCCTGGTGTCTTGAGAGGACTCGTTAGAAACATCTCTGTGCCTGATTAGCCTCTTCATCCTCAGCATTCTGCTACAGGATGACACCTCCCTCGCTGGACTCGATGCTTTCCCGCGGGGGCAAAACTCAAATTCTCCAACATTTCACACACTGCCTGCTAATGAGTGCCACAAGTAACTATTCTTACGTCACTCATCTTTTTTTGGTGAAGGTCCAGGCTGAATCTGAGCTGTTTCACATAAAAATAGCACAGAGATTTCAATTGCTTTCCAGTGAGTGAAAAATATAGACATCAACAAACAGCATTCGTACACCGTCTGTACGTTTATAAGGCTGTCAGTCACCCATAAATGCCTTTTCTAAACTGCTGTCATATCAGGAACGGTTGCTTAGCAAAGCTTCTCATATTCTTCATAAATAATGACTGCCTTTTAAATGTGAAGCTTAACCCTTCTAATCCTCCCAGCGTTTATTTATCGCCCTAGTCAGCCGATCCGAACCCACAGGAAGTGGCCGGTAAGTGAAACAGGAAGAGGGATGGTGGCCGTCGTGAACCCGGCATGTAAATCAAGCCCTGTTTTATGAGTCTGACCACCCGGAAAGATGAAGTGCACTTGTTGTGAGAGAAAACAGAAGAGGAGTACACATGTCATAACACTGACACCTGGGGGGGGGCAGCGGTCGGAAGCCGTCCCAAAACGTGGGCCTTCCTCAGCTCCCTGTGCCGTAGCCCCAACACCAACCCCGGCAATCGGTAGGAGAAGCTCATCTGCCCCAAACACACCCTCCGACAATAAACAGCTTGTCTATAGGTGGTCCTGTCAAGGGCTTGTCTGTGTAGAGTAAGCAGTAGCGCCTAAGCGAGCCACTAACCGCCTGTAGCTCACATTTATAGTGAGGATGTTCCGGGTCATTTAGACATCACTGTCTGAAAGATTAACACATTTTGCTTTATAATCTCTGCTTTATAAAAATGATGTGACAGGTCGAATCACCAGATGTTTATTGAAGATACTGTGACATTCATCCATTATTATTATTCATTTCATTCTCTTGCTAGTGCTAGGACAGGTCATGTACAAAGGGACTAATATAGCCACATGTATGGAGCCTTGTTCCAGGCTACATTAAAAGGTAATTATTTACCTGTTTATTTTGATGGATGTAGACTCGCTGTAAGGCATGAAAAACATGATATTCAAGCTAAAACTGAGGGGTCATTCAAGGGAGGAAATTTGCAGCTTTTAGAAGACACTTAAAAAAAATATATTTAATGATGTAAAACACTGACGCGCAGCTGAGTGGCAAAAATTAATGAAAACACACAAAAACACAGACGGTGGAGGGGGTGGGGGGGGGGGCGGTGATCAGTTGTATTTTGAGTGTCGTTTTACGAAGTTGAAGATTTAGCATTGTTGTGGCTGATCTAATTTACCAAAGATGGGAGCTGTTTGCAGGAAGTTTGCTCTGGGTTTACTGGGACGGGTGACATAAGCTTCAGGAGAGTCCTGCTTATGAGAGCAATTATTACGCTCTGACTTACCTGCCTGGTCTTCGGTCTCCTCTGGCTGTGTCATGGTGCACGTTACAAACGGGAAGCCGAAGGCATCGTAACTGAATGAACAGGACACAACAGGCCACACCCTGTCCATGCAAATCCATCCACTTGTCTTCCATTCACAAAAATGACCTAACTGCCTTTGGGTATATGGGGTGTGAAATATGCTTTGTTGTCATATAATACAAACACTTTAGAAAATCTATGTCAGAATGGGGTCACACTGATGCCTAACAGGGAGGTAGATCTAAGACACGTCCATTCGTGGATCAACCCTTTATCCAGTACAGCATCACAGAAAGTCTCTCCCATTGGTACAAGGGGACACCAACACCACGGGCAATTCAGAAATGGTGATTAGTCTGAGTGCATATCTTTGGGTTATGGAAGGGAATCCCAACAGCTACACAGCAGGAGTCCCAACTGGGGAAAGCGGGATTCGAACCCTGGACTTGTGAAGCACTGTACCCCTCATAGACGTCTGTATGTAGAATGTATAGTCATGTTCGAGGCATACACTGTTAATTTGGTTGTGTACATCTACTCACAGTAGTACTTACATTAATATTTTGTTGTTGGTACATATTGCCTGATAATTCATTGCAGTCACATTGCTCATTTTCCAGTACTTTCCATAAGGTAAAAGCTGGATTTGGATTAGTATTCTTATGATTGTTATTGTAATTACTGTCCCGTTTTGTTACCTTCTTTGTGCAAAGGTAAATGATTCCTGTCTCCAGAGACCCACCTATCACGTGTCTCTGAACTGATCTTTACATAAAGTTAAAAACCCTCAAAACGACTCATTACCTGCTCTCACAAAATAGCCTACTTTCAATACAACCGGCACTTTGGGGAGAAGAAATTTCCAAAAGACCCATAATTACTCAGAAACATGATCTGAAACGGGTCCGTCCTGTTAAGCCTCAGCGCTCTCTGAAAAGTGCCTGCTTTTGACAGCGCCGCAGCCTGGCGACGCGCACGCGAGGCGCGTCCCTGGCGCTTATGACATAACAGGGAACTTGTTTTCCTGAGGCCGCCGGGGACGCGCTCTTCGCACCCCGCAGCGCGCTTGACGCCGACGGAGCGGCGACAGAAATGCGCGGCGTACGGCGCATGCGCGACAATCTGCGGCGGATTGCATTTCGGGTGTAAAGCAGTTTGGGAAGAAATAAACCCTTTAAAGTTGATGAGGGGCCTGATGTTGAGAAATCCAGATGTTTGCCAGACGAAAGAAAAATAATTCTAACAGGGTCTGCCACCTTTGATTTCCCATTTCAGTGATGGTTTAAATGATATGAATCCCATACCTGCTGTTTTTTATTCAAAGTGCGCTTAGTCTCTGATTTATTTGTTTCAACTGTGGGATATTAAAAAAAGACAGGAGTTTATAGAATGAATTGCTCAGGTTATGGTGTGATGGGAGAGTGTTGCGCTGTGGTTCTGGAGTTTAAGGGCTGGCCAAGGGAGCCTGGCTTACCGGTAAGAGGAGTGGGAGATGCGGGTAAGTCACTGACTGTTTCATTATATCTGCTGGTGTAGTAGCTCCAAAGTAAGCGGACTGCATAAGCATGGCTGAAATGCACTACCCCCCTGTGACTGCCGGTGCCGGAGCGATTCTCCACTTAGGGAGCCTTTTTTTCTTTTTTCTTTAAACGGCACTTGCATGGATTATGTGTTTGAACACAGTCGCCCTGTTTATTAATCAAGCAAAGGGAGCATAAAGTTTCAATTTATGTCAAACGTGCCTCAGAGTAGGAGGTTTGACATAAAACAGAAGAAATATTTTTAGTATGATAAACAGTCGAAGTGCAACAAATATTTTCTTAGGCGGCTCTGCCATTGCAAACACGAAAGCCCAAGTTCTTTTTTTCTTAAGTCAGTCGATAAAATTGAGGGGGGGGGGGTTTACAATTTGTCCACTAATCTTTCCGTGCAAATATATATACAGGTCGCAGGTCAGAGATCTGTCATACATGGAGTAATGGCAGAAGGAACAAAAACGAATATTTAACATATCTGGCAAGACGTAGTAGATATTCTGTGTTCATAGTTTGCAAACCTAAAAGTGACATCACACACAAGAAATTCATGCCAGCAACACGCACAAAAACAATCATAAAACATATTGATCAATATTCAAAAGTAAACAAGCCACCGACATTTTTAGAAAGGGCCGGGTATTATTATGACAGACTTAAAAAAGAAATCCATCTGCAAAGTATGACACTGAGATTGAACCAAATGCAGAAATAAATGACAGACGGAGCAGCATAGATAGATAGATAGATAGATAGATAGATAGATAGATAGATGGCAATGTTACTATGCCTACATTGACAGAAGCATGTGTTTCATATTAATTCCTCACACGTGAATTTCTCATGCCCTGCATATCTGATGACTTTGGTGTATTTGAATTACTGAGGCTGACAAAAAGAGGGTCCTCTCAAATGCCTCATCTCTTTGACCCTCATCATCATGTCATGGCTGCAGCCTTGTGATCAAACATGAAGACATCTGTTTAGGATTAGAGGAGCAAACAGCTGGACGAGCCCGAAAGTCCCAAAAGTAACAGCCCACTTCACCCCAGCGAGTATCGGCGCACGACCCACCCCATCAAGCCACTGTCAGCCTGCAGGGAAGCCACCATACTCTCCACAAGGGAAATATTTCTAACTCTAAATATTCACACAAAAGGGTGGAGGAGTGTAGCATGTCGCTATAGCAGGTAAGCTACCATAAAGCGGCCCATTCACCAGCATCCCTCACTGTGTCTTTCCGGGACCCCAGTGCTGAAATGGGTTTCCAGACACTTAAACCCGCATCGGGGTTAGTCTTCGAGAATGAGCTCAGAGACGGGCGTGTTTCTGTGACATGCCCCGGATCCAGCCACCATGAAAGAGCTTTGAAGAGCAAGCTACCAGTTATACGAAAAATCCGACAAGCAACTTATTTCTATAATGAACACTATTTCTGTAATTAGAATGCATTTGTAAGATAGGTTGCATTGTTTTATCACATTTAATTTTTCTTCAATTGATTAGACGTATATAGCCTACATGAAGTTTATATGTATACCAAATGTATTATAATTACGGAAATAAGTTTAATTATAGAAATAAGTTGTTTGACTGTAGGTTTCTGTAGTTGTTTTGATTTTGTAGATGTTTTTATTTAATACGTGGCTTACTGGTAGTTTACTCAAAAGACCGTTTTACCTTAATGAAAAACAGAAGCAGGGGCGCCCTCTGCTGGAGGACGAGGTCAGTGTGTGACGGCGTGTGTCAAGGACTGTGATGAATTATGCAAAATCTTGGCACTTCTAAAGAGAAATGTGACATTTAAATTTTGTTCATATTACGGCTTGAGTGATTAACATAATTGCATATCCTCGGTGTAAGTTTACTATTCAGTCCAGCGATGTACTCTAAATCTTTAATACATTTTTTACCCCCTTGTGGTAAATTGTTGTATCATTGACAGGAAAGCATTAGCAGGGCATCCGTGTACATAAACGGGACCAAAGCGCATAATGTTTTTTTCTACGTCACTGCAACGTTGCACCAGGCTTTCCACGCCGCAGAAATGCCACGGCTGGGTCAAGTGTCATCTGGTGATGTGGTTGCTATAGTTGCTGGTTTTGGGGTGGGGTGGGGGTTGGCTGACCCTCACATCCTGCCTATTGCAGCTGACATACCTGGGGAGCCAGTTCATTGACTGGGCGTTTGACATTTTATGTGCTCTTTTTACATGGCTTCTCTGGTTACACACACACACACAGGCTTGTAATTATATCTTTGTGGGGACTTTACATTCATTTCTATGGATAAAACTCTAATCCCAACATGACGTCTTTGACCCCCACCCAGCCCTAACCTTAACCATAAGTAACCAACCGAAAGTCTTTTGGCATTTTTAGTTTTTAGATTGCATTTACAGATCTTTGTGGGGACCTGAAAATGGTTCTTACCACATTAAAAAACAGGTTTTTATCACATTGTAGGGGACATTTGGTCCCCACAATGTAATAAACTGAATCCACAGATACACACACACACATACTGTTTCCTGATGTCCAGAAGATGTCGGAGGTGCTCAAGGAGAAAATATCACCGAAGCCTGATTGCCCGTAGGAGTTTGTTTCTACAAGGAAGCAGAAGCAAACGGCTGCCCTTCTGACTTTTAGAAATGGATGAATTAGCATTTTTCTTCATCGAATTTAACTACTTTCTGTGCCCAGTAAAACCAGCTGTGTGGTGGTTGTGTAAATATTTCAAACACACAGTTAAGGAGAGCAGACTGATGTCAGCGTTGATTTTAGTGGTGTATATGTATTACAATCCTCACATCTCTGCGCTTGAAGATTTTTTTAAAATTGAAATGGAAAGATTCCTGCTTACCTTCTGATCTGACTCAAAAACATTTTACTCAGTGCTGGAGAAAAGTAATATTGCAGTTGTAAAAATTAAAAGAGCCTTCATCAGAAGCAATGAAAATTCCCCTTTAGACTGATTTAAAGAGGGCTGAGTGCTTTAACTATTCAGAACATTCCTGCGATGGTGGCAGCAGAACCGGAGAGGCCCACTGACTGTCCACCAGAACCCCCCAAAGTGAGTGCTGGTCTCAGCAGGCTTTAAACACACAGGACCCTGTTAGCAAAATGGTGCTTTGCGTTCTGCGGAGGTGCAGTACAGACTCCCTCAGGCGTCTTTGCAGGTGGGCCGGCTGCGTGCAGCCCAGCAGGCCTCAGCCCAGCAGGCCTCTGCCCAGCAGGCCTCTGCCTCCCGTCACGTCCGCCTGCCTCACTGCTCCACCGCCAGAACATGACCAATCAGCCACTAGATGATGCAAAGTCTTTGCTGTCTAATCCTGAGGGTTAAATATAGCATCAAGCAGGATGTTTACACACATGGAATTAACCATATATTAACTGTTGCATGTGTACAGTAGGATTATAGCAATATAAAATATTATATTTAACATTCTTGAAAATTTGTTATAGGTGAAACTCTTATCTGAGTCAGACAGAATTTCATGATTAATGATGCATATATAGGCTACCTTGGTGTTTGGTGCTGTTCTGTATTTCATTTTGATTACATTACAGAGCATGCCACGCAAATAAAAGTATTTATTTTAATTTCTACATTCCTATTTTATGATCATCATCACCTTTAAAGTCAAATTAATTCCCGCAGTTTCATATGCAGCACTGACTAAACGTTTCATGATACTATAAAATAAAAATAAAATGTATAAAATAAAATAAAATGAAGCCATCTCAAATACCAAAAAAATTATGGTCAGCAAAATGGAAAGTTTAACCACAGGCTAGTATTTCTTTGTAAATTATATTAGTTTAGCTCCATATTGGAAGTAGAATAGCTTTTAAATGGCTTTACTGTAAAACGAGTGGCACAGTGAAGATTAATGTGAATAAAAGTTCAAAACTGTTTTTCTTTTCTGTGCATCATTATTAGCTCGTGAATCTGTCGTCGACTAGTGCTGTCTACTCCGAGCTTCGGTCACCATCCACATTTTCTTGTATTTGTGGCCAACACAGACTCAGCACAGTGAGTTATACAAGGGTGAAAACCTGGAAAAACAACATCATCTGCGCAGTTTGTGCCGGAAACGTCCGCAAAGGCTGCTGACAGTGGTTGCATGCCGTTATTGACTGAAGGACCTCGCAAAGCCCTTTTAGAGGTGCCCTGCCATATGCCCGCTTGTTTACCTTTAAGGTCCTTTGGCAGTGTCTGTCTGTAGCCCTTCGTGCTGCAGGAGGTCTGCGTTCTGTGTGCACATGGAGCCGTGTAAGCTGCTTGTCAATTGGATT
>JAODJU010000014.1:20138855-20154672 GCA_026776725.1 Gnathonemus echidnorhynchus | reverse complement strand
CCATTTAGCCCAGACTACCTTAAATCCAAGGAGTTATCTGGCTAAGCAAGAAATCCTCCTTCATGGAATACCCCCCTAGACCACCAACCTATCCCACTTAGACCTGTTTACATTCCTTAGCACTGCCAGTATCCCATCAACAATGCTTACAGAACTCCGATTTTAGCAAAATTTGATCTATGAAAGTTTTCTCTTATAACACTTTTCTTACGTTGTATCAGTTTATTTTTAAAAGTACTACAGAAACTAATATTAAACTAGATACCTTCACAGTATTTAGTTGTATTGTTACATACAAATGTGAATTTAAAGCGTACTAATCAAACAAATGCAGCAGCTAGTTTGGTCTGCGGTAACATTCCAGAAGGCAGGAATTCCACTTTGCTGTCGTGACTCTAAGGTTTAAATCTGGCCTGGGGCCTGCTTCACGAAGCAGGATTTCTTGCTTAACTGGATAACTTGTCAGATTTAAGGTAGTCTGGGCTAAATAGACTTTATTTTCATCCACTTACATTTGGCCCAGGCTACCTTAAATCCTACAAGTTATCCAGCTAAGCAAGAAAACCTGCTTCGTGAAACAGGCCCCTGTCCTGCATCGTGTTTTGTTACTAGTATATTTAAGTGCTTGCTCTTGTTCTGTTCCTCAGTGGATCATAGTGGCTGTTTCCATGTGCTGCTGTATGATTATTAGTTGTTGTTACGTTGTGTGAGTTACTGTAGCTTCCTGTGTTTCTACCTACCCTTGGTGTTGTTGTTCCCAGTGTTGCTCCCTGCTATAATTTAGTTTTGACTCCTCATGGTCTCTTTGTTTTCTGGTTCTCCCTTTATGTCCTGTATTGTTAAATAAACCTCTTCGCTGGGAGCTGTTATGTGGCTTTTCTCACCTCTGTCATACCCTGCCACAACATGTGCTGCATTCTGGGTAATCAGCCCTACTGTTGGAATAATCATCAGTACTGTTTTATTATGGGTGATCTCTGCTTTTTGGAGCAACTATACAATTCAGACAGTCTATCAAAATGCATTAGTGATGATTAGTCTGATGCTGTTTGTCTCTGAGTAATTATTCACTCTGGGCCCCATCTTTAAATGGAACTCTATACATACACTGTCACCTGGGTAATGGAAACTCATTCTGTTTCAAGCAGCAATCAGCAGGAAAAGTTCAAGGATGAGGAAGTATATCGTTTGTGAAAAGGACCAAACAACACTGTCCAGGGCTGGTCAATCCTACAGGTGACATAGACAGCGTCAGGGTGTCATCTTCTGAGGGGGCACTGACTGAACAAGCCGCTGACAAAGTGAAAGTGGATGGTGACGTTTGCTGGGGGGGGAGGCTGGGGGTGAAGCTTTAGCACCACATGAACTGGCTCTGAACACACGAGGGAAAGGCTTCATCTGGACATCAGTGGCAGCTCATGTGAGCGGCATCTGAACATCCCAGGGCATGGAAATCAGCATCATTGCTTTGCAGGACCAGCTTCTGAAGGCCCAAGTATTTTGCAGCAATTCTGTCCCCCATCATGAGCAGAGGAACATTGCTGCTTTTAAAGAATGAATGTCCTTTTTTGGGGCCATTAGTGATTTGAGGTTTGAGAAGCCTTCAGAAGCACAGTCATGGTAAGATAGGATATTGTTACAGGGACTGCAGCTAAACTGCGGAGCCCTCTGCTGCCTGGGGCTGGGATACAGCCTTCATCTTCATCTTCATCTAACTGGATGGATAGATGTCTATCTGTCCGTTCATTCATTCTGCTTCCTGCTCTGGTTCCTGGTTCAGCTATTCAGATGGATATTGCTGAATGTCATTGGGATAGAGGGTCTTAACTGGTTGAGTCTACTGGAGCCTGATAAACCCCATCTCCTCCCCCCCCCCCCAAACATCCAGATGGGCCCCTTGGCTTCAAGGTCAAGTGATGAGAAGAAGCAGATAATTGGCCAGACTAAACAGACATAATGGGGAATGTCATTGTTTTGGATTTCTGCTCTGGGGGGGTTATGTACTCTTCCCGGGCCGGCTTCCCTGTGAGGGACAGTGCAGAGCAGGATCCCATCTCCCCCTCGCCTCCTCCGCAGGACGCCTAGATACAAGGGCAGGCGGTTGTCATGTGATGTGGCCCATCACTGTCTCCCCCAACCCCATCACATGGGCGAGCCCCTCCCCACAAAGAAACCTACAGCCGGCCCTCGTTACTCCTAGACCGCAGCCCCGAGCGCCCCCCTGCCAGCCTGTCTGAGATGCTGAAGGACTTTGATCTAAGAAGTAAAGCTACCAAGGTCTCTGCATTAGTCCACATGTAATTAGTTTAAAGGCCTTCAAATTGTTATTTCATTTAATCTCAATCTGCCCTGATTTGCTCTTGACTGATTTCATGTCAAATCTTTGGACACATTGCTGATTAAATCCATAGCTTTGAATCTCGCATCTATGTCTGATAGCTCTCTTTGTCCTGAGATAGAAATTAAAAGGGTCCCTACATGCCAGTCAGACCACTGTAACTTTGTTTATCTATGTGGCCCATTTCCCGTGAGGGGAGAAAACCTACCACTGCAGGATTTCTGTACACTGTCAACCACTAACTGGTTTAACCCGCTTCCCATTGGTCACTTTCTCAGTTCCCACTGGAATAAATCAGTCAGTGATTGACAGCTCAGGTTATCCATACCCTCTGTGTGTTTTCACACTCCCTTTATATCACCATGGACCACGCAGCACAGTTTAAGGTACGCCTGCTAACGTAGTGCTTCACTGTATCATTTTATACAGCATGAAGGCAGTAAAAATAGTAATAATAATGATAACAATACCATGAATTACCCCTAATACTACGGTGCCACCTTACACTAAAGCTCCCTTTTGGTAGTAACTTATTAGTAAAAAAAAATGTCTGTTAATGATATATAAAGTGTTACAACCTGATTAATAACCTGATTATAAACCCTTTATAAGGGTACTCATTGTGTAGTAGTACAATAATAATAATAATAATAATAATAAAAATAATACAATTATCATAGTGAAAAAAAAATCTGAGAAATTTCTAGAAAACATGAAGATTAAAAAAAGTTTCCATCCTCTGAACAAAGCAGGAATGTTATGATTAGTAGTTTTGACCGCTGTGGTCAGCAAATCTTCCAAACAATTTGTTCATGTTATTTATCCCTTTGCTTTGGGTGTGGGGCGCCTTTGGATGCATTCAGGGAGCTGACCCCATAAATGTGTTTCAGATGAAGGCTGACCGCAAATGGCTCCGTTATTTTTAGCTGGCCTCCGTCGTGGGGATCAGCAGCGGAAAGTTATTCCAAGATGAGAACAGATTAATGAAGGGCAGTAATTCCTCAGGCAGGCTCTGGGCTTCCTAACAGGGCTGTAATTTGTCTGAGATGCTGAGATTAGCCAGAGCGTTGTCCATCACGCCGCCATGCGCCGGCTGCACGGGTAAACACCTTGTTACTGGGCTCGGTGACAAATTGGGGAAGTCCTCTGAGACGGCCTGGCTTGGTGTGTGGTGCTGGAGAACGGGGACCCCTGACAGCCAGGACACTGGGGGCTTTTTTCTGCAGCCCTTGTTTTGCGTTAGTGTGGATTAATGAAAAAGGAAAGCTGCATATTCATATATGTCACCCAGTACAGAATTCTCAGTGGAACCACACTCCTTTTGGAATGATATATTATCTGTATAATTTCATCTAACACTTCCAGATGGATTGATTATATTATACTTACGATGTTTATTATATTTGAGGAAAATATTCGTTTTTTTATCATGTTTGTTTGCTCTCTCTGGGCAGTGCCAAGAAAGGAAATATTTGATTTAAAATGTATTTTTCCTTCTTGCCGCCCTTCTTCTGACCACAGGTCCTGTGCTGGATTCTAACTGTACATCTGCTACTGGGGGAACAAGTAGTTAAATCAAGCATGGAGAAGCTCATGGGGTGTTTTTGTGGTGATATGCGGCGCAACTGAAAAATAACAGGAGCAAGGGGGGCAGCATCTGAAGATGCTGGGGCACGTCTCCCCTCAGCGGAGGGGTCCCTTTTGGCATGTTTGTGGGCCCTGTGTCTTCAGTGAGGGCACCAGCTGAACTTACAGCTGGCGCTGGTTGAGAAGAGAGAAGCAGAGCAGGAAGTGCAGCCTTGGTCCACCCCGAGTCGACGCTGAGGCCCATAAACATTGTCACTGCCAAAACGTCACCACACTCCGCGGCGTCCTGCGGAGAATCGCTCAGTACGGCGTGAGACCACCACCCCGGCCGCTGGCTGCAATTTTGCAGGAGACGCCTGCGCTCCAGTTGGCTTCCAACACTGTTCACGAGCTTCCTCGCTTCCCAGAAGTGAGTTTTTTTTCAAGGTCTGGCTTTGAATGACAGGGAAGAGCTAGGAGAAGCCAGGAACTCTACAAGAAAGATGCCAGAGAGTGTGCTGTGGAAATGACTGCATGAGAAGCTCACTGTGACTGGCTCATACTGCTGTATCCCCTGCTGTCTGTCAGCCATGTGTGGACGGCTGGCCTCATAGTCTTATTTTGAATTCCAACATTGATAAAAAACAGATGTGGATTTACCTTAACTGCCTAGCTGTGCATGACATGATAAGCTGTGTTGTCACTAGAAGAGGCCGTATACTTCAAACAATGGAATCGATGCTGTTTTAGCAATATGACGTCATCTGAGCCGTAATCACCATGACGATCACTGTTCCTCCACACCGCCTGTGCAGGGGTCCCTGAGGACGTTTTCCTTTGTTCTGATCCCACACGTTGTCCATGATTCACTGACATAAATGTGATGCAGTGGGGTTGGTCAGCAGGACTAATTATGCAGTTCATCCAATAGTGGCTGTTACAAAAGAGAGCAACTTCCATTAAAACGACTCCAGTCCTGGACACAATGTGTTTATTTGCGCTCTGCATGTGGATCTGCTGCATCAAAAACATTCTGCCCTCTAGGGTTGTGGCATGATAAACAGTGAAGAAGGCGGTGGGTGTCATTTTCAGTATTGCCACTGATTATTCACGCCAGCGTTTTTGATTTCAATTTGTTCAGACGTCGTTTGAAGTATATGACCACCTCAGATGTGCTTTCTATTTGCTTTGTGTTGGTAGAGGTTATGCACGCGCTCAGATACAAGACTAGTGAGATAAATTCGAACAACAGTACGCAATACAACGGCTAGCATTTTCACTTCGGCACCGTGACTCTTTTGTAAACCCCCATCAGTTAGCGTTAGCGTTAGCAAAACAGCGCTCTGCACGTCCACAGCTAGTTAAGACCCACCGGCAAGCTAGCAGTGCCAGCTGGGACGATGAGGGATTTATGAGCTTCTCTCAAAGCGATGGGGGGGGGGCACTAAGAAGCCATTGACGAATGTGTCACAGCTCCGGGCACTGCCAAGTTCCCTGCCGGTACATTCCGGGGCAGTTCAGCCTCGCTGCGTAATGCCACATGGGTGAATGAAGGAATACACAGGGCCTAAAAGTCAGCTTCAGAACGTCGTCCACAGAGAGTCATAGCACGAGATTTGGCAGTGTTGTATATTCTATTCTACTTACCATTGTCCTGCTTACTGTACAAAAAGTCACTCGAAAAACTATATGTGTCTTGTGTTTGGATGTTTTCTGAGTTGAATTGCTTGGTAAACCTTACATATAAAAGTTATTGTGACTTTAGAGTGATGAATATGTTTGTTAATCAGTTAAACAGGGAAACTATGGGTCTGTGTTTTAGCTTAGCTATGTCAAGTCTGTGTGTCTATGCGGGCATTATTAATGTCTGTGGTGTGTTTAATGGCCAAGGCAGGAAATAGCAGTACAGGAAGGAGTTGAGGGGATCGACACAGTTGGTCAGGAAACGTGTGGGGATGTGGGATGAAGACTGTCACAGAGAAGCTTCCCTCTGACGAGACAAAGGGGTAATTTATCGCTGCCCATTTCAGAAGCCAGACTGAGGCATGCTGGGATTCCGGGCTAGACTCTGCTTGGAGATGGCAGCACAAAGAAAAGAATAATTTGCAAGATATGACCTGGAGCGATTAGTCACTCTCCTGGATGGAGTTGATCCTCACCTGATAACAGGTGCAGTGGATGGCAGAAGAGAATCAGCCTGGCAGACCTTCCCCTCTTCCACACAAAGCGGTGAGCCGAGGCTTCACACGTGGATAATCCTGATTGGCTGTGGACAATGAATGGGGCGTGAGGAGAGATCAAATGTGGAAAGAGTATGAGTATAGAAAGGGCCATATACTGTAGAAGTTGTAGAACCAGGGAGCTCAAATTTGATAACAATAGCCAAGAAGTAAATTTGGGCTGTTAAGGGGTACAATGCAGATGAAGGTTGTATTGATAATCCTGGTAGTAATATCTGCAAGACCATCTGAGTTTGGTTAGATGTGCGAAAGTCTAATGAGGATTACAGACCAGGAGAATACTGGTAGCAAACAGAGCCGCTGAGTTCATATGAGGAGACCAGCGACTAATCAGAGAGAGACAGTGATCCCCGCGGCTGGATGGAAACATGACCTAAAGGGCTTAAAGACAGGGCATATACACACAGCCACACAAACAGGACTGCTCTTTCATTGGGTTTCCAGCGGCCTGTGACCTTTGACCCAAGTCAGACTTTTGGTGAACCTCCTAAAGCCCCCGGAGTTGTTTCTGAAGAATGATTTGTGCAGGTCTTGTATCATTAAAAAGAGGTAGGTTCTTTCACACTTTCTGTGAAAATCCTGCTCTCTTTCTCTCTCTCTCTCTGTCTCTCTCTCTCTCTCTCTCTCTATATATATATATATATATATATATATATATATATAAATCATAAACATAGCTACGTTAATCTTCACTGTAATCGAATGGATTTCGGGGCTAGGCTTGCTCAATAAAATTGTTTTGAGCAGACTGCCATCTAGTGGTGATTTCTTGTACTATGGCAAATGTGCTAATTATGCTACGAAATCATTATAGATACTTTGTAATACCTACCTGCCCCTTGTATTACTGGCCTGGGGGGGGGGGTGGGGGGCTGCATCCCAGAGCACCCCCCCCACCCAATGCGATTATATGTGTTGGTGGTGAAATCTAAGCCCCCACCTCACATCATGCTGCTTCCCGGGACGGCTTTACAGCTCTGCTCAGCGATGCTCACCTGTAACGCGAGCTGCTAATCTTCATTGCATGGTGACATCACGGACTGGCGATGGTGGCCTGGTATAAACAAACGGAGATAGTGATTGGCATGGCGGCCCTCTGCGATTCATGCTCACCGCTTACGAGACCCGGCTTGTCCGCACTGCAGTATTTCTACTGAATCTTTTGTGATGTCAGAAATGTCTGGCATACTCTCTTTTTTTTTCTCACTGGATGCTTTCCAGCTGTAATGAACGTCTGACTTTATCTACTGCTTTTTAAAGCTGGACAGATGCCGGTGATGCTTCTTGACACTTTATGCTCTCCTGCTTCTTGCATGTGTTGTGTGGCACTTAGAGCCTGAGCATCTGTACTGACGGGAAGTTAGTACTTACTACCTGGTTACTTACTGCAAGCTCAGTCAATCAGCACTTGTACTTGGCTCCTTGACAACTTTATACTTATTGTGTGTTACCTCCTTTGCTTGCAAGTCGCATGGTTGATTGGGTTTTGATAAGGTTGAATGGCAATGGGTGTGAAAGGAGGCGTGAGTTTGGGGAGCCATTGATGGAGCCTTGATATAGAAATCATCTGAATTAAAAGCTTCATCCCAGAGTCCTGCTTCATGTTGAAGGGTTGGTGTATTGCCATGGTGATCAATGGGCATGGTGATGTAAGGTGCCACCTGCCTTGGACCAGCTTTACCACCTCATGCTGCCTCATAGTATGCAGAAATACTATTCTTCAGAAGTGAAACACCTGTAGTTATGGCCTGCTTCTTTCCCTGCCTCCGTATTCATCCAGGCAGGACCAATTAATCAATTAATTGGTTTTACATTATTTCTTATGGGGAAAATTCGATCAGAATTCGAACTTTTTAGGATTCGATCCGGAGTTCTGAACGGATTAAGTTCGAGTTCCGAGGTACCACTGTACTTTGCCTGGAAATTAAATGTATATTTACTTGGAAATTAATTACATGTGTTAACTGGCTCCTGTAATATAACTGAACTTAAATTAATCAGTATAATAAGCTTAAATGATTAAATTAATTTAAGGACATTGTAGTTTATTCCACTTGAAAAAAACAATTACAACAAATTAACTTAATAGTTTTGAGCAAACTCAGCTTTCTAGGGTTTATAGTGTACTGTACAGACCGCACTGTCACATTCCAGCCCATATTTTATTTATATTTTCTATTTACTGTATTTTTTTACATATCCTTATTATTTTTAATTCTATTCTCTTTTTTATATTCTGGTACTGCTCCTTTACGTTGTACACTGTGGTGATGTTTACAAATGACAATAGAGCTTGAATCTTGAACCCTTAAATGTTTATTCTCTCAGCGGTTTGGATTAGTGTAGTTTGAAAGCTGAGCACTAGAGGGAAACGTTGCGCTCTATCTTTAACAGTCCCCAATGCACAGACAGGTTTTAACAGTGATGATGGGTTTTTGTATGTTCTGTGAGTCTCATGTGTAGTGTCATGTTCATCAGACAACTTTTACAACTTTGATTTCCCTCTGAAAATAAGGAGACCAGACGCTCAAGCAATGAAGATACTTATAATACTAGTGTTAACTAGCAATTTGATTTTAATTGAATTTAGTCTCCTTCGGTTTGTCTTTTTGCTATTAAGAGGCTGCAGCTTTTAGCATAACCCTAGCTAACTGCAGTACTTTAAACGACATCGCATTAATATTAACCCGATACACTATTTCTGTACCATTTGCCCAACTGCAGTATTTAAAATAACCAGTAGATGGCAATATCCTAAAGAGCACGTAATGCGAGGGTTACAGCATGTATTTGCGTTTTACATTTACCTATTGATATGCACTCCTTGCAGTTGTACATTTTGTACCTTTTGTTCAGGGGCCTGTTCACGTCGCTTACATTCATTCCCCTTTAAATATTTTACATTTTATAATACTTTGCATTCTTGTTTTTTAAAAAACGTATTTAACTTAGTCTAGTTAATCTATGTTCCCTTAATATGCATATGTACTGTACGTCAAAGCATAGCTAAAGAATCATCTGCGTTAAGTCAATTGTAATTCTAAATAATTGTTCATGTAATTGAGTGCCTACAGTGCTCTTTGGCCAGAGAACTAATAATACTTGGAATTTGGACGACTGCAGAGCACAGCTTCCGGTTGACTTGTCTGCATGAAGGTGACAGGTGACAGTGAGGCGTGGTCGTCTCAGATTAGTGCTGTTAAACCTGCCTCACTGGATGATGGCTGCTTCATGTCTGGCCTTATTTGTGCGTGACATTCTGTGCTGTACTGAAGATGTAAAAAGCGACATTAATATGCCATCATGTCACTTTGAAGGCGTCCCAGCAAAATCTCTAACTGTGACCCCCCCAGCCCGCTGGTGATTTTCTTCCAGGCGGGTGGTAGGTCAGGCTGTTTGCACACAGCTTTAACATGACATTGCTTATTCTCCCCACTCTGATCTCCAGACGGATATGGCTGCAAGGACTTTCCAGGGAACATGGTTTAACCAGCAAGATAAGGCTGCATTGCTCTGAGATAAGACCTCTCTTTGCCAGTATTTATTTTCTTCAAAGCTGAATGTTCGACAAAACCTGAAAACGGTGCTGGGGGGGGCAGATAGACCACTTCCCCAACAAACACAGAATCCTGGCCACAGTAGAGGCCTGTGAATTAAATGGGGAAAATGTTACCCAACCCAGCACATTGAGGTAATTGCAAATAAAGAACAAGGACACAGAACTGTCTTCTACTGATTATGAGGATGGCACAAATCCCTGCTCTCTCCCCACAGGACTGTCCAGCAGTCATCATCATTCAGCAAGTTTCCCATCAGCTCTGCTTTCCTGATCACTGTCACAGTATTTTTTTAAAGTATTTTAATTTTAAAATTTGTTTAAAAACTTTCAAATAATAATATTGCCATTAATATGCATGGAGCCGTTTTGGCTGCTTATACAGCCCTGGAAAAAATTAAAAGACCACGGCACAATTTTTTGTTTCACTCATTTCTCAATTTTAGGGTGTCTGTCTGTGAAAAATATATATATATATTTGCAAACTGCAGCCTGGTTCTTCTCTGTTTCTCATTAATGAAGGGCTTCTTCCTTGCTTTATGTGACTTCAGTCCTGCTTCTAGCAGCCTGATATGAACTGTCCCAGCAGTGCACCTCACACCTGCACTTAATGATTCATATTCCTTTTGAAAATCACTATATATCATCTTACGATTCATGAGAAACTGTCAGATAGGTTGACAGTCATCTCTGGCATTAGAATGCTGCTTCCTCCCTTTACCTGGCCGGTTTCTGGTCGTTCCCAGTGTCTCCTGCTTCACTTTATTCCTGTGCACTGCTGTCTTAGAAATTTTGAACCTTGAAGCAGCCTGCTGCTCAGCGTAGCTTCTGCCAGCAGAACCAGGATTTAAAAATGCAGATTTATTTTAAAAATATAGAGTTGTAATTTTTTTTTCCATGGATGTAAATCTTGCTTAGTGAATACCTAGTTGCTATGACAGGAAGTGATAAACTTGTAGGAAGATCTAGAATGTTGTGAATTCTCAGATAAAATATGGGTAACTTTTGTGTTTAATACAATTATCTATAGCAAGCGTGTGGTGACTGATTTTCTCAGTGAGTGTGCTGTCAGCTTAGATCTCAGTTACAGACCGGAGTCATCAGGAGGCTGAATATTGTGACACAGCTGAAGACCGAGAACAGCAGTGCAGAGAGTGTCAGTAGAATGGATTGCATGATGAGGGAGGACAAATTAGGATGAGTGAGACTTAGACAAGAGAAGGAAGTAAAGGAGAGGAAAGAGGTGGTTTGCAACAGATCAATGAGAGTAAGGAAGAGGAGAATGCAGAAGAGAGTGACATAGCACATAAACCGGCTGCACCAACGTTGTGTAACACTTACTCCACCCTAATCACTGAGTTATTTCGGGGACCCCCTGTCATCTGGAACAGCCCTGATATGCAATGACCTCCCCTTTGAGCTCACCTTTCATTTCCAGGAACATTAAAATCATATTGGAGGTTGGGTGTCACCATGTTCAATTAGGAGTTTATCTCTACCCGCGACCAGGGAGAAGGCGCCGAATGATGGATGACCACTCTACCAATCCTGGGCAGGTGAGATTAATGGCTCGTGACTTGGCAAGGCAACGCCAGCTGTGAGGAGAGATGGGCACTGCTGCAAAAGGAAAATGAGTGTCTGTGCTGTTGGTAATTAACCTGCCAAGTTTCATGACCATTCAGAAAAGAAGCAGATTGGCCCCAAACCCCATACTAACTGTCCTCCTCTGTCTCCCTGCCGTTAAATTGGCACAGAGCTTGCATGGATCTAGGATCATAGCAGTCATCTTACTTTGAGAAAAATGTACCACACAGGTAGGAGAACTCTGTGACAATCCATTACGGTGAGGAGCTGATTATTGACAGAGCCTTGTTGCGGAAGTGAGGGCTGACTGGCCCCTCCTGTGCGATCATGAGCGTAAGAAGAGGAGAAGAGGACAGCAGCTACTGATTAGTGGCCTGGCCTGTTTGCTGTCCCTGTTCACACTGCAGCTTACCCAGAATCCATTTCTTCAAATGGCCATTTGTAAATGCCAGTATTCACAAAGAGAAGTATCTTACCTCTTTACTCTCCCGTGTTTCTTTTTAATGGAAAGCAGCTTAGTTATGCTTATTAATTCCTTTCCTGTCTTGTTTTTTTCTGTTGTTCTCAAGCTAACAACAGGCAGTGGCTTCAAAAGATTGAAAAACACATTAAGCCTGAAGCGACATGTTGGATGAGGTTTAAACTGCGGGTCCAAGACAATGTGTGACACATATAAGGCCCCCGCTGCTCTGGGCCCCCGCTGGAGGAGAGGATTTCAGTGGCATCCTATCAGGCTCTGGCCCATTCCTGGAAAACAGGAGTTTTGAATTTCTTGGCCAGGGGGGCAACTGCATTGCTGCAATGTATTTCAGTCAGAGTGGTATAAAATTTCACATTTGTGTGCATGTTTTTTCATTCTGTATTAAAAATGCAGAATGTACTGTATTAAAAAATGCATCATGGTTCATGTTTGTTTCATAACGTACTCTGCCTGCACCTATACTTCAAAAAGTCCTTTAAATTAATTAACAGTAATCATAAACACCCCCTCTCTCCTCAGCCAGGAGGAGGGGGGTGCAACCCTGTATTAATAGTTCTGGTCACCTCATGCCCAACGAAGGTGAGCATACCCTAGATGTAGTAATAGCAGCACTGCAGTTAAAACTGTGAATAAACACATAGAGAGATTGTCCCCTTCAGCCATATGAGATGTGATTTGCCTGTGGAAAGAAATAAACATGTTACCTCTTACATGGAGGTAAGCGATGTGAAGAGCTTTTAAGTGCAGATTAGGGAGGTTTTTATTTAAGCGAACACTGGAGTGAGGTGGGGATTTTCAGACTGAAGTCTTCCGAGTCTGGATCCCGAACAGCCACAACTTGAGATAATTCACTCATGTTGCTATATACAGAGATAGAGCATGAAAGAGAATCTTTCACAAAATGCTTCATTCACCATGGTACAGGCACAGATACAAAAGGTTCTTTAGTTTTGTCTTGCTCTCCCAAGCGACACACATGAGAGTAAAGCTTGGAGTGAGGGTCAGTCAGCCACCTACCCCTCACCCCTTGAGCAGGTCTCAGGATTAAGGGCCCAAAGGTGCAATGTTTGCCTTGTTGGCTAAAGGATTTCAGGCAGCCTTCAGTCGATCAGAGTGTCCAAATACAGAGCCAGACATCAGCTTGTACGCTGAGCTCGCAAACCAAGGGCAGAATGAGCCACTGCACAGCCTGAGTCTGGATTGCTAGATGCACACAGACATTTGTTCTCTTTTCATTCCTGTACCTGTATGTTTATCACGCTACAGAGACAAGCGATTACAGCTGAGGCTGGAACCATCGCTTCTCTTTCTCATTTTGAAGTCGTTTCACATATTGGCATTTTTCACCAAAGTAAAGAAGCATGATGTGCATTTTAAAAACCTTTGAAATTTACAATGAAATCCACCCTGTATTTATGAATGAAAACACTGTAAGCTTCTAACCTGGCTTTTCAAACACTTCTTTTGGTATTTGCTCTTTTTCGAAATGACTCTTTCAGAAAAATAGCAGTTAAATGAACTGGGAATGCCTTTGAAAATTTAATAACAAATGGATGCTAAGATCTATTTAATAACTCATAATAAATTCCTCTTTTTCTCTTATTAGAAACATGTGCGTGAATGCCAGAGCAGCTTATAAATCTGGTGTTTCTGATCCTGAGCCGCCCCCCCCCCCATCCCTCATGCTATTTCCTGAGCTCATCTTATTTCTCCTCGAATGGGGGCGACTGCCTGTGATTTCTTCTCATGTTAACCATCACGCTTGTCACTCGGACATGAGCAGACAGAAAAGTATAGGCGAATGTCATTTGTGCCCTAGTTTAATTTGCTCCAAACCTGTTGCAGGTAAGTTGCTATGAAAATGTTTTAGTTTACTAAAGTCTTACTACTGATCTTACATTACTAGTCAGGAAACATGAACAACTAAATATAAGATGAATAGGAATATGCTGTAATTCCTCTGTGGTTTGGTGAAGCGAACGATGAGAGTCAG
The DNA here is from genome assembly GCA_026776725.1 of Gnathonemus echidnorhynchus. Classification (NCBI taxonomy): domain Eukaryota; kingdom Metazoa; phylum Chordata; class Actinopteri; order Osteoglossiformes; family Mormyridae; genus Gnathonemus; species Gnathonemus echidnorhynchus. The sequence continues at coordinate 20,140,914 of JAODJU010000014.1, read as the reverse complement.
ACAAAGGAAAACATCAGGAAGTATCGGTCTCTGGAAACCGATGGCCAAAACGTGATGCGCGGACACACACACACACACACGTACACAGGTTTGTAATTATATCTTTGTGGGGACTCTCCATTAATTTCTATGGGGAAAACTCTAATCCCAACATGACAACCTTTGCAAGTGGTTTGATGTCTACATGTTTAAATTGCACATGTTTACATGACAAATTTAAATATGTCAATGTCATTCAACACAAAATCGTCACACCTTTGCACTCCTCATTGCTGAAATACGAACCGAATGACTGTTTTCACCTGTATCTCATTAAGTGTTCGGACATTAAATCCCTTTGCCTTTAGTCTCGAGTCTTATTTCTCTCGAGTTCTGAGCTCTAGCTCTGCTTTGAAATTTCTTTTCTTTGACTAAATGACCCCATTCCTACCTGATCCACTGTTAGCTGGCCTTATACCACATGACTTCACTGCCACAGACAAATTTCCAATATCGGCATAAAATCATGAGATCTGCTAGATTCTGACATACAATTATTATCTCGATTATTTGCTGTAAGGTCATTAGGATACCTGTCTTAAGTGAGTTTTTTCCTCATCTTGAAGTTAAAATCAACCATGTTTAACATATATATTGGCCTTTAGTCTCGCCTCATGCAAATAGTTATGTGGTCAAAGCCAACAATCAATGGGTAAGACATCTCCAGCACCAAACAGGAGACAGCGAAGCAGGTACAGTACGGGATCTCAGGTAGGGTAGATAGACATGGAGGAGTCTCAGGAGACTTCAGAAGCTACGGCTCTTCTGGACTGTGGACAGAAATAAGCCAATAATAATAATAATCATTGAGGATGATAAGAAGAAATAATCTCAAAAGGAGATAGTTGCAGTCTTGCAAATAGACAACTAGAGGAGGCGGGACCAAGACATCTGATTGGTTGGTCCTGCCTCCTCTAGTTGCTTGGACCCACCTCCACTACAATCTGATTGGTTATGACATTGAAACAATCATTTTTCTTTCCCATGACTCAAATAGTGTCCCTGCCAGATCCCCAGTCTTTGCACAATCAAAGTCTGGGATAAACAACTGTGACTAATGACATACTGTCTTTAGATGTGAGGGGTTGCCAGACTTTAGACTTTTCTGAGTCTTTCTGAAACCTTCCAGTGTATGGTTAGCATTAGAATGGTGAACTACTTTGATTGCAAGATTTGTGTTTTTTTTTTTGGCTTTCAGTAAGAAACGTTGCACCTGGATCCCTGCCATTCAGAAATTACCCAATTTCCCAGCATACTTTGCAGAAGTTGTTCTGGAACAGCTGAGTTTGAATGCAGGACCAGATCAGACAACAGAAGGACACAGTTATTACAAATTATATTCAGCTCATTATCCCAAACTTCCTTGTAAGAGGCAATGTGCAGAGCGGATGAGGTGTGAAAATAAAATCTAAAAATTACTCTGTGTCAGTCAGGGGTACTTAAAATGGGGAAAATAGATTTTTAGGTAATGTACTATGTTAATTTTTCTGTATTATATATATATATATATATATATATATATATATATATGCAGACACTTCTCTACTTACGAAGTTTCAACTTATGAACTTTCAGACATACGAACAAAGAGGACTGTAAGTCCAAATTGTGTTCGTTGGGCTCCCGTTTCCTGTCCGCAACATCAATTTTTTTTCTGCGCGCCAATTCCATCTAGTACGACTTCTGGCCGCTACTCCCGCTGTGCAGCAGCGTAGCGTGCGTACTCCCAGCATCCTAATTCTTTGTACTTGCGATTACCCTTAAATTGATGCTGAGTAACACATTCGTAAGTAGAGGAGTGTCTGTATATACAAATATAAATACACACACACACATACACACACTATATTGCCAAAAGTTTTGGGACACCTGCCGTTACACACACATGAACTTTAATGACATCACATTCTTAATACATAGGCATTGATATGGAGTTGGCCCATCCTTTGCAGCTATAACAGCTTCAACTCTTCTGGGAAGGCTGTCCACAAGGTTTAGGAGTGTGTTTATGGGAATTTTT
>JAODJU010000014.1:20120555-20136670 GCA_026776725.1 Gnathonemus echidnorhynchus | reverse complement strand
AAATCAGCATCAAAAACTGATTCAGAAAAAGTTAATGACATGTAAGATATACACAGCTTGTTTTCCTGTGTTATTTAAGAAATTTAATTTTGGGTCACCACAAAATTGAAGTGACATCACTTAGAGGCAGCAAAGGGATGGGTGAACGTGGACAACGTTTGACCTTGTGAATGTGATAAGTCAAAAAGTATTTGATGGATCTTATTATTGCTTCACAAAAACATTCTATGGATGAAGATCTACAGTTCTCAAAAAAAACGTAGTGCATTAAAAAAGTGAATGAAACGCAATTTTTTAAAATAGATTTTATTTCCATATTTCAAATATAGTGGAAACTGTTACGATTGCCCAGCGGGCAGGAAGGCAGTCAAGCCGTGTAGTCAGAAACGGGTTTATTGGCAAAAACAAGGAAGACAGCGACGAACATCAATGACAGATCTGGGGAATACTGACTCAGACGCGGACTAAATACACCAGACAAGCCGAAAATAACAGGAAACAGGTGATCACAATCGGGGTAGCACACGCAGGTAATGAGGGGGCATGGCACACATGAGGATCGGATGAGCTGGGCGTGACAGAAACATTACACATTAAATTCTAAATCAAAGTTTTAACAATTTTTATCAAGGCTGTATTATTCCTTTACCGGAAGCAAAAAAAGAAAAAATAATCTGTTAAAAATAGCAGTGTTGACATTTTTCTCAAACTCAAACAAGCACTTGAAATTTTTCAAGATTTAACTTCACTTTAAATTACTGAATTAATGTTTAGTTGCATAACCATTGTTTTTGATAACTGCTGCACATCTGCGTTTCATTGAGTCAATCAACTTCTGGCACATTCGTCTGATGTACTGTTGACCACAAGCCCTGAAAGTAACAATTTTACTCTCAGGGGTCCATTTCTCTTTCGGCCAATCAGCGTGTTCCGTGGCAACTTTTAACTGATTCTGCACATGCATTTTTTTCAAGAGTAATGCTTTATATGCTTTCTTGCTGACAGCTTAGCTTTGGTCAAACACAGTACTTGCAGGTGATTTTAAATCATCTTTGATGATTGCCTGAATCTTTGCCATTCTGACTATTTTTAAATCCATCTTAACAGTAGTTGCTCATGTCTTCCACATGTTTCGGGTTGTTTTTTTTTTTAATCAAATGACACACTGGTCATTTTAGCTGAGCCTTCTATAGCTTGCTGCATTTTTTATACGTTTGCCCCTCTCAAACTTTATAATCAAATTGCATTGTTCCTCTGATCGGCCCATTTTACTTAGCTATTCAGAAGGACATATATTTTAGAACGCTGTGTGAAACTTTTGCATTCCTTCTTCCTTAATAAAGGACAATTAATGACATCTGCTTTTTCACAGAACGAATGAATTCTCTAATTAAACCCACACTGCTAATATTTTGAACATGACCCTCTCAATGAATGAGTCAATTACCCAGAAAAAGCAGTGTGTGTGTTATGACAGTAGGGTCTGGTGTTTTTCTATTTTGCTAATATATCTACACGTAAATTATTTGCAATGCAGAAATATCACTGCTACTAATAACAGTGATCCATCAATTTACTGATGTTTTTTAACAACAAATTGCCCCAGAAATGAAATTGCAGCGTGGAAGGAAAGGGCAACTGCACAAGACATTTGGTCTTGTGAACACAGTAACTCAAAGTATCTTACGGGGATTTTTTTCAAACGTTGCAGGCACATTGGATTGGAAGTGATCAAACTTTGAGACGGATTGTCCCAGAACTGAAGGAGCGCCGCATAAGAGGGGCACGAGAAGATTAGGGGCTTGAACAGGAGCAATCTATTTGCTAATCATTTACTCTGTTTACCCTGTTTGATCTTTGATGGGTCTTATTACCACTTCACAAAAACATTATATGGATGAAAATCTATAGCTAAAAATTCACACTTGATTTGATTCAAAATCACAGCAAGCTCTGCTCTGGTGGTGCCCCGATCCCACAGCTGAATCAACTTTTGGAGACAGTCCTGGTGCTTGCTGGACCTCCTTGGGTGCCCTGAAGCCTTCTTCACAACAATTGAACCTCTCTCCTTGAAGTTCTTGATGATCCGATAAATGGTTGATATAGGTACAATCTTACTAGCAGCAATATCCTTGCCTGTGAAGCCCTTTTTCTGCAAAGCAATGATGACTGCATGTGTTTCCTTGCAGGTGACCATGGTTAACAGAGGAAGAACAATGATTTCAGGCACCACCCTCCTATTAAAGCATCCAGTCTGCTATTCTAACTCAATTAACATGACAGAGTGATCTCCAGTCTTGTCATCATCACTCTCACCTGTGTTAACGAGAGAATCACTGAAATGATGTCAACAGGTCCTTTTGTGGCAGGACTGAAATGCAGCGGAAATGGGGTTTTGGGGATTAAGTTCATTTTCATGGCAAAGAGGGACTTTGCAAGTAATTGCAATTCATCTGATCACTCTTCATAAGATTCTAGACTATATGCAAATAGCCATCATAAAATCCTCATTTGTGTTATTTTATATCCTCTACTGCAGCTACTAAATATAACAGCTTGTTTGCTGTTCTGACGTTTTTCTTAAGCTTTGGAGTTCGGTGCTTTATTTTTGTTTGGATCATTCGTGACTAATCTGTAAACTTTTCTTCTTAATTTATTTTTGTGATTGCTGTGTCGGGGTGGCATGCTGGTGCTGTGGTTAGCACTCTTGCTTCACACTTCTGTGACCGGAGTTCATGCGTGTGTGTGTGTGTGTGTGTATGTGTGATGACCTGTTCGCACCACCCTCTCGTGTGCCACACCCTATCATCTACCTCGTGTGAAACCCTGATTGTTACCAGCTGTTTCATGTTATTTCCGGCTTGTCCTGTGCATTTCAGTCCGCGTTCGAGTACTTTTCCTGAGATCTGTCATTAACGTTGCTTGTTTGGAGTGTGTTCCCCGTTAATAAATCCTGTTTGTGCCTTCCTTCCCCTGCTTGCCTGCACCCAACGTGAGTGTGTGTGTGAGTTTGCATGTTCTCCCTGGGTCGTTGTGGGGGTTTCCTCTGGGTACTCTGGTTTGCCCCCACAATCCATAAACCTACTGGGGTTAATTGAAGTCCCCAAATTGCCCATAGATGTGCATGTGTGAGTGAATGGTGTGTGAGTGTTCCCTGTGATGGGTTGGCAACCTGACCTGGGTTTTTCCTTGCCTAGCCTCTGGGATGGGCTCCAGACCCCCTGTGACCCTGAATAGGACAAGCCGGTACAGAAGATGGATGGATGGATTTCTGTCTGTGCACACCGCCCTGCAGTCTCATGCCATTTTATGGGGATTGCTGGTGTGTTTACCTATGCTATTTAGGAATAACTGACCCTCGCTTTCAGTTTACACGGACAATGGGATTCATGTGTAAGAACACAGTTGCGATGAATTCTGTGGTTTAAGAACTCATCATGAATCTGACGTAGACTTTTCTTAGGAACCTCTTAGGTTCTTTCTCAAGAACAAAGTTAAGAAACAACTTATGATGATGGTGACTGAGGCCGTTTGAGAATATTCCTTAAGGTTGTCTGTAATTATTCCATATATACTGTGTATTGTGTGTGTGTGTATATATATATAGCATGGGTAGCCCTTCTGAGACCTGAACTCATAACCAACTAGTCAGAAATTTCCACTCAGCTTTCACTCCGCATGACCCCAGCTGATGTCTTGTGTCCCATCAGACAAACATGCCCTGTGATTCTCAGAACTAGGAAACCTCTCGTGTATTTTTTGTCACTACAACAAAAAAATGCCTTATGACTTTCATTACCATTCCAAAAGAACTCCTTCCCAGGAGGACTGCAGATGAACCTTCTGTTCTCACTGATGGTTGACCTGGTTGTCCAAGCTAAATGTTTTAACTCTAATTACTGTACCGCTTAAGCCCTGTACACTCCTAGTGCAGGTCACAAGGACACGTCCTGTACACCAGTGTTTCCATGGAAATGGAGCTCCTCTGGCAAAAAATCCTTACAGGACATACTGTTTAGTCCGGAAGATTTATCCTGAAATTGTCCTTAGGTGTTCTGTATACCTCCATTGGAGCACAACTATATCGTTCTGTACCAGGTTTTTGCTAGTATCTACATGATGATAAATGCTGTATGATACTGTTATTTGACAAGGTTAGAAAGTGACCTTAGAAAGTGGTTTGGTTCCAGCACTGCTAGGCACACCCCTGTTGTAAAGTGACCTGTGGAGGTCTTTTCAGGCTTGAGCAGTAATACAAGGCTGTAACATGACAGCTTTGATAACCAGTATCTAAGTGTGGGTGTAAAACATGGTACTGGACTGTTTCCTGGTAACATAATCTGAACAGGAAGCAGGTTAACCTTTTTTTTAAAATGGTTTTGGTTAGTTTTGGTAATGGTCACATTTTGGATTACACCGGCATTTTGTTATTTCCATAGTCTTGTTTACTGAGATTACTCTACAGTCCCAGATGCCTAATTATACACATGAATTGCTTCAAACAAACCATGATGTGCAAACAGCTGTAGATCAGGGCTGCTCACTCCGGCTCCCATTAGTGTGCCGCCCTGCGGAGTTTAGGTGTCGTCCTCATCTAACACGCCTGATACAGATAATCAGATGTAACTAGATTATTTGGTTTTTGAGCGAACAGATTTAAAAGTAGATGGTAAATAGTCATAGGAAGCCATTATGCAGAGATTACAATCTCATATTTATGATGCACAAGATGTTCTGAGAATATGAAAAACCCTACATGATTTTTCCAAGCAAGCCAAATTCAGTTTTTCTGCTTGTTCCCCATAGATGCAGAGTAAATTGTTTTAGGAAATGAGCTTCAATTGCCTGTAAAACATTTTGGACAAGTTCAATCAGCATTGCCTTCAGTCAGTGGTGTCCTTTTCTTTACCTGCATAATAATGCCAGAATGTATTCAGGTGTGTGACAGGGAGAACACAGGCCTGAAGGGGATATTTCCATCAATAATGCAGGTGAAATTTCCATGGTTTTCTCTCTTCCACTGGGCGTTCTGTCTGTTAAGGAGCTGCGACTGACATGTGACGCTTGCAGAGGGAATCCCTGGAGAGCCGGTGTGGGTGTTCCCTGGAATTTACTTAACCTTGCAATGTTCCCTTAAAAAACTCATCTCTGCTTTTCACTCCATGGCTGCCCCTCTGTTCATCTCTGCTTATTCTCCTTGTAGCTTTTATTGTCGTCTACATATTTGATCCATTAATTATTAACATGTTCTATAGATTCATTCGTCGAATTTAAATGTGGCAGCTACGGAACCTAGAGGAAATGGTTGTGCTCTTAAACAGGTATCTGTAACCTGAAACGCACGAGTTCCTTCACGGAAATCCCCATGGTAGTGTTTCCAGGATGACACAAGAGTTACTTTGAGGTTCTCACTCTTTCAAAAACCAGATATCAATACTACTACATATGTTCTCTGGTAGATACATTTGGATATTTTGAATTGTTGCAATGAATCACATTCTATTAAGCTTCTACTCGCAGACAGACTTTTTTTTCTACTCACACACAGGTGCATTATGTTGGATGTGCTGGTACAAGGCAGAAGCTATTTCTTAAGTGATAAGTCCTCCACAGCTGCAGGCTATCAATCCAGGTGCCCTTTGGCTAACCTGATCTTGGGGCCAGTGCTCTTTCTGGAGTATGTCCCACTTGCTCTTCTCCCAAGCTCACCACTCTCGTTCCATTTTGGACTAACCACTGTCTAACACTGAGGAAGCTCATGATGCTGGGGTCTCATGTCCTGGAGTATTACACATGCTCCTCTGAGATTTATTTTAGTGGGATCAGGGCTTGTGGTGTTGAACTGCCCTCAGTTTTTACATTATCTGCCTGACCACAGAGGATGGAAGCCAAAAGCTTTTTAAGTCGTTTTGTGTCCCTTTCCAGCTTGAGGGACATTAGCAACTCATTTCCCCCCAGAAATCTCTTTTCCACCATGGATTTGATTCTCGTGCCATGAAATGACTGTGGTTGTAACAACCCTTCAAACACACAACTAACTATCATCTTATTACTTTGAACATGTGACTCCAATTACCCCCTTATACTGAAATGAATTAACCCCCAGGATCATACTTATTCTGTGAAAGACAGCTAATCAGAATCAGTATTGGTTGTTCAACAGAGGCACAGCTATTTGTTTGGATGAAATCTTTATCTATTATTGGGACATGAATGAAGATCAGATCACATTGTAGGCCGACCTAATGCAGAAATATAGATAAGCGTTCTGAGCTGGCAGACTGTGCCGACATCCCAGCACCTGTGAAACGCCACACAGAGAACCTGATACAAACGGGGAGATGAAGAAGCAGAAAATGGGTCTGATCACAGCAGGCCGGCTGGAAATAGCCTGGGGTGTCAAAGACACTGTCGGGGAGATATTACAATGTTTTATAACACTCGTAATCTCATTCTGTGTTCTGTGCATTACCTAGAACTTAGACCCTTATGGAAAACAGAACTTCCGCACTTTTTTCTGTCCAGGATTGCTTGGAACATTACACATGAGTATAAAAATAAATAGTTTTTTATGCAGTTAATTTAAATGATCAAAGATTGATTAAATAAATACTAATACTCTTCATTCACTAGTTGTTATAATCTTAAACCTGGCAGAGAGTTTGTTTGGGCTGGCTGAACCTAGGATTGTAATCTTGTAAATGATTGATTTATTGCTGTATTTCAGGTCATGTTCTGTATGAAACCTGCTGTCACCGCTGAAGCATGAGCAGCTAACATGATAATGTATACTGTAGATATGTTGGCCATGTTCTCAGACGTCTTTGGTCCAGCCTGACAGTATCTATCTGAGGGCTTTTTTTGCTGGGACACCTTAATTCCAGCAGCTTCAGCTGCCAAATGTCTGTCAGTTATACCTGAGTCTCAGGCCCATCAGCACGGGGCTGACCACATCACCTGGGGTGTGTGTGTGTGTGTGTGGGGGGGGGAGGGGGGTATATGCCAATCAGCGATACCATTAAACCCATTTGCCTAATATTGTGTAGGTCCCCCTCGTGCCGCCAAAACAGCTTTGACCTGTCAAGCCATGGGCTCCACAAGATCCCTGAAGGTGTCCTGTGGTCTCTGCCACCAAGACGTTCACCGCAAAAGGCATTAGTGGCTTCCTGTGTTCTGACACTTTTCCATCATAGCCAGCATGAACCTTTTCAGCAGTTTTTTTCTACAGTAGCTCTCCTGTGGGATTGGATCAGACAGGCTAGCCTTCACTCCCAAGGTGCACCAGTGAGCCTTGGGCGCCCATGACCCCGTCACTGGTTCGGCACTTAGCCTTCCTTGGACCACTTCTGTTAGGTACTGACCACTGCACATCCTGAGCACCCTACAGGACCTGCCATTTTGGAGATGCTCTGACCCAGGCGTCTAGCCATTACACTTCCCCATTTTTCCTGTTTCTAGCACATCAACTTCAGGAACTGACTGTTCACTTGCCTAATATATAATGGCACCCTTGATAATTGCCATTGTAATGAGATATTTAATTTATTTTTCAGTTATTCACTTCACCCGTCAGTGCCTTTAATGTTTTGGCTTATTGGTGCATGTTTCTTTGGAAGCTGCTTTTATCCAAGATTATTTACAAAGAAAAACAGATCAAAGTTGAGGGGTCCCACCCTAGTCCTGGAGACCATATACATATTTTGGAATGTTCTTTTTAAATAAGTTTTTCTTGGATTAAGATTTTCTTGAATAATTTCTTGAATTAAACTAATCAGCCATCACTCTCAGTAGCTATTGGTGTCATGTCCTGCTCGTCCGATCTTCCCGTGTGCCATGCTTCCTCATCTACCTCGTGTGGAATTCTCGTGTTAACAGCTGTTTCTAGTTGTGTCTAATTAGTCTTGTGTATTTAAGTCCGCGTTAAAGTATGTTTCCCCAGTCCGGTCATTAATGTCAGCCGTTCATGTTCCTGCGTGTTCGCGGATGTATACTCCCCGAATAAAATCCTGCGTTACCCCGACTCCCCGGACTCCAGCTCCTCTTTCCAATCTCCGTGCCTATTGATCATGACAATTGGCTCTTAACAGGAAGTGTAAACTTTAGTGAACATACAGACCCCAAAGAGAGGGACTGCCCCCCTATTGTACATAACTCTGAATATTTTTTCACACAGTAATCTGGCAGAGTGATGAATTGGCTTTTTTCGGATTTGATTTTGGGGGCGAGCTTAGGTACATTGACCCTGCATGTATTTTTCTGGCTATTCCAATGACTGCAGATACAAATAAGTCCTCATTTAATGGGGGTGGAGATTTGCTGTGAGGTCACTCCGCCTTTATCAGCCGGGCGGCTCAGAGCCCACACCCACCCGTAATGGCGGTGACTGTGACGTAATGCTGCACGGTGAATGCCTTCTATTTGCCTCCCTTTGTCTCCTGCTTGCCTCATGATGGGACAGATCCCAGCCTGTGAAACGGCTCCTCTGGGCTTTGCTGGCTCTACATGACCCAGAGGACCCTCCCTCTCTGCTTCATTTTTACTTTGTTCCTTCCATCATCTATCCTCTTGTTTGTTCTCTCTGTCTTGTTTTCCTCATTGCTGCCTTGTTCCTGCCCCTTTGCAGTTTTCCATTTGTCCTTTTCCTCTTTGTACTGCTCCCCCCCCCCACTTTGTTTCTAACTCTTTTTACTTTTAATTGAAAAACTTGCACAAATGTTGCGAAATGGCATTACTTGCATAAAAGATTAATTTTGGCGCACGGACCCACATGATGTACAGCAGTCCAGCCTCACAGCACCTTGAGACAGAAAAACTACTCAGATGAGTCTTTAGAGTCTGTCCACTAGGATGAACTGGCCCCCATCTCACGGCGTATGACGGCTGTGGAGTTCAGCAATTCCACGCTGCAAAGATAATGTTGGCACCAGTTTGTCTTCCAGGTGCTGAAGAACTGTCATAGTATGTAGCTGAAATAAAGGTTTGGGGAAAATGGAGAAATGAGGTGAGAGTCACACTGCTAGTGCTTCTGAGAGAGTGGGATGTGACCGTGGGGGAATGATCCCCTTAATCTTAATACCTACTCAGCCATCTTCATGTCTCATCACTTTCCCGTCACCGTGACACAGAGGCCATTTGTTACAGGTACTGTTCAAATTCCATGCTTTCACCTAAAAAGGTTATCGTCTATGCAGGAGAAATTTCTGTCAAAACCGATGTTCACTTGATCTTTCTCCTTAACTGTGAGTATTCTGGGCTTTTTTAGCCTTCAAACATTGATCATTGAAGTTCCACTCGCCGTCTATCTAGAAAGAAAAGCACAGCTCAGTATCTGTGATTCTGAACATAAATTCACGACGGAGAGGGAGAAATCCAGCTCTGTTATTCCTTGAACTGCAGCTTTTCCACGGAACACAGAAAGCCGGCCCACACTGATAATCTGTGTGATCTGTGGTGCATCTACAGAGTGGAAATGAGAAAGTTAGAGGAATAATGTGGTAATAATGAGGTGAAACACCCTAAGAACGTCAGATAGAGGAAGCAGAGACACTGTTTACTGAAGGTTACTAATTTGATATATTTGATATTTGAATATTTTTAGGGTAAAAGGAGCATAACCCTATGCTGCCTTTAAAAATCTCTTTGCTCCTCTTCTGTTCACACAACAGTCATTTGTCAGGCTTAGTCTCCGGAAAATTGCATATAATCACTGGGGTGATTTCCTCTGCCGTCCTTTTCAGATTAGCCACTTTTTTTTGTCATCATGGTGAAATTCTCCTGCCGAATGCTTTCGTGTCTGCATGACAAACAGGCCTTTACTCCCAAATTTATAATTACCGCAACCTGCACGGGGAACACAGCAGAGGCTGGATTTAAATAGCTGAGCAGAATTACCAAATATAGCCCCCGGCTTACAATTGCACCTTTACTTTGTCACCTAAAACCCACCCACTTCGTGCAGACAGTCATCAAACGGAAATAAAAATCAAAATGACAGCTCGCAAATTGCGTACTTTCATACTTGCAGCCTGACTCTGAAATGAAGGCTGTTATTTCTGCTAGCTTGTTTTATTTTATCTTACAGAATGCAGGCGCTGGACAGGACCCTGTTTAATCACCCGTTTATAGCTTTTGGAAAATAATCACAGGTATCTGTGGGTTTCATACAGCGAGATTTTTAGAAATGCACTATATTCCATTTGCTCAATCAGTTCTTATTTAGCACAGCACAACATTAACAATGCAATGGTGGCAGAATAGTCATTTCAATATGGAAATGAATGTAGGGATTAACATAAAGATTAAATATTAATCTTTAGCCTAATTTTTAAGCCACAAAACTGTCTACAGCACTGGACATGGGAGAAATGAGACCTCAATATTGTGGGATGTCAGTTAGCATCTAGAGTAACCAGTGTTCCTATTGGTTACTTTATTCATCCATATTGGATTAAACCTGATAGTGTTTCGCTGTGAATGTTGACTCACACATTGTGAGGATCACAGTATTATTCACATTAATAGTATAGTCAAATGTACAAATCACCCCACAGCATCTCAATAGGACTCAGATCCGTGCATTGACTTGACCATTCCAGAACTCTCCATTTCTTACTTCCAAGCCATTCCTTGGTAGATTTACTGGAATGTTTTGGGTCATTGTCATTTGGATGGTCCACCCAAACTTCAGCTTCAACATCTGGACAGATGTTTTCACATTGTACTCAAGCACCCTATGATGAATAATCCATAGTGGATTCTATGATGGAGAGCTGGCCAGGTTCTGCTGCAGCAAAGCAGCCCTAAACCATGACATCTCCACCCCCCATGCTTCACAGTTGCTATGAGGTTCTTTTGCTCAAAAGTTGTCTTTGGTTTAGGGCAAACATGTCCTCTGTTACTGCGCCCAAATAATTCAATTTCAGATGCATCTGTCCATAGCATGTCTTTCCAAAAGTCCCAGTCTTTGTCTAGGTGGGTCAGATGTTTTTTTGACAGCAAGGGTTTCCTCCTTGCACAGCTCCCATGTAAATCAAACTTGTGCGTCTCTTTCTGGTGGTAGATACATGTACCTTGACATCAACTGTGGCAAGAGCTTCCTATATGACCCCTTGATGGTTCAAATGCTGGTTCAAATCCCATGAATGCCCAGAGTAGTTCTACTCCTTTGGGCCCTTGAGCAAGGCCCTTAACCTGGAGTTGCCTTGTCCTGGCTATGATGTTAATGTACATCCAGCCCTATAAGGAGGTCCTTCAACTTACAGGGGAAAAAATTGGGGGTTGGTGGTAGGATTGGTACACCAGGAAAAAAAAAAAACTCACACTGTTCCATTTGGACTAGTGTGATGCTTAAGTGCCACATGACTGTACCCAGATTCTCATCCTTGTGGTGGATCAGCATCTCGCGTTTGGGCTGAACTTGCTAGGGAAGACATGCTAGCAGTTGTTTTAAATGTTCTCCACTTGTATATTATTTTCCGGACAGTGGAATGACTGATTCCAAACTCTCTTGAGATCTTTTTAAGTCCCTTCCCAGACTCATATGCATCTACAAGCTTCTTCCTGAAGGCCTCAGAGAGCTCTTTGGATCTCAGCATGATGATACCACTCACTTCAACAATCAAGAGCAAACCAAACTAAATGTCTGTGGTTTAAATAAGACCACTCCGCTCCACTAAAAAGCTCTGGAACGATGTTCTAATCATTATCGCCTGATATGGTGCCACCTGAATCTAATTCTAAGAGATTTAAATAGTGATGAATGTGAGTGGAAATTAACATCTTAGATAATATATTTTCCTAAATAAATGAATTTGCTTCTTGTTTTTGCATAGATGATGCAATTCCACTAGCTTTATCTACAGATATATTTTGAAACAAGATTTAATACTGATATGTTGATATTTCTTAATACAGAACTAAATTTGGGGTGTCTTCACATGACTGTAACTAACAAAACGACGTATTTATCCTCCCTTGCTTTGGCGTGTAATTCTGCATGCCTGTTATGCAGTGTGAAAGCGACACACAGATGTGGCCAGGAGCTACAATAGTCCCACAGCCCAGGAACAGGGAACAGGTTCTGGAACTCTGGTGTGAAAACATTTAGATGTAGTGTTTTAACATGTGGTGCAGGATTAACAGAGAGTATATATGATCATGATAGCAGCTTAGTGCAGGTTGGCTAGAAATGGAGGTTGGGGGTGTGGGAGAGGTAGGAATTAGTCGGGGGCTTATGCGGCATTCCGGGGAATACACTGTTGTCCTTCTGACAGTATCTATTTTTTAATATTCTTCAGAGCTGCCACTGTCCTATGTTAGCATGCAAATTCAATTGCAAAAATATAATTTTTTGTGTGCCCATCCCAAAATGGCTGCTCCAGAGTCCTTGAAATAGAATATTGCAGTAACATTGGACATGGAGATAAAAGCAAATAGCTAATAACATGCTAACCCAGTGTGATGATGCTTTCGAGTGTCCAGGAGCACTATAACCTGACTGTCCCAAATGCCTGGACATGGCAGCCTTGCAGGGCTTACCTGAGCCCAGCGCTGGGCCTGCGGACAGTCGAACAGTGAAGCGACACACAGATGCTAAACTTGCACTGTCAAGGTTGACGTGTGGCTAAGGATCCTGGTCCAATTAATGCCAGCTTCCTTTGCCCCCCCCCACCGAGGATCTGTAACAATAAAATGAGTCATTATCACCTGCAAGGGTCCTCTTCATCAGAAAGCTCCCATGCAGATGACACTCACTTAAGGACCCCCTCCCTGCTGCTTGCAAAGGACAAAGAGGATTAAAAATCTCACTTTGTCACTTAATGGATATTGAAGTTTTTCTTTTCCGCTTAAGAAAGGCTATGAAAAAGCAAGCTGGCTCAGAGCAAATTTAAAAGAGGGTTACAGCTGTCTGAGCACGATGGATTGGGGTGACTTGGCATATTTGACGTCCCTCCCCTCGCCCACAGAGCGCCTCTGCAAATGCACACCGCCTGACCCTATGCCTCTCTGATAACTTTGACATAGCAGCTTCCCTTCAGGGAAGAATATTTATAACCTTTTGTTTTTCATTAATACAAAGGCGATCTTTTCAGTTTTATTTATGTCACAGACTTGATTGGTTAGTCCCATAGAGGCGTTTTAAACTTTTCCAGTGACAGTCAGTTTATGTTTCACTGACAGTTCTTCAAAGATGGATTCTTTCACCTTCAGAGACTGAAGAGAAGTGACTTTATTTCAGAGATGCCAAATGGGACTCCTCGCTGATAGGAGCAAACAAAAGGCGGAGATGTGATTCACGTGATCAAGTAACTGGTGAACACCATCTCTTTGTTTTTGACCAGATCCCCTGTTATTAGAAATTAACCTAAATATCAAGGAAGGTCCAAGAGCCACAGATATACTATCATAACTAAACAGCGCTTAGATCTTCACAGATCACTAATCAAGGCAGACAGACAGGGCCAGACAGGGTCTCATTTTCTGAGTCTACTGGAGTTGAGCTATTGATAAATGAAGCCTCACCATTTAACATTTTAATTAAATTAATGGAGGTGAAATGTAATTTTAGTTACATTTTTTAGCTTACTTTTTACTTTAATGCACTTTCAATTTGGCGTCCTTTTTGTTTTTTTCATTCATTTTTATTTCAGTTTGTATTTTACTGAGCTTCATAATTGAGTTTTCAAAAAAGAAAGAAGCCCACAAGTGAAAACACACAACTCAAAATGGATTATAAATAATGGAAAAGCTTTAATGAACACCGTAAACCCTTCTCTCACCTCTTTTTAAACATGTTTGCTGGAGGTGGGGACGGGTTTTTGGTGGATTTCGCCGATCTGGGACTTTGTCTGGGCCCCTTATGCCGGTCAGGCCCATGCAGCTGTCCACGTTTGCTCAAATGACTTGGAACATGGTTCAATCTCATGGGATCATATGTCATTTTGTCAATTTGAGACGCCGATCCTCAGCCATGTTCACTGTCGGCTATTTAGAAAAGAGACGTTTGGTCGGTTTTGGTGGCTCTTAAACTCAAAGACAGAAGTCACCAAAATTCAAAAACCAAAATTTTGTCTCATGCTTTAGTTTTATATGAATTTGAATGAAATGCTATGTCATCATTTTGGTGTCAGTACTCGTTAACAATAATAACTTGTAAGGCAGTGCTGTGTTATTCCTGTATTCATGTGGGGAAAAAAACAGCAGCATTCTGCTAAAATGGAATACATCTGGCCTGCAGCTCACAACTCGCTAACTTTATTTTATTTCATTTAGCAGACATTTTTGTCCAGAATGATGGACAAGTGAGGCAAATAACACATTACAAACATGCACCTGTCGACTAGGCTTAAGTGTGGCTTCATCGTCAGTCCCTAAACTGAAAGTCTCCCAAGGAGAGTAACCAAAAGTCTCCCAAGGAGAGTAACCGAAAGTCTACCAAGGAGAGTAACCAAAAGTCTCCCAAGGAGAGTAACCGATGAGATTTCATCTGACCCAGTTCCTCTGGCCCCCTTCATCCAACAGGACACCGCATGCCAATGTATGTGTGGCATGGAGTCTATTAGCTCTGGGAAAACCAACAGGAACAAATAAAACTTTAACGTAAATGTGACATTAGAAGGAACAATAACAGCCATGGAATCTGATATCTTCAGTGTTGCTGGATGGCTGGAAATGGCTCCCTTTTTAGATCCTGTTTATCCTTTGTGGGTTTGTTTATGAAAAGTCTTCACGGTGGAAGTGATTTTTAGGTCACAATAGAGGAGGTGAAGCGGTTGGTTGAGACTGGTCACGATTGCACAATGACCCTTTTGATTTCCTTGTTCCTGTGGAAATGGGGAGACCTTATACATTTCATCACATGCTGAACTTCACCGTTGAGAGCCTCCACTATTCCTGGTGATGTTTTATTCCTCGGAAGAGGTCAGTTACACCAAGCTTCCAGAGACCTGCAACCTTTCATATTCTTCTTTTTAATAATTAATTGGCTATCCATCTTCTAACCATTTATCCCAGTCAAGGTCCTAAGGGGGCCGGATCCTATCGCAGGCAGCACAGGGCACAGGGCTGGGGTACATCCTGGATGGGATGCCAGTCCATCAAAGGGCACGCACTCAAACATAACTCATACTCTATCAGCAGTTTAGAGATGCCAGTTAAGGTTAGGGTTATTGTCATTGTCTTTGGACTGTGGAGGACCTGGCACTTAATGCCAGGTACCAGCAGAAGACCTCCTTAAGCAGGCGGTTGACTGCCAATGCAGAATGTGCATGAGGAATATTGCTGCCAGTGTGAGTGCAGCACAGACACAAAGGGGGGGGCGGGGGCATGCACTGGCCAATATACAACTGTCAGACAAGTTAATGGGCCTGTCTCCGATCTTTCCCTCCCCAACCATCAGCTCTGGGATTTAGGAGACAGACCCCAGAAACGCCAGGACAGTCTCTTCCCCCAGACTGACAAAGCTGTTCCCTTCCGAATCATATACAGAGTGACAACGGACTGCATGTTATTTTAATATTCTGCAAAGGGTCACCCTCTACCTGTCAGGAATATCACCACCATGCTCTCACTCACTGACTTTAGAAGGAGGCTGGGGGGGCTCTCTCTTATGTCTTAAGGGAAACGTCAAGGTGACCCAATCCCAACTCTGTAGGAAAAACAAAAGGTACAAAGGAAGAGTATAGATTATAGCAAGGAGTATAGATTCTAGTATTATGTGTTACGGTCCGAAACAGGGAAGCAGGAGCAGGGATAGGATATGCTGGGTAAATGGGGTTTTATTTTGGGAAACACCAGAACGCAGGACAAAACACATACAAACGTCAATGACCGGACAACCGTTAAGACAGACACGGAAGCACTAAATACACAGAATCAATTAACAACAACTAGGCACAGCTGAGAACACCGGGATTCCACACGAGGTAACAAGGGGGCGTGGCACACAGGAGGGTCGGACGAGCAGGTCATGACATTATGCTGTGGAGTACCAGTTGCAGGAAACAGATGGAACTGTTGATGGACATAGAATGCAGTTTAATCAGTGTTGGGCATTTCAGGTTCAGAAGCTACAAATCCAGACCAGGATTTTGTTTTTACCAACCAGTTCAGCATAA
>JAODJU010000014.1:20070862-20119213 GCA_026776725.1 Gnathonemus echidnorhynchus | reverse complement strand
GAGTACTCAGCTGCTGGGTAGAAACAAAATCATGGTCTGGATTTGTAGCTTCTGGACCTGAAATGCCCAACACTGAGTTTAATACACGACAAAACTTATTAAAATATAGAAATAATGACCAACAAGGAAATGATTCAAGCGTGTGAGAGATTCAGCAGGTAGCACATATGAGGTAGGCAAATGTGCCAGGGTGGTTTGAAGCTGATGTGTGCAAGTGACCATAAGCCAAGCATTTGACTGAATAATGAATTCACCAGCTATAAATTCTGGTGAATGTGGATGTAGGCAAGTAGCCAAGTTTCACTAGGTGTTATAGAGAAATCAATGGCAGGTCTTTCTGTGTAAATGTTGACTGTTTTTTAAAAAGATGAATGTGAAAGGAAGACCTCAGTTACAGATCAGGGTCACGCCCCACCGGTGGGCCGGCAGTGGGAGGCCGCTGACCCCCGACCAATACCAGGACTCCACGTTAGATATAAGCCTGAAAACACCACAGCCCTGTGTGAGGTACTGTAGGTGCAGAGATACACACTGAGCGTGCATTTCCCTGTCTCCCGTATAGCTCTGTTCCGCCCTGCTTGACCTGCCCGACTCTCCCTGCAACCCGTCTCAACCTCCCTCCTGCCCTTCCTCCCCTCGCTCTTCCTCCTCTGATTTTTATTTAAGCAGATAATTGTTTAGTCAACAGTTCCGTCGACTAAACTAAGCCAGGCTGCGGCATGTTTTGACACTCAGTCCATCCGATGGGTCATGTTCTTGCAAGGAAGTGAAGTCCATGCATACCCTCAGTACAGCAGGTGTGGGGGGAAGGGGGGGGCACGGCCGACCATCCAAACGGGTTCTGTAAACAAAATCTCCACCCCTTGGAGCCATTTAGTAATGGCGGTTCAAGCAAAATCAGACCGAGCGGTACTAAGCATAAGATCATCTTGAAAGGCTGCATGTTGTTGGTGTGGAATGAGTGAGAAGAGAAGTTTGCCTCTTTCCCTAAGCGGCTCGATGTACAGCATTGGGGTTAGCATTGTTCCCATGATCCTCTAGGGTGCACCATTGAGAACACAGAGCACAATGGTCTCCCAGCAAGAAGAATATGGAAATGATATACTGAGATAATTTGCTGAACTAAATCCCACACCATTTCAGCTGAAATCTAGACATCTGAACTGAGACAGAGACAGTTCTGAGTTCTGGTTTCAGGGCCTGTCCCATACGTCTGTCTGCCATGGCCTTTCCTCCTGCAGTGCAAGATCAAGCTGAATTGGTTCTGTCAGGAAAACAAGGAGGTGGAAGCAATGATGACGCGATTACATAGACAGACATAGACGGAGAGCCGGCCAGCCCTCTGGTCAGGCCTGGAGCAGCCCTGATGGATTCGCTCTTTGCTCATCGGGGAATGCCAAAGCTCCTGGCAGGACAGGCAGAGGGAAGGATGGCCCAGGGGTCCCCATATGGTCTGCCCCCCCCCCCCCCTCCCCGGGAAGACAGCCTGCCGAGTAGCAGGACAGCATAACACTGCTGACATTCCCTCACTAGCCTTGAGGGGAATGCTCCAGAAAAGCAGATGCAGTACTTCTGTGGAACAGGAAAATCTACAAATATACATATACTTAGCAGACGCTTTTGTCCCAAGTGACATACAAGTGAGGGTCAGAGATGAGGGTCAAATGCTCCCTGGAGCAGCTGGAGTTAAGGGTCTTGCTCAAGGGTGTAACTGGATCACTCTACCAGCCACAGGATCTGAACCAGCAACCTTCTTACTTACCTTTAATGAAATACAATAAACTTCAGAAGATAGGCACAGAAAGAGTCAGTGGTTGGGTAACTGTTGAAACCTTACGATACCACAGGCATCCAGGGCAGGTTGGACCCACAGAGTGAGTTTTCGTGGATTAAAAAAATGTTTGTCGCAGATCTGGGCCCCTGACTCATCAGTCACGTAGCAGTCATGCCCCCCTGTCACTCCTCGTGCTGGCTATCAATCAAACAGATGTAACACTGCCAGCAGATTTCAGTTATTGACAAAACAATTTACAGTCAGTGTAAACCTAGCCATCACATCCCGTTAGTGCATCCGTCTTTGGATGGGTCTGAATGACACTGAGCAGTGAAAGACCTGCGCACTCCTCAGAGGTCAGCGTGCCTGGGGGGGTGGGCCTTATGTAATGGGATTCCAGTCCTCATGTCATAAAACATGGTGTGATGGTGGCCCCCTTGGTGTTTGGACATCTGCTATCTATGTTTGTGTCGGGGGTGGAATGTGGGGGGGGATTGGGCAGTTTTTCTCTTCTTTCCAACATGGCATTTGACATGCTGAAGGATAAGGAAACAAGGAAAAGGGTGTAGTGAAGAGTTATGGGGGTGGGGAGGCTTTTGGGTCATGGTGATTTCGGGATGAAGTGGGGCAGTGGATCGATCATTGGCTGGACGTTACCGTGGCTTATTTTTCAGTTCGTGAGAATGAGCTGGACTCAGACAGGACAGAGTGTCCAGTAGATCCCACGTGCGGCTGGTGAACTGCTCATCGTCCTCCTGCGCTTGACACTATCTTCTGATATCTTTCGTCTTTTCTTGCTTTTTAAGAGTTTGACTCGATGCTCAGTGACAGGAACATCGTGTTCACGCACTCACAGCCGTTTCCAGGGCTACGGTGGCGAGCGGAGAATGCGGCGGACTGGAGCACAGCACCATCTAATTGGAAAGAATCACACTGTAAGTTAATTGAAAAAAGCAGACACAGGATACCACTGATGAGTTTACTGGTCCAAAGACAGACCTGGAGCCTGACACGCTGAGGTGATCCTCAGCAGACTAACTCTTTCCCTTCCACACTCCATTTCTCCAGCCTGACAGCATGTCTGCTTGTGAGGGCTATGTGATTTGCACTGGCTTGAGTTCAACTCCCCCCTCTCTGCTCACACCAGCAGGCCTCTTCCTGGGGGGAACAGCTTGCAGAAAAAGCCAATGTTCATCCACTCGAAAAAAACAACTCCCTCCAATCATTTGCTGGAGTGACTCTGGAGCCACCTCATTGGTCCGTGGGCATCTCCAGCCGGTTGTACCAGGAGACGCATATTCCTGGCAGCCTCCCAGTATACCTCACCCTAATGGTGGGCGAACCCCCATCATCACCAGTGGCCTGGGTGGGTCTGTCAGAGAGGCTAGCTACTACGTCCTGTAGGGCTTCTTGGACATTTCACCATTCTACTCATGAGGAAACCACTCCCTGTGTTCATAGGCCCACTATTGTTCACCCCATATCCTGTGGTCTGTATTGTTTTAGCCTAACTGGTCCACCTAAAAGATATATCCATCCCACTATTGTTATATAGGAGCAAAAGTGTCCTTTGGCAGACCAAGACCAGAACACTGGACAGTTGCTTATACACATACAGTGTGGCTTCCCACCACACTCTCAGAAAAAAAGGGTAAGAATTTGTACCTTTGCTTGTCACTGGGGCTGTATCCTTAGCTGTAGGTAATGTACCTTTTAAGGAACATTTCTGTACTATTAATGGTACATTAATACCGTTTGGGATGTTCCTCAGAGTCAATTTCTACTCCTTAAAAGGTACAATTACAAGGGCACAGCCTCAGTGACGAACAAAGGTACAATTCTTTACCCTTTCTTCTGAGAGTGCAGGGTAACTATGGCAGAAATCAAATGGACCTGGATAGAACTTTTGACTTAGTTTTTCACTTTTTACCATCAAATATACTCTTCCAGGCCATGTCCTACCAGAGGAGTCAAGATCTCTTCTTGCCTTGTTTACCATACTGTATTTCACGTTGACCGCTGCTCATCACAATGGGAGCATCAATAGAAAGTTTTGTTCTGACATTTTGCATTGCTGACCATCTCCAGCCACCAGTCCCATGTGGTGCCCTGGTGACTGTGGCTGGTTCGCAGCCTCACTCGTTCTCTGGGCTGGTTTAACAGTGGGACCTGAAGTTTTTAGTGAAATCACTAAGCCTGTCGATACCTTTCCATTGATTTCCAGTTTCCAGCTTCCCTGCTCTATCTGGAGCTCTGGGAAGTAAACACAGAAAATATACCCACATCAGAGGATGTTTTTTTCAACACAAAGCTCCAAACTGGACCTGATGCAAGGACCTCTTCAGATGACCTTTGACTAGGACATTTTCAAGAATCAATTTTCAGTTTCACAGATTTTGGCTTATCTCAGCCCCAAATCCTTCCTTGCTCTGAATAACAAAAAAAAAACTATTTTATGTGCTCAGACTATCAAGTTAGACCTTCCAACTCTAACATCAAGGTTTTCTGGAGGATCGCAGAGCCCACCTCAGTGGTTCATCAACTTTCCCTCACTTTGCTCTGGCTGAACTGGGGTCTGGTTGGGGTTTTTTAGGTATTCTTTTGGCGTGTGTTCTCCTGGCCCCAAAATAAATATGCTCCAATGACACATGCATTTTGTTGTGCTACATTTTCAAACACTTTATATGTTTTTTTTTTTCCCCCCAAATAAATAAGGTAGACACTAAGAATAAAGGGATTGAAATCACATTGTTATTATGTGAACTGAGCCAGTAACAGCTCTGATCTGTACTGTAAAGCATCCTTGAGTGTAAGAAAGGTGCTATATAAATTGCACAACATTATAATAATAATTATTATTATATTACTATTTTACTATTTTAGTTTTCTTAGGGTGTGGTATGAGCACGGGATGTTCTTGTTTACTGAGAGTTTGAGTAGTTCCCTGTTACCTGTTTCTGCTTTTCCAATGCTGTTTGGTTTCGAGGCTCCCCATTTGCCTTGCCCCCTGATCATCGTTGCTCCTTGCCTGACCTATGCCTGCCTCTTCAACCATTGTTTTTTGCCTTGCGATTTGGATTCACTTTTGTCCATGCCAGTTTTGACCTTGGATTGTTTGACTTCGAATTTGCTTGACTTATAAAAGTCTCCAGTCACTTCATATCCACATCTGAGACCTGGTTTTCCTGCTACCCGCTTCAAATAAACCATTAAAGTTAAATCTGACCTCACCCCCCATCTCTAAGAACATTGACATCATCCACTCATCTCTCAGCCTTGAATGTGACTAAGCAGAAATATACCTAATCTTGTTTCCAAGCACATGATTTCTGGCCCTCATTCAGCCAAACTCCTCAATGACCTTCACGTGACCTTCAGAACAGGACGCTAGCCTCTACAACCATATAATTTACCCTGGGGAAGGACAGCATGACTTTCCTGCACCCTGCATCAACACCAATAATTGAGACACCATACATTTACTTTACATAGCTTCCAAAAGCTATTGTGTCCATGAAGGGTTTAGAGCAATGTTTCTCAACCTGGTCCTCAGGTGCTGTCTCACGGTCCAGGAGAGCTGGTTTGAGAAACACAGATTTAGAGCAGATTTGGTGTAGAGAATACTCCACCTCCAGTCCACCTATGTTTATGACCCACTCATACTCCTAATGCTATATTAGCTCTTACATCTGTGATACACTGGAAATGTCAATCCAGCCCGTCATTAAAAAATATCGCTTACATGACAGGGCTTCAGCACACGTTAAAAAGCCAGCCAATGCACCCATAAATATTTCTTAAACCTGGAACGCGAGGCTTTAAGAAGCCAGCATCACCATGGGAACGACAATACGCCGAGCAACATCAGCGTCTTTCGTTTGGTCACGTGGAGCCCTTTCTTTCCCTAGAACCTATTAAGAAATGAAATCCACTAATTAGGTTCCTCTTGTGTAATTCATGTGCTACCAATGCAGGTACAACATTCAAGGTCATGTCTGTCGCTTTGTTCCAAGGTACAAGGTGATTTTGGCCTAGCACTCCCTATACTGCCCACCTAACCACCCAAAAAATAGCACCAATCCTGAGAAAGATATAAGAAGGCATTCAGCTAACAGCAGCTGGGGCAAAACTTGACTTGGGTGTGGCAAGTGGCATCACAGAGGAACCACGATCTCCTGAATGGAGACATTTTTGTGGTTGGCTGTTTGCAGCTGATGATATTGAGAGAGCTGCCTTCCTTTCTACGCCTGAACTTCCCCATTGCTTTAGGAAGAAAGGGCTTGTTTGCGTGTGACGACTGGGCTGCAGCGGCAGAGAGAGCTTTTTGACTCTCTTCACGCTGCTCTGTCCCTTTATCTCTCCATTGTGTGCAGAGACAGTGTGAAGAAGGGCTGGGCCCAGACCTCAGGCTGCCTTTGATCTGTACCTCTGTGAAGCATCGGATTGTCATTATCATTACTATTATGGATAGCATCAAAGGAAATATTGCTCTTTTGGACATTTATTATAAGTCGATCTTTTATTAGCTTGAATTAATCAGAGCTTCAGGTACATTACTAGAAAGTATACGCCCAACCTGTCATGACCTGCTCGTACGATCCTTCCGTGTGCCACGCCCCATGTTACCTCGTGTCAATTCCTGATTGTATTCAGCTGTTTCATGTTATTTCCTGTGTATTGAGTCCGCGTTCAAGTCTGTTTCCCCAGTCCGGTCATTGATGTTGTTTACCGTTCTGTGCCAGTCTGCCTGTTTGCCCGGAATAAAACCCTGTTTCCTGGATCTTTTCCTGCCCACCTTGATTCTTCACTCAGTGATTCCCCTGCTCTCCAGTGGTTATAATACAACCCAAACCATCCCAAAGTACTATTTCTATACTAACAAACTGAGTAACTTTACTTGGTCCCAGCTTTAGAGTTCATCTAATTCAATATTTTGTGAAAGAAGCCTAGTCTAAAATATATTCTTTCTATTCTACTGTCAGGACCTACACTAGAATGAATGTTTGGTATCTTCTACATCAGAGCTTCTCAACTGGCCCCAGGAGCATCATATTCCTTGGCTGGAGGTAAAATTTACTGACCAACCAGAAACAGTGTCCTACCTTCTGCTTTTGACTTAAGCCAGTGTCGGCTTGAGGACTTGAGTCCAAATGATCTGTCATAGGTCACTACCACCTACAGCAATATCTTACTGAACATTTTGATCAATGCTCCTACCAATTACTCATTCACACAATGGCAGAGGGAATGTGCTTGCATTTATGGATTTGTCTCCCCCTGTGAATGAACACGCTCCCCTTGGTTTGGCCGGTCTCAGACTTGGCTGTTGGTCTTTGGGCTTTCCTTGCTATCACCTGCTCAGTTGTGACGCACGACGTCTGTGCCTCGTTTGCTAGTGGTTCAAATACAAAAAGTATAATTCCCAGAACTAAGAGCAACTCTTACTCCAAGAAAGATGTTCTTCAGTGTTCAAAGTGCTCAGCACTGACAGACTATCAGGAACCTTGATCACGCTCACATTGAAATTTACATTCGGTGTATGGTGTGTAATTTTCAGTTAACCTCAGGGAAAGTCTAGTCATATGTATTTATGCTCTCAAGATCAATGGGGGGGCAGCAATTTTGTTAATACAAAAGGTTTCTGTGGTAAGCCTGTAAAAAACAGCAGTTCCCAGTCAAGTGCAATAAGGCACATTTTCACAGAAGAGCTGTTTTAAATTGCTAAGGATTAAAAAAGGTTTGAAAACAAACGTTTAAGTAAATTACTTTTGCATCTAGGAGATTTATAACTGCAAACATGTGGGGTATAATGTGGGGTACTGCAAAAGGTTTGAGCAAGAAATAAATAATATGATGTGGGTGGTGAAATTAACATTTTTCACTCAGCGGAGAAGAGGGCTGCTCTGGTTCATAACACACATAAAACTCCAAAACTTTTCTGACAATGTTAAACTTGAACAACTTCTCTTTTACACTTCTTCCTTTGAGTTCCTTTCGTGTTCCTGACCTTTTGCCGACTGCAGGACACTGAGTGCATTTAGCGGTCTCTGCCGACATCGTTGTCTGGTCACCTGACGTGATCCTGGGCCAGTTGACTGTAAAGACGTGGGACTTCACTGTAATCGCAGGAATCACATGGTGTTGGGCAAAAAAAACGGCCAGGCTTTAATAGAAGGTCAGTCCTATTAGAAGTCGTTTCTCACCAGTACGGCAGAATATAACACTTTAAGGCCTCCTTCCTGGTGGCCCTTGATGGCCCTTCTGAGGATCACGGTGTTTGTTCTGATCCACAGGTGAGAGGGCAGGTGCTCTCCTCAGACTTCAGGATGCTCAGAACCTCGGCCTCAGAAGAGCCCTGCCTGCAGTGCCAGGAAGGTTGTGATGTAATGTTATCCACCCACTTTCTATACTCGTCTGCCCAGTATAAACTACCGTGCTGTAATTACATTTTAATTGCTTTATAATTACATTTTAATTGCTCTCCTTGTCTGCATAAGCAGTGCTATTAAAGTACTCAACAGAGCTATCCCATAATGGGCCTGTATTTTATTCAGCTCTCAGTAAACACCGGTGATGTCAGAAACAGGAACTTAAATGTGTTCAGTCTAGGCAAGTCAGGTGCTAGACTGCAGCGGCCCTGGACACCACTGACTGATGGTTCAGAGAGCCGATTGGCTGATGGTTCAGAGAGCCGATTGGCTGATGGTTCAGAGAGCCGATTGGCTGATGGTTCAGAGAGCCGATTGGCTGAGGAGCATGAACAGGCCACGAAGAAGGCCGACACAGGACATGTCTATCTAAGAAGACTCATTGGACAGACAGCGCCATCAGCAGGTGATGCAGGCAGATTCACCTTGTATCCGTGATGAGATTAATACAAACGCACAAGAAAACTGATTTTCAGAAAAGTATCATTATTTACAGTGAACTGGATCATTCTTCATAAAGGAAAGATGGTAACCCTTCCTTTTGCATTATCATAAATACTATCTAATTATCCGGTAAACATATGGTGAATTATTATTTATTATTGGTTAGTTATCACAGTAATAAGTAGGTAAATACTACAGAAGCTACAGCTGAAATACTAAGAAACATCCTCTTCATCACCCTTTAACCCAAGCAGGTACTGTGTAGTTGTACGGCTGCGGTTGGTATTAACTCAAATATAATTCTGTACTTCCTAGGAAAGTAGGCAACCAATTCTAACACCTCCTCTGTTACTCATCAATTCAAGTGACAGTTGTACTTATCCAAGGTTTATGTTTGTAACAGTCCAAGTTTAATTATGTACTATCTAGAAATTACAATAGTATTTTCAATTTATTGCTTTTCCGTATATACAGTCAGGACCATAAATATTTGGACAGAGACAAAGTTTTTCAATTTTTAAGTTCTGTACATTGCCACAATAAATTTCAAAAGAAACAAGTCAAATGCAGTTGAAGTGCAGACTTTCAGCTTTAATTCAGTGGGTAGAACAAAAACATTGCATAAAAATACTAAAGTAATTTTTCTACACAATCCTCTCCTTTCAGGGGCTTATAAGTAATTGGACAAATTAATATAACTGCAAATGGGCAGAAAATGTTCAATTCTAATACTTAGTTGAAACCCCTTTGCAGGCAATGACTGCCTGAAGTCTTGAACTCATGGACATGAGCAGACGCTGGGTTTCCTCCTTTTTAATGCTCTGCCAGGCCTTTACTGCAGCAGCTTTCAGTTTCTGTTTGTTTGAGGGTCTTTCTGTCTGCAGTTTAGTCTTTAGCAAATGAAATGCCTGCTCAATGGGGTTGAGATCAGGTGACTGACTTGGTTGGCTGTTACGAAGGGGTTTCTCTTCACCAAGGAGATGAATGATTCTGCGATCATCCACCACTGTTGTCGTCCGTGGACGTCCAGGCCTTTTTGCGTTGCTGAGTTCACCAAAGCTTTTTCTTTCTCTCTCAGGATGTACCAAACTGTGGATTTTGCCGCTCCTAATGTTGCGGCATTTTCTCGATTTGTTTTTTTCTGTTTTTGCAGCCTAAGGATTGGCTGCTAATTGGTATCCATACAATAGACTGAAGTTAACCTAAAGAAAAGGGAGAAACCATTCCATCCATCCACCTTCTAAGCATTCTGGGTCATGGGGGGGGGGGGTACACCCTGGGTAGGATGCCAGTGGCATAACAATGTATTGCAACATATTTAATGTATATAACTTAGGCGGGGGCCTGAAGACTCACTTCTCCAGGATTAGGAGTGCAGATCCCACCTCTGCTGTCGGGGCGGAGTTTGCATGTTGTCCTGTGGTGTGCAGGTGTCCTCTGGGTAGCCCCGCGGTGTGCAGGTGTCCTCTGGGTAGCCCTTTGGTGTGCAGGTGTCCTCTGGGTAGCCCTTTGGTGTGCAGGTGTCCTCTGGGTAGCCCCGCGGTGTGCAGGTGTCCTCTGGGTAGCCCTTTGGTGTGCCGGTGTCCTCTGGGTAGCCCCACGGTGTGCAGGTTTCCTCTGGGTAGCCCTTCCTTGTGCATATATGTGCCTGTTGATGGCCTGCTGCTCACCCCCAGGGTGTTTCCCCAGCACTGCGTTGCCTGGGCTGGGCTCCAGGCCAGGATAAGCAGCTGGAAAACATGGCTGGTTGGTACATTTCATTTATTAATGATCCTCCCCATGACCCTGCTCAGCATAAGCAGCTGAGTGCGTCAGTTGTTGATGTTTTTGTAGTTGTTATTTTTACTGCCTATTTCTTTGAATAACATGACATAGTAGTTGAACAGAAACCGAAAAAGAAATTAAGGACTTAAAAATGCTAATAACTAATAAACAGCAGTTAAGGTTCAGACAGTGATTATAGCCTATCATTTTCCTGATTAGCACAGCTGTGGGTTATTACATATTTGTTGAGATTAAATCTCACATGGCATGTTTGTGGTACAATATATCATAAGCTAACGTTACTGTGATATATCATACAGCCCCAGATGTAATAATAATTGTGGGATTTGGTGTTTCCCAGAAAAAAAGCAAAGTATCCCTGTGTAGATATATGGGTGTGTTTGGCCTAGAGCCAGAATGAGACTCATATAGCCAGCTAGACTTTACAGTTTCCACAATGAAACAAAACTGATATAAACATTTACAAAATGTTTATTTAGCAGATGCTTTGTCAAAGCATACAAGTGAGGATCAGAGCGAAGGTTCAGACGGTCTCTGGAGTATTTGGGGTTCAGGGCCTTGCTGAAGGGCCCAATGGTGCTGTTCTGTGGGATTTGAACCCCTGACCTTCTGATCACTGGCACAGTCACATACATCCTGCTAGAAAGAAGCAAAAAGAAGAAGCAGCCCCCCTCCCCCCATTTGATGGAGCTTTCATCATACAAAGAACACGTTGTTCGCTTTTACTGACCATGTCCTCCAAGCTGATCAAGGTCTCAACGTGCCTTGTCCCTCGGTCCACTGCTTGCCATCCTACTGTCATTTATTTGTCTGAGAATTAGCTTTGCAAAGGGAAGGTTATGCAACTGTAGAGAAGGAGAGAAAGCGTGACGCGTGGGGGCTCAGAGCAGGCGGCCCGGTTGGCGCGTGGCCCCTTCAGCCCAGACGAAACCACCTGCATGTCACTCAGGCTGAGCCTCGGCCCAGAGCCTCTCCGTCTGTGTCACACATGCAGACTCACTATGACAGCAGGGGAACAGCCACATAAACACACAAACACAAAGTCTGTAAAACGGGGGAACATGCGTGCAGAGACAGATTTTGCGTGAACGCATAATGAAAACATTATTTGACAGCCCTGCTCAGAGACTTTGAGTATCACGAGTTGTTTACACAGGGTGGTTATGCATCTGGCACAATGAGATGGCCATTAAATAATAAAAATAATATAAATAATCCCAAAGTATTACAGCTCTGGGGTAGTTAAAGCTTAGAATGGAGTTTGGGAGTTACACCTCTAGCAACATAAGACCAACTGAACACTCCGTGAGGTAAAGCCAGATTTTTGATGTGAAACAGGCCAGCGCTTATGCAATGTGCTTTCAAGCACAATATCTGGGGTCAGTACAGCGTGCTGCGTGCTGAGATCCAGGGGAGTGCAGACATGAAACGCCCACATGAAAGATGACGTAAAGCGGACTGAGTGATCTCAACACAGAGCAAGGAGAAAAAAATGTCCTTCCACCAGTTCCTCAGGGGGGGTGATGTCAACTCAAACATAGGAACTACACACAGAGATAAAGGTTGGGACCAAACCCACAACACTGAAGGTGATACAGAGCTTTGCAAACTGTACAAGAACTTGACTTTACTGCTGTCATCTGACTGCTAACATCTTTGGGTATTATAGTATGTATCTGGGGTTTGGTAACACTCAAGGTTGGTACAGTGTTGTTTTTAGTCATTTATAAACACATTCATAATGCATTATAAGCATGGCTATAAATATTTATCAAAAAGCATAACACATTATAGCCATGTTTTTAATGCATTATGAATGCTTTATGAATGCTTTATGAAGCGCTCATCTATAATGCACTATAACGGTTGCCACCTCTCATGCATCTGGTGTGACACACTTTCAGACTCTCACGCTTACGCAAGAAGTCGTACAGCAATTCTATATTATTCCAATATAAACCTAATAGATACCTCCATAATGCAGTACAAGGCATCCTTAATGCTTATACTTACCATTATTATGCATTATAAAGGTATCTATAGTGCATTATGGATGAGAGCTTCATAATGCATAATACACGTTTATAGTGTGTTATGCCTTTTGATAAATATAGCTATGTTTATAATACTTTATGAATGCATTATAATTCATTATGAATGTGTTTATAAATTCAAAAAAACATAAAAACCTTAAGTGAAGTGTTACCACGACTTTTAGCTTAATTGAATTGTCCGTGTTTGTGTGTCTTTGGAAGCGGTGAGTCGTCCTCAGCCCTGGAGCTTCTCACCTCCCCGGGTGTGTGAAGCTGTCTGCCAGTGTACATGCGGCTCTAAGGGCTTGATATGCAACACAGGACCTGATTGATTTTCCTGCTCCTACAGAAGCAGATACTTCTCTTGTCCCTCAAACATTCCCCTCTAGAGCCCAGACAGCTCTGCCTTCCTCATCCATGACCATGGGCGTCACCACAACAAGCACTCCGTCTACGGTCTGTGTGGCACTTTAGGGCTACTTACATAAAAAATGTGGATTTCAACAGCAGAATTCTTGAAAAGAGCAACGTAAAAAGGATGACTCCAAATACCAGGCATTCCCCTTGTAATGAATGTCTTCAGGAGATCGAATTAGAAAATTCTTCTGGAATACATCCTGGGAATCAAGACAATGAACTGTGTTTTTAATCCATGCCTGGGTGGCCTCCATAGTGACCTCCTGACTGTGCTACTGAGCACTCCTGAGACCCCACCCCCCCGAGGATCTTTTCCGTGTCTGTGCACAGCAGCGAGCGGCTAATCCAATCGAATTCCTGGCTCGCTCTGTTGCACTGGCCAACTCATCCAATCACATTCTTGGCCAGCACAGTGGGCACAGTTGCCACTGCCCATGAGGCTGATTATCCGAGCCAATAAAAGCTCCCAGATGGCAGAGCATGTGCAGAGCACTGTCCAATGACATTGGAGCACGACCATGCCCCTCCCACACACCCAACAGCAGGTGGCGAGCTGATCTGCCAGCCTCCCTCTGTCTGTTTGTCTATCTGTTTACATACTTATGCTTAATTACATGTGAATCTGCAGACTTAACTGTCTGCTCCTCTGTCTGTCTATTCACTTACCTGTTCGCCAGTTCTGTCTGTGTGTGCCTCATTTTACTGACACTGTGGTAAACCACCCTGTTTTTCTGTCCATCTGTCTGAATGATCTGTCCTTCTGGTCCCCAATATCTAGGTACCTCCTTACCAAATGGGCAACTGTACAGTGCTGGGTCAGAGCTTTGCCAACTTGGCATTGAGATGCTGCAAAAACAGAGAAAGGTTTTCCGTTCATCATTTGTGATGTAAGATGTCTTTGCATTACTCATTCAGAACACAATACAGTTTTACTCTACTCATTCATAATGTAATATAGTGTTATACTCCTCATTCGGAATGTAAGAATATTACACAACTAATTCAGAAAGTAAGTTTTACACAACTCATTTAGAACGTAATACAATGTTACACTGCTCATTCAGAATGTCAGTGTTAAATGACTCAATCAGAGTACAATACAATGTTACAGTACTCATTCAGAACATAATAATGTTACAGTACTCATTTAGAACATAATAATGTTACAGTACTCATTTAGAACATAATAATGTTACAGTACTCATTCAGAACATAATAATGTTACAGTACTCATTCAGAACATAATAATGTTACACTAGAAGGACTGAAGCTAACTGAAACGTGCTGGGCACCACCAGTATTTCACAGCAATGCTGAGACATATCGGTTTCATCTGAAATACTTGAGTACTGTCTATGATTTGCTGATTACTCTTGCCCCTTTCTGGGCGGCTGAAAGGAGTCAGATGCTTGTTTCGATGGATGACGGGTCTTTGTCTTCAGCGACAGGCCTAATGAGACTCCGCACTTAGCCTCAACCTCAATTAATCACGCTAAACTTTGCCTTTGCCTATCTGAGGTGACAGGCTCCTGCCAGGCTCAGCACTGCAGCCATTACCCCCCATATGCAGAATGATTTATGGGCGTCTGTCTGCCGTGTGGAATCCCAGTGATTAATCAAGCAGGGGGGCGGCTCGGCCAAACCCCTCACATTTGGGGATCCGTGTTCCTCTGTAGAATATGTCCCTCTGGGGGGGGGGGGTGCCCAAGGTAACTGATGAAGAGTTGACGTTGGCTTTCACTGTAGGTCCCTGAGTCTGTGCTCTTTCTACGCATTGAAGCTGCAAACTTTCTCTACCTTACAAATTACTGACAAATATTACAGGCAGTCAAGGGGCATCTGTGCCGCCCCCATGGACCTTGGCTGTGTGGTAGGCGGAGCAGCTGTAAAGGGGTGCAGGTGCACTGCTAACTCGTGCCTCTGGTGTGTCATCTCGATGGCAGCATCTCCAGATGAGACCCTCCACAACATGACAAACACCCCCTCAGCCTTTG
The DNA here is from genome assembly GCA_026776725.1 of Gnathonemus echidnorhynchus. Classification (NCBI taxonomy): domain Eukaryota; kingdom Metazoa; phylum Chordata; class Actinopteri; order Osteoglossiformes; family Mormyridae; genus Gnathonemus; species Gnathonemus echidnorhynchus. The sequence continues at coordinate 20,104,338 of JAODJU010000014.1, read as the reverse complement.
TTTGGTTCAGTCTGCGGAGCACCGGGCCGCATGTTTGCTTAAGTTTGAGAAGCAGCACAGAATCACACAGTCATTTATGTAAAACAGCCGCTATCTTTTCATGACACTATTTACTAGGTTTATTTAGCTAAGTTGGTCGCTCTTTGGTTGACCTTGCGACTTCTCACACACTTTTAATTCCATCACTACTTCACTGCAAAAGTGCTTTAATTTGGCCCTTGCAGCTGCACGTCCTACTCCACACCGTGATGAAGGCCATCAGAAGACCTCCCTCTTAGATCTGGCAGGGCTATGGACCTCACATGAATCCTTTACTCTGACTCGCGGCGTGTAAGCGCGCTCGCTCGCTCGCCTCGCTGCCGATCATTAGGGAGCCTCTTCCCAGGGTGACCTTCTGTCCCCAGATGGACACACTCACAGTTTTAATGGGCTCGAAGGAAGGCTCACTTCTGGCTCTGGGTATAATGAACACCCAGTATCAGAGTCTCATCTCCTTCCAGCCTCTGCAAGAGCTTTATTCTGAAAGCAGTTGAATCCCCCTGTGAGAATAAAGAAGGCGCAGGCACTGCTGGGAATCGCTGTTGCTTTTTTCTTTCCTTCCAGGCTTTAGAAGGACAGGGTTTTACTGCGCCCTCACCTAGGCATACAGGCAACTGGACGCAGCTACAGAAAAAGGGAAGCTTTTGGGGAATGTTCCGGACTGTAATCCGCCAAGCCGTGACTGACAGAAGCTGTCCTCCCAGCAAGCGCAGCCACGTCACACAGCAGAGATCAGCCAGACAGCTTCCGGAAGCTTCTCATGCCGGGTTCAGCCCTCCACAGGACAGAAACCATCTCCCGAATGGGATCAGGGAAAGTCCAACTGGCTTTGGAACAAGGACGGGAATTCACTGCTCTGCCGGATGACGCCAATCTGTTGCAGAATATCACTCGCTACGGACGGGAATTTCATGCAGTAGCCAAGGGTGTGTTGATGCCACGGTCCTCTCTGCCTGCACGCTGTCTTGTGGGCCCAGCCTGGACAGAAATATCACTGATGCCCTCATCATTTGATTATGCACATTTTCCATCCAAAAAAAATCAGTGATGACTTTGAGCTGAGGTTACCCCTTTCCCACCACATCAGCATCTATCAATCTGCCCGTTGCCCGAACTGAGGGCATTTGGGGGCGATGAGGATCCAGGGGCAGGTTTGTTGTTTCGGGACCCCCACTCAAAAAGTAATTTCAGGGCCCTCCCCCAGTGTAGTGACTGTCTGTGGCCCTCTAGTTTCTTTGTAATGCCTCTTTGTCATGTTTCACAGGAAGCCGCTGATCAGTAGGGGTGTGTAATCAGAGGATGATGACTCCGTTTGAGGGCTGTCAGAAGCAGGTCTACAGCTGGAGTATGGAATGGCACTTACCCATAATGCCTCTGGGCTCACTACAGCCTGGGGACCTTTCTGAAGGGGCAAAAATCACACGGTGACACGCCCTACGTTGGCCGTGACAAGTGTGTTCTTATACATTCATCCTGTCAACAATGATAAATATGTTAATTGTTTTATTTTATTTTGCCTTTCCACCTGAGCTGAGGAGGCAGAGAAGGGATTAACAGCAGCCCACACAGACACTTACTAATCAGCACATTGCAGGCACGTGTGCTTGGAATTTACAGTGGGGGCCAACATCGTGTCCCAGGTTTGAATCCAGCCCAAACATATCAATCCTTCTCCTGCATGTTTTTCATACTGTAATGAGACCAACCAGTGATGCAGTAAAATGTAATTAATCCTCACTCCAGTGTCTCCTGTGCTCTTCTGAATGCTCCCCTGACAAAGTGGCCTTGTTCTGCCAGGAGACTCAGGCCTTTCAGTGACTGTGAACTGACCTGGGTGTGTGTGAATGTCCAGGTGCCCAGTAATGATCTGGAGCTTCCCACCCTAATGCCCAGTGGCTCATTAAGGATGGGCTCAGCCTGAATAAAAGCCCACACACACGGGCCTAAGAAGGTCCACTCCTGCCCTGGGCTTTTCAGATGAAGCTCCAGGTTTTTGTTTGTCATGATGCCACTGCTGGTTCGTTGAAAAACAGATGCTGTCATGTGATACGGGCAGCAGCCAGATGTGGCAAACAGCTCTCGCTTGACTCATGTCTTTTCCAAGAAGCCAACTTTACCCAATTTCCTGACCTTACTGCTGGTCAGGTGAGGTTACGTTCTCAGGGGTATGACAACCCTCCTGTGGGTTAATCCAGCTGTTCCACTGGATTAAAGTCATAGGTAACCCAAAGCTCTTCACCCATCAACATGGGGGAGATCACAGAATACACCAGGGAAATGTGACAAAAGGTTGTTGACCTACAAAAATCAGGCAATAGCTTTAAAAATATCTGCTTGCTTGAAATGTCCATTTCCATTACTTGAGCAATAATGAACATGTCCCACTGGGACTGCGATGAATATGAAAGACACAAGCTCGCTTTGCCTCCACACACAGTGAGCAGGGTGGCTGAGAGGTGAAATCTTCTCCAAGGATCATTGCTATATAGTTGCAGCAGTTGATTGTATCCTGTTCTTACCAAATCTCCAAAACCACATTAAGACAGCAGCAAGCTATTGGACAACTCCCTAGAAGAGAGCCTCTGGGGACGGTTAGCCGCAAATACGCACACGTCTAGAGTTTGCTAATCATCACTGGAATTTTGATTGGAAGCGGGTTTTGTGGTCAGATGAAACAAAAATATAGCACTTTTGCAAAAAATATCAGAGGTGGGTTGGCGGAAAATACACCAAGGTCTCATAGAAAAGAGCACAGCCCCCACTGGGGAGCAGAGTGCTGGAGCCGTGATGCTGTGGGGTTTTTCTTCTCAGAGCGCAGACCTAAAGCCCACTGAAAACTCACAGGCTGAGAGTCTACATACCTGGACATCTAGAAGGACTGGTCATCCATGTATCACTTTCCATAGGACTCTTTATATTTCAGGGCCATTGGGTCTCATCCCAGGGCAGAACATGCATTTCATTCTCCCACGACCGTTGGTCGTCTAGCAGCTTCGGCTTGTTCTTTACTCCAACTTCCTGTGTCGGACCCTTGGGAGATCTTTCCTTATCGCTGAGAGTGTCATCTATGGTGCTAATGCGCTGGAGGACCACCAGAATCATGCAGAGACCACCTGACTGGGCGTGCTGCTTATCCTGCTGAGGATTCAGGCTCTCTTCCAAGATTTTGTGTCAATGGAGGTTGAGAGATCAAGGAAGAAGCAATTAACCCTTACTTTGTACACAGTTCAGTTTAAAGGCTTAAGTAGTCATAGATCACAACCTTTCGGGGGGTTGTTATTTGATAATGGTAAGGTATTGATTTAAAGTAAATATGGGCTTAGACACGGGGATATGATATTGGATCACGCTTATTTAAACTCATGAAAGTCTACCCACAATGCCCCTCTCTTCTCTAAGCCATGAGTCATGGGTTATATCAGAATCAGAGTGGAGGCGGAGCCCTCTCAGGTACACGGGGTGGGTGGGGGGTTCTGTAAATTAGTTTATTAGTTATATATATTTTTGTCTGGTGCAGTATGTTCATTTGTTGTGCTACCACTTTAAAGCAATACAAATTAAAAATGTGATAAGAAAGATGTTTTCATTTTACATGTGTATAGTACATAGAGCTGGGCGATATGGCAAAAAAAATTATCACGATATTTTTTTCCTGTATTGACCGATATCGAGCCTCCGGGCTCTATCTATATTTAAACCCTGTCTATGAAATATCATTGTGTAAACTTACAAAACTGTGAAACAAAGAGCTTCTGCTTGAATAGAAAGGAAAAAAACACAATAGAAATAATAAGGCGTAAGTGAAAATGGCTTTTTATTGATCTGCGGTTGCTTTTGTTGTTGGTTTTCTTTGACAGAGTACACCTTATTTACAGTATGAGTAGCTCTACTTGCATAATTAGCCACGTCTAAGCTATGACAGCCTAACAAAAGAAATTATAAACTGAATGCTTTTTCTGCTCTAACTCGAGAGTGGAAGTTCTCCAGAAGGTGAAATAATGTAACTGCCTACATTAAAAAGCAGAGAAAGGAGAAAAGCAGAATGTGAGAAAGGTGCAGCGGTGATTCCTGGGTCTAACACGTGACAGGCATTAATTACAGGGGGCATTTGGTGTATGTTTCCCTGGTCAGGCTGAAAATGGATTGGCTCATAGATAGAAATGGACAATGGTCCAGATGTGATAGACGGTTTTCCTGCAGGATGCAGACAGCCTTGCGTGTTTTTGACGATGGTCCACGTACGATATGACACTGTGTGACACCAGGGAGTTGCAAAGATTCATTTGTTATCGTTCAGCTTTGCTGATTTTAGATCTTTTATTTGAAATGTGCAGCAAATGAGTCTCTTCTCCTTTGCCTACAAGGTTTAAGATTCAGTGGTTTTTCGACTCTAAATCAATGCGTCAGGGTTGTTGATAAGAGAAATGAGCTGAGTGAGAAGCCTCAGGCTGCCTAACGCGAATTAGAGCACACCTGCAGGAGCACCATGGAGCCCGGACTGCTGAGGCAGGCTGCTGTTGCTTTCTTACAGTTCGCTGATTAATCGGCATTATGCAGCCTCCGGAAGATATTTGCATCATTGTCTGGGCAGAATCGATTGACTCTCTTCCTGCCTGCAGTGAGGGAGCCTGTTCATTCACAGCACAGATGGCTCCGTTTCCCAAAAATGAGTGTGGAGGTTTCTGAAGAGCTGCCATCCTGCTGCATCCTGGCTTTGTGTTCTGCTCCAATTACTGCCCACCGCTGCTGTGGTTTTCCTCCTGAAGACTTTTGGGGAGCACTTATGGCCATCAGTTGTTTCCACAGCGTCTGAAGTGAATGTCTGAAGTCTCAAGGTCTTTTACATTATGGAAGATTAGCTTCCATCCAGACAGGAAACAGATCCTCAAGGCCTAGAGTATGAAATGGGGATCTTTAGGACCCTTGAGGCTCAACAAACCAGGTGAGGAGAACGAAAACACAAGGCATCTCACAAAGGCCACACAGACAGGGGAATTACCTGAAAGGATTGATCGGGCGTAGCGTTTGGTCTCTGGGGGCTTTCTCTTGTCCTAACCCTCTGTCCAAGCTTTCAAAAGGTAGGGAAAACTTTATAACCAGAGTAAAAGGCAGTAAATTACTTCGGATGAGTGTAACACCCACTCACTCCTCCACTGGGCCAGCGGTGGATGACTCTCTTCATCTAACCAGTTTTCCATCATGAAGCCAGAGAGGTTTTTCTCATTCTGTGAAACATTCAGTAAAAATATGCATTTAACTTTAAATGTCCAGCATATCATTTCCTACAAAAAAAGATTTCCACAGGCAGTGTGTCGGCACAGACCTACGTACTTTTATTCAATGTGTATTTTGTGCTAAATGTCAGACTTTAGCACATCTTACCAACTCAGTAGCTGTACTGCTTAATATTTAACGGAAGTCTTTATTTCACCCCAAAAGGTGATAAAGACTCATTCGAGGAACTTTCTGTGCATAGCGTGCATTTCCTTACATAAAAGGAAAGTAAGATCACAAACTTCCAAGATCAGGCACCAAAGAGCAGCCGATAAAAATCAAATAAAACCATCTAAGCGTGATGGGGAACTCAAACTGAACCCAGAACTGAGTGCTGCAGCTCCCCACAGTTAGCGGTGATGAGATGGTTTCAAGCTCCTGGCAAAAAAACTCACTCTTATCTCAGCACGTTAATGTGTGATTATTCGCAGTAGCTTTATCTCTGGCTGCCCATCTTAGGGAATTAATCTATCCGGAGTACATGGTGTGGACGAGGGGGGCTGTGGTCCACCATGCCCGCCCCCCAGCCGAGGCCCTGTGCTCCTCCAAATGAAAGCGAATAAACGCTGCCTGCTAGCAGAGATAAGGTGGCCCTGCTTCTGGCCTCATCTGGTCTCCTGCGGTGATAACACCCCTCGTGGTCCTTATTATGCTCACGTGGCTGATGTGAAATCAGCTACACCAGCACTAAAGCTCGCTGTACAGTCTGTCCCCAGACCGCCCCACCTGCTCCATCATTCCCTCTCAGTCTAGACCAGCTCTAAAGCTCGCTGTACAGTCTGTCCCCAGACCATCCCACCCGCTCCATCATTCACCACCCTGACCTCTTCAGTCCAGTCTCGGATTTTGAGATAATCAGTCATGTCATATGGCAGCTCTTTTCGGTTAATCTCTCATCTCGTCTCCCTGCATTCAGTGTGGAAATGCAGTGAGATGTCCTCAGAATCACCTACTGCATCGAAGCTACTTCGCAGCTGAGACCTCAACAATTTTATTATCATTTACCAGGCTAGCATGAGACCCTTGCTTGCTGCTATGAGCTTGGGGGTAATTTGAGAACTTTAGCTGGCACTTTGTAAGGCTTTGTTTGAACCCAGCTTCAGGAATGAAAAAGTAACAGATGTGTGAGCTGTCCTGCCTAAACCACAATGCATTGCAAACAACTGCACCAGTTGGCTCTGGAAAATGCTGTCAAACACTGTAATGATTCTTAGCTGGTGAACTGAGCTTCTCAAGTTATGAGTTAATGAACTAGTTAACTAGCTTTAATTCGTTTTAACGATGTTTATGCGGACAGTGGGAAAGTTTTCAATCTTTCATTAAAAATTCATTTTGAGAACCACAGGTATTTTATTGTGGTTCTAGGATTTTTGGGATTTTTGGGAAATGGGAGGACCAGGGTCAAGCCCCAAAAAACATAATAAACACAAAACTGTTTGAGTGGGAGGGACAACTGTGGATAAAATGAAACAACACAGTAATTTGGTCATTTGTCATTATTTCAGGAACATTTCAGGAATGAGGGACCACAACCCCCCCCCCACCAGGAGTATCGATTATCAAGGTCACACATTCAGTTTGTGAATGAGTCACCACTTCAGTATAATTCTGCTTTATTTGTTCTAACATGCTTATTTAATATGATTTAATTTCCCCAGTGTGCTTAAACTTGGCTCTCATATTTCCTTAATTGGCTCTTTCTGAGAGTCTCTTGCACAGCTTGTAATGCTGTAATTCGAAACAAGTGACTTCAGTTTTGCAGTAGAGAGGGGGAAAACAGACCCCCCAGCTGACGTTAAACAAAATCCACTTGCTTTCCTCGATGAGCCCCCCCACCCAGCCTAGGTCCACGCCTTCCACTGACAGAGCCAAGCCAAAAAGTCTTGATAGTGCAATGGAGAGCAGCAGAAAGACAGGGTTAGTTTCCTGTGTCTGGCTCCCTTTGTGATGTATCCATCCTACAGCGTCTCCCTTTGTGCTAAAGGTCAGCCGGTCCTGGGCAGCAGGAGCCTGGCAGCCGGGCCACGTGCGGCTTTCTGATAAGACCCTGGGCCCTTGCTAAGCTGCGGCACCGTCGGGGGGAACTTCCAGGGCGAGGAAGCACTCACGCTCCTCAACCTCCACCTCTGCGTGCCACCCATGAATATTTACCGTCATCGCTGGAAAAAGCAAGAGATCAGAAATACAGCAAAACTGGGGGGGGGGGGGGGGGGCGGGGGGGCTCAAGATGATCCTTCCCCCCTCCACCTGCGTTTCCTAAAGTGACAAAATACATTGGCAGTGATTCTGAATAGTTTCCCCCAAAAGTACCAGCATTGCCCGTCTTCATAATTAACCACGTTCTGCTAATCAAAGAGAAGACAGAGGAGCTTCCACGTTGTGCCTGAAGGCCTCTCAGCTCATGTAGATGAACGAACACCGTTTAGAAATGTCCTCTCTTACTGCGGGGTCTGCGGTGGATGTCCAACATTAAATAATGAAGGCTGTTACGTCTTTCTACCAAATGCATGAAATAAAAACCACAATACTTTCTTAAATTGCACAATAATTATAACCATGATTTGTGTATATTCATATAATTGTAGGAATTGCTACAATTTAATTGTTTCACGTGAATTTCAGAAAACATTGTGCCACATTCCGTGACTGACATCACTCTGAGCCAATGAAAATACGTGGGGGGGCTGCGCTCTATCACTCACTTCAAAGTCCCCTGAAACCTCAGAAACAGTGTTTTTCAATGTATTCATCTATTGATTGTGCTTCCATGGGGTTCGCTGCCCCTTGTAATGAAGGCTTCGTCAGACTCGTGCCAGGAATGGAGAACAGTTCAAAACCCAATTATGTTGGATCCGCAGATTCAGTCATGAGACGGTATCCAGTCTGATCTGTGGGTTTATCCAGGCCGACCCAAGCACAAACCAGTGCATACAGATCTCACTGGAGACGGCCAGGCTGCCTGCTTAAATAGCACTTCCTTGGCTTGTCTATAAGCACCAGTGTGCAACGTGAGAGAAACACTGGCCTTCTTTTGAAATCAGGTATCGCTCCCACTAAATGGAATTCATTCCGCCTGTGAGCAGGCAATTTAGCCCAACTCCAGAGTAATGTGACCTTAGCCTTCAGTTATAAGTTTAAAGGAGAATCTTGCTTTGCTGCACGGGCACATTCACAATGCAAGGTCTGTTCAAGCCAAACCGGCTGCAGAACTACCTCTCACTATTAATGCACTTCTTTCTTATTTGATCTGAGACCAGCTTCGCCTATGAGTCTAACTGCGATTGGTCAAGGTACCAACAGCTGCTGGTGGACTGTACTGTTTGACAGATCCACAAAGAGGTAATACGTGAATGGCTGTAACTTTTCATATATACTGTAGTTATATTTGTGATTTTTCTCTCTAAATAAGAAGCAAACATAGCAGCTATACAGCTCAGGTAGGGTACATACCATTGATATATTGTAGTGCTGCTTTTCACAATTGATGTAAGATTCTGGTTGAATGTTGCCCTAACATCGATGTGCCAAATGCCAGCTAAAGGTAAAATGATTGTTCCCTGCTTCTGCATGTCCCAGATATGTGGGTATGAAAACACAAAAGTCGGGCTGGCTTTGTTACAGTTCCCCTGCACTATGGGTATCTTTGCAGATCACAACAGGGAACAGCAGGGCTGCAATTTGCATTTTGCTTTAATACAGATTTACTGGCATGGCCTCAAGGCCGAGAGGTGCCTGCATTCCGCAGCACAGTTCACAGGAATTGTTCCTCTCTGCCGATTTCAGAGTAGCTAGCCACACGCACATTTCCACATGGAACCTTAAATAATCCATGACCTAGAGGAGTTCAGATCAGATCGTTCCTCTGCCCATTTCTCCAACACATACTGTCTAAATTACATCTGCTGGGTGTATCTGAGCCAAGTTCTGAGGCAGGGAGTAACATAAGTTTATTAATCATTAGCTTTCAGGGACCATAGGGATTAAAACACATTTAAGTGCTAATAATGAACATGATAGGCAAGGCTGTAAGGATCACAGTTTCCCTCAGAGGTGGATTAAAATCCAGACCAATATTTTATTTCAAACAACCAGTTGAATATTTTGTGACTGTGACTCTTGAATATTTATCTGGTTGGTTGAAACAAAATCTTAGTGTGGATTTTTACTTTCTAGTGATGGGCCGAATGGCCTCCTCTCTTTTGTAAATTTCTTATGTAAACCTGAACTACCCACCTCTGGTTTCCCTCTTCGTCAGTAGATCCTCATACTGTATACTGAAATGTTTCTACAATATACTTTCTGTGCCTTTATGGTCACTGAAGATTAACATTTAAGGAGATCCCACACGTGCCTATGTACTCTGGGCCTGTGCACATACGTGATACAGCTTTGACTGATCTCCAGAATCTCTTCCTACACTTTGTGCACTGGGTTTTTGATTAAGACAAAAAAAACCCATAAATTTGCAGCTCCAGCTTGGTTAAAAAAGGCCCAAAGCATCTATGTTCATCCTCAGTGGTTGTGAGGAACTTTTGAAATGGTGAATTTCACTTATCCTTCTCTTTTCCTCTCATGACTTACAGACTGAAGAAAGCATTTCTGATTTTAGGCTAGAAGGAAAAATGGGAACATAAATCAACTTTTTGGATAGTGGCTGTCAGCTGTGCTTTGGGTGACTGCAATCCAATACCCAAGAGCAGTGCTTTAAGGAGCTCCGTATTTACATGATGGCTCAGTGGTTACAATGGAAAGACACACGGGTCAGCGTTTGACATTAACCCTAAAGGCTGCCTTCTTAGGTACAGAAACTGCACTGAGGGAATGAGGTCTTTGCTCGTGCACTGAAGCCCCAGACCAAAGCAAAGATCTAAGGCTACCCCTGATTTAAACCATATTTCACATGTTGCTTCTTAAACGCCCCTGTTTATGGCTGCATTTCCAACTCTCACTGCTTTGATTGCTCTGGTGGGATTTCTGGTCGAAACATTTGATATTTAACTTTCGCAAGCTGGATTGCCACCCTGGAGGAAGAGCTGTACTGTTGAGAAATGTTAATCTTAAGAGACTTTAAAAATTCAAACTGTAAACTGTGTGAGTAATTGATCTGATGCTTGTCTGCTTTGAGAATGAAGTTTGCAGTTACTGTAAGCTGGAGTTACTGTAAAGCCCCGATTGTCCCTAACGTGTCAGACAGCTACTTGGCTTAGAAACAGGGCTGCCAGTGACGACTCGTTACCCGTGGGTCCATCTTCCTCGCTCGGGGCTTTCACAACACGAAGGCTTTGATCAGGAACTTCCTGAGATTCTCTAAGGAAAGAGGGGGTGGAAGGGGGGGGGGATCCAAACAGTAGAGGGAGGGAAGCCAGACAGCGTCATCAATTTTGTTTTTCATAGCACGTAACTTCAGCTTAGCCTGGATTTTATATAGGATGCATCTGTCAAGTAAAATGGGCAAAACAATTTTATCATTTTATCAATTTTATCAAGATTATCCTTGTAACAAAAAAATGCCAAATACGGAACGCCAAAGACTGGTATACTCTAATATACTCTGAATGTTTAGAGCAGGAATTCTGAAAAGCCTGAGGTGTCTGGAGAGCACATTTTGCAGAGCTGTGAACTGAGTTTTATCCCCCGAAGATGTTCTATTTATCATCCATCCATATCCTCAGCTTATGGTTATGGTCCTTTAATCACAGGCACAAAACTCTCTGCAGTACGAGGTACGATATGAAAGACAGCATCACCCGTGTAAGCATGAAACTCTGAGCACACATTTGATGGCATGGAATAAACACTCACTGGCTATGGGCTGAGGTCTGACAGGGAGCCGCAATGCGACTGAATAGCCGTTAATGTCTTCAACAGAGATAAGAAAATAAACTTATCATCTAGATTCCTGATAAAGTCTGTTTGAGGAGTTTTTAAAGCTAATTGAATGTTCCCTTATCCTTGGCAATGCTCATAAAGGCTGCGGGTGAGTTAAATTACCCGGGACAGGAGGCAGAGATACAAGCTAATAGATGACCCGTCAAGTCGGAGCGGCTAATGTGGGTATTGTGCATATTTAATCGAAAGCAGGATCGTTAATCACTCTCTGGAGGCTGAGGCACTATCTCCATTGTCCTGTTTCATTCACTTTCATATTAATTGCGTCAACAAACCCACACACAGCTTAACTTGATAATTACGGCAGTAATGTTGGTACCGGTTTGTCGAAATGTGCGCTCTGACCTTGGGAAGTACCCCCCCATTCTGTCTGCTTGTTTTTACAAACACTTACAGCCAGAAAACTGTTAAACTGTTCTTTGGCTGTCACTTTTTGCCTTAGATAAGATACAAGAACAAGCATTCTTCTTAAAATGTAGATCTAAATATGACTCAATACTGGATCATATGGTATGATGAATGGAGTTCAAATATCATATGTGATAGTTAACTGTAAATTCCTGGATTACTTATAAATTTAACAATAAATTGATAAAAAAATAAAATAAAAACAAATGACTGGATTTGGTTCCCAGGCATATGCTACTTTGAAAAGGAAGGGCAGGTTATACATATTTGGCCCTTTACATTGTATGTTACAGAACATTACATCTCTTTTCAACATCGGTCTGGGTTTTTAAACACACAGGTCTTATTAAATGCCATCCTGTTCAAAACCTGATACTAAAATAAGTTTAATGGGTTGAAATTGTTCTTTAAACTACCTAGAATTGTGTCTAAATCCATCAAATTTGGACAGGCTATTTTCTTAAATTTTAATAAGCAGATTTATAAGAAGTGTCCTGTGCCAAAATGCTGTACTTATGTGGACAATACAAAGCAAATATTTTTGCCATTATATACAAAGGGTCCTTCTATTAAAGTTGTTGTTGAATCGATACTGACAGTAATCCATGTGGCATTTTTTGAAGCTTGTTTTATGCTGCATAAAAGAGCATCGATTGGAAAGGAGGACAAGGGAGAGAGCCTGAAATCCCTCTCTGTTTTCTGAGAGAGCTGCTTGGCTTACTTCACATGCTGAGTCCGCAGGTAATTACAAGCAATAAATCACGCAATCGGCCTCACAGTAGCCAGGGTCCCTGATTACCGTTTAGCCGGATGAGCATTTTGTGTTTCTTTGGAGACAGATGGCTCACCTGCCATGCCCAAAAGCAGCAGGGGCGGCCAATGCTAAGAAAATAACACAGGCAATTCATTAACCGAAAGGATGTTACACAAACTAAAGATTCTATGATCTAGAAGAAGTGGAAATATACCAAAACTGGTGACAGTCATTTATAATTTTTAAAAGTAACAATCTCCATTGAACCTGCTATTCAAACAATTATGTATTTCTTTTGATAACATTTCAGGTACAGATTTAGTTATAACAATGCTGGCCTGTTTGATGCATGGGAGGGTGTTCTTTTTTGTTTACTACTTTTCCTTTGGCCATAACCCAGTTTCTCCTGGGTTAATAGTAAAGTTAAGGTTTATTGTCAGATGCCAGTCATAAAGAAGTCAGGATTTCAGCCAGACTGAACTCCAGTCATGAAGAATGTAGATGTTTGGGCAGAATTCCAAGTTGTCAGTGTGGAGTAGAAGATGGGGTTAAAGGTCACACGTCACTAATAACCCCATTGGGTTTGGATGGGAGTGAGGACATTGGTACTTAGATCATACTGTCTCTGAACGCTCACTTCACCTGCTCTGCACCACAGCATCACAGATACGCTGCTCAAAAAAATTAACGGACGTCACATCATTCAATGAAAATGATCAGCCTACAGAGGGCTCTCCTGAAAGTCAAAGTGAAAAAATGATGCGGCAGGCTAGTCCATTTTGCCAAAATTTCATTGCAGCAACTAAAAATCATACTCAGTAGTTTGTATGGCCCCCACGTACTTGTATGCATGCCTGACAATGTCGGGGTATCCTCCTAATGAGGCAACGGATGGTGTCCTGGGGGATCTCCTCCCAGTTCTGGACCAGGGCATCACTGAGCTCCTGGACACTCTGAGGTGCAACCTGGCGGCGTCGGAAGGACCGAAACATAATGTCCCTGAGGTGTCCTATTGGATTTAGGTCAGGCGAGCGTGGGGGCCAGTTAATGGTATCAATTCCTTTATCCTTCCGGAACTGCCTGCATACTCTTGCCACATGAGGCCGGGCATTATTGTGCACCAGGAGGATCCCAGGACCCACTGCACCAGCGAAGGGTCTGACGATGGGTCCAAGGATTTCATCCTGACACCTAATGGCAGTCAAGGTGCCATTGTCTAGCCCAGGGGTAGCCAATCTTATCCACAAAGGGCCGGTGTGTGTGTGGCTTTTCGCTGCAACTCCCTAATTAGATTACTAATTAGAGGACTGATTGGCTGAAGTGTCCTCACACCTGGGTTTGAACAGCTGACCTGCAGGTTATCCCAAAAACCTGCACACACACCGGCCCTTTGCGGATAAGATTGGCCATCCCTGGTCTAGCCTGTAGAGGTCTGTATGTCCCTCCATGGATATGCCTCCGCAGACCATCACTGACCCACCACCAAACTGGTCATGCTGAACAATGTTACAGGCAGCATAACGTTCTCCATGGCTTCTCCAGACCCTTTCACGTCTGTTACATGTGCTTAGGGTGAAGCTGCACTCATCTGCAGACCTTCTGGCAATGGCATGTATTGATGCACCATCCTGGAGGAGCTGGACTACCTGTGCAACCTCAGTAGGGTCCAGGTATCACCTCATGCTACCAGTAGTGACACTGACTGTAGCCAAATGCAAAACTAGTGAAAAAACAGCCAGAAAAGATGAGGAAGGAAAAATGTCAGTGGCCCCCACCTGTTAAATCATTCCTGTTCTGGGGGTCGTCTCATTGTTGCCCCTCTTGTGCACCTTTTGTTAATTTCATTAACACCAAAGCAGATGAAACAGATTAACAACCCCTGTTCTCCAAAGAGTTACTGATTTCTTGTTGGATGGCTAGAAGCACAGCGCTTCAGCACTTCAGGTTTGAAGTGACTCAGCTAACAGATATTACACTATATTTTAAGACCAACATAATTAAATTTAATGAGACTTTTGCACAGTACATTACATTGGTAACCACATGCTGGCCAGTTTTCCGTCGCTTTGCCCTAATGTGGAATGACTTGGGATCCCTCGTCCTTTAAAACAGTTGGGAATCATTCTGCATGAATATCTAACAGATACTGAGGATCTTGCGATGCAGGAAAGAGCGGCAGCAGGGAAGGTGAGCGGCCAAGTAGAGGAAAGCTAGCTAGTGTGGCTGCCAGCTCCCCTCACCCTGCATCCCGCTTCCCGTCCCCTGATCCCCATTTCCGTCACGTGAGAAATCCGCTGTTGGCACCCTGGAAGCAGATGATTCCTGAACCCAATAATGGAGAGTAAATAGGGCTCATTTCAGAGTCCCATGGTAACGGCAGTGCCAACTGGAGCAACGTGAGGACTATTCACGGAAGAGTGCCAGTCGAGGTAAACATACAGCGGGGAGATAAGAAAGTTTGGGTTGGCATTATGACTGGGTGGAGCAGGGACAGTGCAAATACGCCCCCCAATGAGAATCAAAGCTCATAATAAAAGTGGAGTGTGATGTGTAGGTTTCAGGCTAATGCCCATTTCAAAAACAGAAAGCAAGACAAAGGAACATTGGACTGTTTGCATTTCATAATGGCAACACCGCTGTGTATAGCCCTTCTGGTTTACTAGATATCACCGTGAAAGTATATTGTACAGGAAGAAAATGTACTAATATATAAATTCTGTTACTCGTGTAGGCAGTTTTCTGCACATGTAACTTATTGCTCTTTGGAGTCTGCAGAACATTGTGTTCAGATTGTGCCCCAGCCTTGTACCCTGGACTGTCTGGGATAGACTCCAGGCCCCCCTGCAACCATGACCAGAAAAAGTGGTTAGAAGATGGATGGATGGAATTTGTAACAACAATTGGACTGAATGAGTACATCATCTTGGTGGAATTATCAGGATCAGTCCTGGACATATCTGTTGTTTTCTTGTTTGGCCAGCTGGTGTCACTGGCCATCCTGTTCTGTTTCCCTGGTCTTGTGCGATTCTCACACCCTAGTGTGTTCCCCTGCTTCCCAGGCTGCTGTGCAACTGAATGGGCTCAGCATGCAGCTGAGAACTGTACTTTCCAACTCTTGTGGGTCTGAGGCTGTCCAGCTTCTGTCCAGTACTCCCCTTGTTATTCAGTACCAGGTGCCGGTATTCCTCTTGTTATTCAATACGAGGTGCCAGTACTCCCCTTGTACTCAGTACCAGATGCTGGTATTGAGGCATACCGGGAGGTGTAGGAACCAGGATATAATGATCACAAGTCACATATTCTCAGACCACAGTCAGATAGTACTGGAATTACAGTATTGGTATTTCATGCCATGTGGACGGCATTGGTATTACACGCTGTGTGGATTGCGCAGGAATTAAACACCATGTGGACAGAACTGGTGTTACATGCTGTGTGGTTGGCACTGGAATTATATGCCATGTGGACGGCACTGGTCTTACATGCTGTGTGGATGGTGCTGGAATTAAACACTATGTGGACAGAACTGGTGTGACATGCTGTGTGGTTGTCACTGGAATTATATGCCATGTGGACGGCACTGGTATTACACGCTGTGTGGATGGCACTGGTATTATACACCATGTAGACGGCACTGGTATTATGCACCATGTAGATGGCACTGGTATTATACACCATGTAGACGGCACTGGTATTATACACCATGTAGACTGCACTGGTGTTACATGCTGTGTGGACGGCACTGATTTATTGCACCATGTAGATGGCACTGGTATTATACACCATGTAGACGGCACTGGTGTTACATGCTGTGTGGACAGCACTGGTTTATTGCACCATGTGGACGGCACTGATATTCCACGTTGTTGTTTTTTTCCACAGGTTCAGCTCTCATTTTGCTTCCTTGCTCCCGTTTGCACCCCAAGCATTCTGTATTTGTTGACATAAAACTTCCTTTCACGGCCAAATACATAATTATCTTTTCTGCTCTTGCTATGCTTTTTTCTGCTTGCTGTTCATGGTCTCCTTATATCAGCAAATCCAGATTAAGCACAAAGAGTATTACAGGAAAACATTTTTCAGAAGATGAAAGTGTTTCGGATGCAGAACATCATTAAGATAAGGTGTGTGTTAAATCACACCAAGAAGCCTTACTGAGCTTTTTCCCATTATGACCTGGGGCTAGAGATTATCAAAGAGAAACATCAGCTGCACGACTCAATCAGCCAATCAAACAGCACCTACCTGACCTCCTAATGAACTTGGGCTGGACCAGTTATCCAGAGATTCACCAAAGAACAGAATCAGGGTTATTAAATGTCCAGAGAGGAACAAAATTATGTCTGAAGGCCTACCCCTTTCTTATAAATCTGACTCTCCTTTAATTAGGCTGAAAGAAACTTAGCAAAGCTGAAGCCCAGCTCTACAGAAGTAGAATAGCCCGCTTCCTCACTAATGCCATCTGTAGCTTGATTTAAGCTTCTATTCTTGAATCAACACAAAACAATGCAATACAACGCAGAAATAACCTGACCACCATGTCAACTGCCTTTCCCAAGTAGATTTAACCTTCATCTTGAAGTGAATTTCAAATATTTTCTCTCCTAGTGTTAGTAAGAAATGTTTCATCCAGAATTTAATTTATCTGTTGCCTGGTTTTTCTGCCAAACCAACTAACCAAAGGAGATGAAACTTTAAGTCCTCCTTTAAACTTAGTTCTTTTTTCTTCGTCCAGTTCCAGAAAAACCTCTTGAGGGAAAGAGGAATGTGTATTGTGTATTGTTTACACTACATAAACAATTACGCAGGCTTGTTGCTGGGGAATAAGTGCGGAGAATAAAATAAGAGAATAACATGAGTTCATGGAGGTTAGTCAGGATGCTAGAGATGATATTATGGATGCCAAACAGATCAATAACAGGGGCACAGAACAGTTCACTCCAGCAGCAAGAACACATATCTTAACAAAATAAAAATATGTACTTATTAAACTATAGCGGAACATAGTCCATAGTCCAATAGCTGTAATAGCTATTAAGTGATAAATTCAGGTTGCAAATTATATCTGAGATCTGCACGTGCACTATTTTGCACTTTGCTGCCTTGTTTATACATGAACTACTCTCATGCAGAAATGGAAAATTCAACCAAGCAGTTGAGTACTTTGAGACTGTGACTCTTTGTATTCAACTGGTTGGTTGAAACAAACGCTTCTGCTGGATTTGTACTTTCTAGACCTGAACTTTCTACCTCTGCTCTCATGTGTGCAAGCGTATTCTTAGAATGAGAATAGATCACCTTACTCCTTCTGGAAAAGCTAATGATCAGCATGTATTTGAACAAATAAGCATTTAGAAACAGATGGACTCTCATCTGTGAGAAGTGCCTTATTTTTATGCTATTTAATTTATTTGTTAAATTTTTGCTTATTATCTATGTTTATTTGTTGTTTCAGTAAGTGTCCTTAGACATGTCTTTGTTGCTGTTAACCGACACTGTTATTAAGAGTGAACCAAAGTTCTGATTCTAAAGAGCTTTTCAAATGTGGAATTAGCATGGAATTAGCCCCCTCCTGCTCTCTAAATGCTTCTGTGTTGAACGACTTGTTTAGGCATGATGTCAGCAGCATGACCCTTGGACCTTCTGGACCTCCAGGTTCCCACATGTGGAATAACACTTCCAGAAAGTGCAGTCTGGGTAAGACAGCCACCAAGCACCATGTGCAGGGTGTGATCCTGGGGGAGGCTCAGTGTGGTGGGTCTGAACCGCTATATAAACCGCATCCATCGACTGACAGAAGGCGGCAGTGAAGGAGACAGTAAATGTACCGGAGGGCAGAAAAGAGAGAGAGAAGGACTGTGGAGGAGAAAAGAAAGACCCTGGGAATTACTGAGGTAGAGTGGTGGATGATCAAGATGATAACATGGGAGGGAGAGCATCATCTATCCAGCCATCATACTGTACATCCTTCCATCATCAATCTGTTCATCCTGTACATAAGGAGGTTTCAACCTTTCAACCCAGAAACCCCCAAATGAGAGCAGACCAGAGCTAGGGACCCTCATCATGACTGATTGATTAAGATGAGTAACTAAGGACTGGGGGGGGGTTAAGTTCAATACAGCTTTTTGTATATTTTTGAGTTTGAATGGTCAGTCTCCCTTCAATATTTTTTGCAGTGCCTAAATCTAATATCTACCAGAACTTACTAAATGTCTCTGGGAACCTCCTATGATTAGCCTCACAGATCCCCAAGGAATTGCTAAGGCTAGACCCTATTCTAGGAGGCATGAGGTAGATGGCAGGGGTGCACCCTCAATGAGATGCCAGCCGTCTGCTAGGCACACATTCACAAACCTCGGTAGAAACCCACAGAGACGTCATAGTCACACAGAGGTCTGGGGGCACAGCTCTGTCCACTCAGTCACCGTGCTGCCCTGGAATGAGAGAGTCATCTATCACGAATTACCATTTGAACGGCAGAGAATGGAGCTCAGCTTATAGGGTGGAAAGTGACAGTGCAGGGGCCCTGGGTGGCAGTTCAGAGGAGTAACCATGGATACAGAGAAGCACACAACTCAAGAACGACAAAGAACGTGGAGTGGGTGGCTGGAGAAGAGGACTGTCTGGATGAGAGCTCTGGTACCGCATTGATCAGAACCGTAGACCTGGCTTGCATAATTTGCTCACCCAGGAGACATCATTATGTGGTATATGTTATGGCCTCTGTTCTATCATCAGGCCATAATTTAAAAATAAAACCGGTTCCCAGATATTGTACTTTCAATTTATATTTAGTAATGAAGGAAAACTCTTCAGGTAAGCAATTATAAATGAAATGACAAACAAAACAAGACTGCACGAAAATGGCCGGAACCCTGATCTCAGTCATAGTCCCACAGATAGTGGAGTGGATGCAATACCAAGAATAACAGCTTCTTCATTGCTACAAGCAACAAGTCCCTTTATGCTACAGACAACCAATAGCGTTTGCTGGCACAGATTTTGGCCCTGCCCACAGACAGATCATCCCTCCAATCCAATTGGGCCACATGCAGTAAATGGCAGGAAAAGAAAGGCCTTGTCCAATGACCACCCCGCCTCCATTACTCCCACCTAAACAGCCTCCTTCAGAGTTTAGTAATCAGATATTTTCTGGGGTTAACTAAGACCCCATAGCATCTTTTATAGACAAGTGACTATTTCCTGTTTAAACGGATGTTTCCCTTATTAAATCGACCGACAGTCTATTCATTTCTGAGCAGCATATCCAGAAACCTGCGCACTGTTACACTTAAAACCCTGAGCCAAGGAAAAACAAAATTTAACCAGGCAGGTGAGAGGGCAGCTAAAGGCTAAATTACTCTAATCAGGCATGAGCGGCAGGAAGGAAAGACTAGAGGCTGACTTCCTTCATATTGTTTCTGCATTCATAGATGAACATATAATTCCTGGAAGCAGCAAGTGAATGATTATAAAGATTCATATCTGATATTACGAAAATTTACAATCTTTCGGCAGAGATCCTCACACTGCCTGAATACAAAAAATTATTTCAGTATAAACTAGGATGAAAATGAGTGTTTTCCATCCATCTGTTTTCTATTCCCTCTTGTTCTAGGCAGGATGGCAGGGGTCTTGAATCTGTCCCAGAAGCTACAGGCACAAGGGTCCTTGGGTTTTAGATGAAAAGGTCTGTTCTTCACCAAGACATGAATTTTTGTTCTGTCTGTTCAATATACAATACACAGCACTAGTAGCCAATAATCCTGCATTTTTAAAATTATTCAAAGAAACTGTGTTAAAGCTTTGAGAATCTGTACATTTTGTTGCTTTTAGTCATATATTATAGCAATTAATAAATAAATCGACAGAATAAAATCTTAAGATATTAATTCGCTACATACTCATGTTGAATGTTTTATTTCATATCCAATAAATGGACTGATTCTGACATAATACAGATGTTTTTTTCATGCTACATGCTACATAAACATCATCAAGTATAATCATTTAAGCACCCATAAACACCATAAATCAAATTGGAAATAGATATTATCTTGATTTATTTTCTATCAAATTTCTGCCAGGACACTTTTCATTATATAAGAACATAAGAAATTTACAAACAAGAGTGGGACATTTGGCTCTGATTTAAAGGAACCCAAAGTTTTAGCTTGCACTACATGAACAGGTGGACTATTCTATACTCTGTGTAAAGAAGTGTTTTCTCAAATTCAGTTTAAAATGTTCTCCCGCTAATTTCCACCTATGGCTATGAGTTCCAGCATTTAAACTAATACTGAAGTATCCATTTGGCTGAACAGCATCCAGACCCGTTAGATTCTTATATACCTGGATCATGTCCCCCCTTAGTCTCTTTTGCGCGAGGCTGAACAGATTCAGCTCAGCTAACCTCTCTTCATAAGACATTCCTCTAAGACGAGGAATCATTCTCGTAGCCCTACGTTGAACCTTTTTCAAGGCAGCAATGTCCTTTTTAAGGTATGGTGACCAAACCTGCACACAATATTCTAGGTGGGGTCTTACCAAATAATTATATGAATGTAACATCACCTCCCTTGACTTAAACTCCACACACCTAGAGATGTAACCCAACATCCTATTGGCCTTTTTTATTGCTTCCCCACACTGGCGAGAGTGGGACATGGAAGCATCAACATACACACCAAGGTCTTTCTCGTAATCAGCTACCTGTATTTCAGTGGAACCCATAAAATATCTCACACAGTATATGCTCTGTATAGAAAAGCTTGTTTGACCTTGAATGTATAGTTTGCTCTTTGTCCTGTAGTGATTCAGTTAAGCCCTGAATGGCTGAATGCACAAAAGGTGCACTTCTTACACACGTGTTTCAGGGTGTGTATTCCTATAAAACAGCACAGTGACTGAATGCGATGCCACGTCACAGCTTGACATTCCATAAAATGTGCAGCTTCCCGCATCATGTTTTTTTTTTTGCTAATATTGACTATTAAAATGCGGTAAAAGCTATTTTTCAAAATTCAGAAACCAGAATGGTTGGCAAAGCATTTCTAACATCCAGAATAACAGAGGCCTCACTAACTAAGCACACCAATTCTCATGCAGAGAATCCAGAATTTTTGCATCTGTGATGAAAAATCATATTTGATTGTTTTGCCCTGAAATTCTACTTCTGTATCACACTCATTATTTTATACAGAGAAATTTCCCCATTAGAATAATATCACAAAGGCTGCCCCCCATGGATGAGGAACACAGCTGGGGTGTAGCCCCCCCGCCCCGGTCCCTGCCCCTCTGTGGGATCATCGTCGGCAATGGGCCTCACTTTCCCCCCTCAAACCCCACACATGCATCACAGGGCAAGAGCTGCTGTCGCCTCCCCGTCTCACTTCTCCTTTTCACAGCCGGCTGATCAGACTAAATGAACGTCGGTTCATGTTTATCATTTACTCTCAGATGTGATGTTATGCCGCTGAATTGTGACTCCTGCATCTCTCCAAACCAGAACGACCCATTCATCTCACGCTCCAGGTCACGGAGATTCAGTTTTATGTTTGTTTTCTTCTAGACGATGTTAGTTAATGAGTCCCCCTGCACTTACAATTCATCTGCCAAACAAACAATGCAAGGCAGTCATTTGTATGGGAGCCTAAATGTGATTTACAGCTCTGCTTTGAGGACTAACCAGAAAATAACATTTTAGTGATAGTTTTCCTTTATCTTGTCCATACAAACCACATATAAATACAAAGCAAACAGAGAGTAGTTCATTTCCATAGCTGTGACGTTCCTGGAGAAAAGGTGTGCCTGTACGAAAAACAAACATGCCAACCCTTAGGAAAGATCTGAAAGCTACGGCAGTACATTGGTCAACATATGGCCTCCTCAGGACTCCCACACACCAGCCCAGATACACACTGAAGGTGGGTGTCATGCCCCAATCGCACCGATCCTCTTGTGTGCCACGCCCCCTCATCTACCTTGTGTGGACTCCCCGTGTTACCAGCTATTTCAAGTCATGTTGATTGTGGTTGTGTGTTTAAGTCTATGTGTGGCTGAATGGGCTAAGCCTGTGTGCCTATAATCCAAAGGTTGTTGGTTCAAACCCAGCCTTAGCATGTCTGCGGGTCCTTGAGTAAGGCCCTTAACCCCCCAGTGAGACGTAGGGTGGCAGAATCGATGATGAGGCAGGTAGCCCTAGACTGTGGACTGCCTACTGGCCACTGGCGGTTCCCCCACCTCATGCTTGGCTGTCACCTGCAATCCCCCTGGCTCCAGCTCGACGGTCACCTGTGGTTCCTCCAGCTCCACCTCGTCTGTCGCCTTTGCCGGCTGTGGCTTGCTGTTGTCTGAGGCAGCTTCTTCTCCCTCCTCACCTCCGCCGGTGTCCCCTCTGCTTTCCTTCTCGTCTCTTCCGGCGGTCCCTCTGCTTTCCTCCTCGCCCCTTCTGGTGTCCCCTCCGCTTCCTGCTTCACAGTCGGTGAGGGTCCCACTGGATCTGGCCTTGCAGTCGCCTGTGGCCCCTGCTGCTCCTGCCTTCCGCCTGCCGGGGTTCCCTTTGGCTCCCTGGTTCCCTCTGCCTCTTTGCCCCCTGTGTTTGCTCCCCTTCCCTCTGTTACACCTTTGTTCCCTCCTGCTCCCCTCACTCCTCGGTGTGCCCCCTGCTGTTGTTCCTTCGTTGTCCCCTTCGTTGGTGTCGTTCAGTCTCGTGTTTTCATTCCCGGTGCCCATGTTCATCTCTGTGTTTGTTCAGCTGCTGTCCTCTTTATCCCTGGTGCCATTCTTGTTCCCGTTGGTTCGTTAATGTTTTGCTTTTGTCTCCTCTGGTGCTGTCATGTCATACCCTGAGTCATGTCATGCCCTCATCTACCCCGTGTGGAATCCCCATGTTACCAGTTGTTTACAATCATGTTGATTGCTGTTGTGTATTTAAGTCTGTGTTAGGGTACGTTTCCCCAGTCTGGTCATTGACGTCATTTTGTCTCCCCGAGTGTATCTATTCAGAATAAACCCTGCGTTCACCCAATTTCCCCAGCTTGTGTGCTGCTTCCCCACTCTGTGCCAGCGTATCCAAGAGAGTGGGACTTACAGTACTGACATCAGCCGCCGTGTCCACATCTCACCACATCACACCATCCACCTTCACAGAGCACAACCACAGAGCCAAAGAAGCAGAAAATCAAATGCTGTTAGGAAAAGAGTGAAGCCTCGTTTAATTAATAACCTTTGGTACATTTTGATTTGAAAAGGCAGTTTCATAATTAAACAAAGCAGTTTAATAATTCATAATATTTGTATTAGTATAGTGGACAGAAAGATGGGATATTTCTGAATGATACATAAACATCATCAGTGTATTGCAGTGACTGAAAACAAAAACAGCAACAACTGATATTAAAATAGCTATTAACCGAATACACTGTCAAATATTTACCTCAATTTAATGTGTTTGAGACAGTTAAATTATCAGTTGAAATGATCCTCGCGGGCCGCCTCGCATGGGACGGGCGGGCCAACCCGTCGTGATGATTAAGGTCCTCTACACTACAGGGGATCCATTCAGGAATTCTGAGCGCAAGAACCGATATATAAATGTAATTAAGTGAAATGAAAAGGCAGACAGTTGGTTACGCATAACCAAAGACATAATTAGCCATAAAATAGCAGCCTGGCAGGGCTCCAGCTTCTAAATTACCGCGAAGCTAAAAATATGACACTTCTTCTGTTCCCCTTCCTGTTTACCACCGAACTGGTAAATACAAATGCGGCTTTGATTCAGACTCATCTGTAGACAAGGGCTGGCATAGCGGCCTCGAGTCCATATCGCCTGGGGACAGTGTGTCCAGGCACTGGCAGCTCAGCGCTGGCCAGGAGGGACCACTTTCAATAGCGCCCTGCCTCAGCACCAGAGGGCGCCAGTTGCTAATATCCCAGAATGCCAGTTTTCAGGACACACACCCTTCCTTTTCTGAATGGATGGAAGTGTATGATTCACAATGACACATTCGCAATGTCTCAGAATGTAGATTCACTATATATTACTTTTACATATATTCAACCTTTTAATACAGATTCACAGTACCTCTTTAGATACAGTCAGGACCATAGATATTTGAACAGAGACAAAGTTTTTCAGTTTTTAAGTTCTGTACATTACCACAATAAATTTTAAAAGAAACAAGTCAGATGCAGTTGAAGTGCAGACTTTCAGCTTCAATTCAGTGGGTAGAACAAAAACATTGCATAAAAATGTGGGGAACTAAAGTAATTTTTCTACAACAATCCCCTTCTTTCAGGAAGATGTTGGTCCACCTACACCCAGAGGTCTCCTGAAGATCCAGCTCTTCTGGAAGGCAGGTCCACCTGGGAATGTGGCTGAGAAATCCCTGAATATTTACCCTAAGGCCATGACCTGGCAACACAGAGCCTGAGCCTGAACATCAACAACACCCATCCAGATGATGGCAGCTTCAGCAAGAGAAACTCCTGTTCCTGGAGTAGGTGATCTGTCCTGAACGATATCTGTTTCTTGGTCAGTCTAAGAGCAGATCCTAGAGAACCCGGCCCAGGTTCCCGCCCACCTTGGGTGGATCAGGCTTTTTGGCCTGATAACACAGAAGGACGAGCCTTGTCCAGAATGTGGGAAACAGGAATTGCGAAAGGGTTCTTTCAGTGTGTTTTCACTGGCTACGTGCCTGACGGAAGCCTTGAGAAAGTCAGGTAGGATTCAGGAACAGCATGTAAATACGTTAAGCGAGCCTAGAGGCATGATACAGTCATCGTGTTTTCACTTTTCTACACTCTGAAAGTCACAGCAAAGCATTTGTGTCAATGCCTATGAGGTCATCACACTCAACTGAAACATATTTTTACATCAATCTAGACCCTGAAACCTGCATAATCCTTACAAATTCACTCATTCGCTCAAAGACCTACCACCCATATGCAAACCTCAGTGATAACATTGAGTTAACGACGCGGATACAGATTCCTGAAGCATTCACTTTCGTCACTTTACAGAGCTTAAGACGCACACAAGGAAAGTGCGTATTTCACAACTGAATCACAAACTACGAATGCCGGTGATAACATCATGACTCGTGTCACACCCTTATGTGCCATTTGACATCGTTTTTGTCAGCAGGTGATTGTATCACAGAAAAGTGTGGCTGGATTTGGCCGGAAAGCCATGCCAGTCATAAGCCAATGTCCCAAAGGCGCCCCAAGTGGAAGCTCTGGCTTCCTGCCACCTCCCAGTCCCTTAATTCACACCTCATTTCCTTCTCCAAGCATGTGTTTCTCTCATGAGGTAAAGCCTGTTTATGGCCTGGAAGATTGAAGGAGACTTAACACAAAGTCAAACTTTACATAGCAGTGAGAAATTTGTTTAATAATGTCCAGAGTGACCCGGAGAAGGTTATACCATTTTCAACACTATTTGCTTACAGGCAGTGGTGGCTTAATGGTTAGGGAAGTGCACTCATAATTGAAAGACTGCTGATTCGAGTCCCTGACCAGCAAAGCAGCACTGAGGTGCCCTGAGCATGGTACTGCTCCCTGGGCGCTGAAGTACCTGCCCCCTGCTATGTCACATGTGGGTTAAATGCTGAGGACATGTTTTGTTGTGATGTCCCAACACTGATCACCTAATTCTTATGTAGTTCAATTTTTTTTTACACAAGAAATGGTCAGTATTTGAAATGAAGGGGATCTCTCAGGATTGGAGACCCCAGTCCTACACTTATACAAATGAGGAGGGGTCACCTCCCAGGGTGTCCACAATCACGGTACCCCAAAATCTAATGACGTACAGTGTGCTTCTTCAAGACAGCAAAGAGGGAATGGAGAAGGGAA
This sequence comes from Gnathonemus echidnorhynchus, assembly GCA_026776725.1. NCBI lineage: Eukaryota > Metazoa > Chordata > Actinopteri > Osteoglossiformes > Mormyridae > Gnathonemus > Gnathonemus echidnorhynchus. The sequence continues at coordinate 20,078,114 of JAODJU010000014.1, read as the reverse complement.
AGAGGTGATTTTCTCGACATCACCTTCTTACAAACAGTTAGGTGAGCCAACATGCAAGAAGAACCATTTTCCTCTTGAACCGAAAACCACACGGAAACCCCTGGAGAGCCAAGCCGTCGCTCGCAGACCCCACCTTCGGTGCTATTTAAATGTGACTGATGTCTAGAGGACAGTCTGCCAGGGCTTTGGCACTGGGGGAGTCTACAGACATCAGAAGGCAGCCAATTTACACTAAATGCAGCATGTCTGACCGGGAATAAGGTAACATGCAATCATTTATCAGCAAAATCTGTGATTAATATACATCAGCCGTTACACTATTTAGAATGACACTTAATTCTAATGCACATATAGAAGCGGGGGCAGAATAATTATGAATAAGGGGAGAAGTGTGTGGAAGAAAGGAAGGAGCCCACCTCTTCCCGTACTGGGTGGGTCCTGCATCCACAGGGCACTGGCTTCCTGGGAGAACTGGTGAATGGTGTCACAGTGACTTACAGACAGTTTGTTATAAGTGAGCGTGAGGTCACAGCTATCCCAGTTCACAGCTTCTCAGTCGAGTGTGTGAGTCTCAGTGTGTGACGCCTGGTGTGAGAAGGACATGTTATAAAGTAGAAATGAGAGCAACAATAACTGAATAAAGCAGACAGAATTACAAGCAGCATTTCGGCAAATGCTTTTCAGCATTTCGGCATGGCTCAGCCTGTACGCACCTGTGCTTTTCTCTTATAAATTATAGATCTTTGTGACATCTTGACTGGCATCAGATCCATGCAATGGAGACTAATTCGTTCCCACTTATAAGAAGCTTTTTCCCATTTCCAGTAACGAAGGAGCGATTGTTGAACCGAATTCCCATAATATTTTCTTTTCTGTATGTGCGCCTCATTTCCTCCTTGTGGGGAGAAAAGATAACAGAAGGCGGCTGTTTTTATCAAAGACATAATACTGATTATTTATAAAACTGTAAAAGCCGATTAGCTCTCCATTTATTTCTAACTGAAACTGATTTATACATGTTATAGTACAAAGTTTTCCTTTCAATGCCGTTTTCCTGTTCTAGCTTCCTGTCCTAGTACTCAAACCACCTGCTGCTCCAGCGTCAGTCCCATATCAGAGAAAGTGCTTCACGCTGCCAGCACAATGTTTCCTTCCATGCGTCTAGCTAGGCAAATAATCGGGGTCCCCTGTCACCCACTGTCAGCCGACGCCCCCCAGAAAAACCACAGTAGCATCTTTCATCTGGATTCCCCTCAAGGGCCTGACCTGGCATCTCTCTGTCCCGGGCTGCTAAACAGCTGAGTAATGCCGCCCCAGAGAGGGATCAATGCCTCCCCCCGTGTCAGAACAGATGTTTATAGCCTTCTGCCCCCCCCCGTGTCAGAACAGATGTTTATAGCCTTCTGTGGCACGCAGCACTCCATGCTAAGCAGGCTGACCATAAGAGCAGGCCGTGATGCTGGGCGCCAGTCATGTGACCCCCCGCGTCTGCATTATGCTGTGCATATTAACCATGAAGATAAAACCAAAGACAGCTAGATTCAGTATTAGTTTAAGGCAGTCGCTCAGGAAGCCTGTGGGCAGTAGCATAGGTTGTGGATGTTGCTGATGAATAATAAATGATCTTCTGAATAACCCCAGAAAAAAGCAAACGGAGCAAACCAGTATCCCAGAATGGTCTCGGAGATTTTTAACACCTTGCTTTCCCTGAGCTACTAAAATGGCCAATCACATCCGGGCAGGGAGGGTTATGTTTCTGTGACAAGGGGTACAGCTTCCCAGTTTAAGCATCACTAGGTGGAACAAGAAGGATGCATTTATGGTCTATACTTTGTAAAAAAAAAAAAGACAAAAAGCATTTATGCATTTATGCATTTATGTACTGCAAGCTCTGGTGGTATTCCTTCAGAGAAGTTAGTAACTCCTAACAAAGACCCCACAGTGAAGCCTGTGGGCCACCCTACAGCCTAGGGCTGGAGCCCGTCCCAAAGCCATCCTGCAGTCTTCCTGCTGTTTATCCAGTACAGGGTCATGGTGAGTGCGGACCCAAACCCAGGAAGGCCAGGGCACCTTGTGCAGGATGTCAGTCACAGACACGCAGTGGGATATCAGCTGACATAAGCACATGTCTGTACGGACTATTGGAGGAAACCTGAAACACCTGAAGGAAATCCACACAGCATGGGGCCTCCAATCCCGAAAGCATAACGCTACAGTGCTGCCTACTAAGCCAAGCGGCCCCCCAGGTCATTTACTACAATATGTAATTCACAAAGGCCGAGTTATGGTCTTATATTCCTGCACAGAAATACAAATAAAAACAGCACCAATAGGGATGATCATACTAACTCTGCTTGAATAAACTTAAAGAAACAATTCTGAATTAACATACTAATGTTCTCTTTGTGATCATTTGTGCACCTCCTATAAGACCTAATTACTGGTGCCATGGCACTGTTGCCTCACACAGAGACATCTGTGATGATGCAAGTCTGAGCCATGCTAGCATCTATTAACAGCTGGGGCCCAATGAGGCGGAATCGTGCTGGCTGGCTGATCATGCCTGCGCACCTGGGGGCAGTAAAACCTCCGCCTGAGGCTCCTCGCCCTTCCTCAGCCCTCCAGGTGCGTCTGCCTCGGAGCTAAAACACGGTTATACATCTTTATCCAGTAACCCGTCTCTTGGGATTTGGACATTGCAGTATAGAACCTATGACGGACTGGTGTGTAATCAGGGCTAAACATCCAAAGTCTTCATAGCTACATAGCTAAACAATAGCAGGGCTATAGAGCTGTTAATCACCTGGAAACTGAAGTCACAAGTCGCGCGTTTGCAATAAATCTGCTCCTGATATAAAGCTGTCATCCGACTATACTAACAATCAGACTAAGCAAACAGTAGCTATAGGATATATTCTTCCTCTGCCAACTGCTTCCTCTTAGGTTTTGGGTGTGAGTGCAGAGTATGTATGGCTCTACGACTCAGACATGTGGAGCCTGAATCATTGCTGGTTGTAACACAGGAGAGGGGCTGGACTTCCTGTTACGGGGATGACTCAGGTGACCAGCCCTTCATTCACCAGTGTCATGCTTCCCCAAACACTATATTACGTCCCTGTGTTCCTCCATTGCCAAATCTGGATAGGCCATCTTTTATTTGGTGTTATTTATTTGTAAAGTCCCAAATCCCTAATAAAGCCTTTGTTCCATACATACTCCCCCCACCATGTGTCTTGCTCATTCCCAGGGACAAGATGATCTGGGCAGGTTGACACTCTATGGAGAGCATTGCCAAACCATTTAACTTGCCATTTTGACAGTTGACTGTGGGGGGGGGGGGGGGGGGGCTAAATATTACACTTCTGACTTTACCATGGCGTGACAGACCAAACCATTTTTTGCATTATAGGGAGGGAAGTTAAATAGTTTTTCACTATTATGTCAAGGAAAATCAGGAAGATAAAGAATAAGCTTTTATGTGATTCACATATACTATATAAAGTTTTCACAAATATGTATTTTTGACCAGTCATTCAAACAGATTGTTTAAAGGTTAGAGGGCCCTTTTGGGCCCCCCTTGACCCAGGGCCTGAGGTCAGCTGACCCAGTTTTCCACCTGTCAGCGGCCCTGCACTTGGATCGTGTGTTTGCCATCCCAACAAAAGCCACAGGCTCTAAATCAGATTTAGATCAGGTTGTGACATGAATTCCTTCTTCTTCCCTCACTTTCTAAGCCAGTACTTTTACTTCTGCTACGTGTATCAGATGATAAACTGATTAAAAAGTGAATCATCAACCTTTCCACACATTTCAGGTCAAAGCATGTTCTGGTCATGGTTTTAGCTGCATCTTTTCATGGCCTTTATAGTAGAACATACTGCTTGACATTATAGATGTTGACCTTCATGATGTGTGCTGTAGATGTCAGTCATGCTTCCATTAAAGAATGTAAAGAATGTAAAAGCCTTGTAGGATGGCTTGCCCCTATAGGTCAGAAAATGTAGTAACACATCTACAGCTAACCACGCAGAGTTGTAGCACATCTACAGTTAACCACACAGAGTTGTACCACATCTACAGCTAACCACACAGAGTTGTAGCACATCTACAGCTAACCACGCAGAGTTGAAGCACATCTACAGCTAACCACGCAGAGTTGTAGCACATCTACAGTTAACCACGCAGAGTTGTAGCACATCTACAGCTAACCACGCAGAGTTGTAGCACATCTACATTTAACCACGCAGAGTTGTAGCACATCTACAGCTAACCACGCAGAGTTGTAGCACATCTACAGCTAACCACGAGAGTTGTAGCACATCTACAGCTAACCACGCAGAGTTGTAGCACATCTACAGCTAACCACGCAGAGTTGTTTTCCCCACTTTAGCCATAAATCTACTTCTAAGTGTCACTAGCCTCTTGGCTTCTCCTGTTTGCCAGCGAGATGCATTTTGTGTCTGGTGAGGTTATAGAAACACCTAGACCTATGTGGCTTTTCTTTGATACTGAATTCACTCACTATTGACTGTAACCTGTAATTGGACCTCAATCTAAGTGCATTAAGGAATGAGGTAAAAACCTAACTAAAGCTTAATATTCTTGTTTTTATTTTATTTTCTTGATGGAAATCAGTAGCATTTGAAATAATTCCTATAAACTCCAGCAGATTTGGATGGTAAAGCATAAGTTATTTCATGTTTAGTGAATATGTAGTTTAATTGTTTCCAAATGCTTTCCTTCTCTCCTGGCATGTGACCATCCTTTGTTTATTGACCTTCTGCTAGATCATCACAGAACATATTTTTCACAATCGTTTTCATTGCTGTTGGCAACAGCAATGCTCTCCCGACATCAGTTTCTCCTATAAAAGTCCTGCAAAAGTGGAGATAGGCAATAAACTAGAAGTAACTTTGGATAGGGTTACCGGTAGTTTCCAGCTACCAGGAATGACATTTTTTAACGGGAATAATCTTGACAAGAGGCTGGTTTGCAGTTACAGTATACAGCCTGGAACTCGGATGCCAGTATGGCATCATTCACGACACAAAACAGTTTGATTAAACTTCCTGGAAATGCCTCACAGTACATAAAATAGTGCCTGTCACTTCAGACACTTCCTCTTGAGGTTTCTGGCTATGTAGCATCCTGTCCTGGTGAAGGTGCTACTGTCCAAACTTCCGTCAGAGGATATTCCTGGTGTATTTGATTACATTAATAGCCACTGAGAGGACTGATCATCCAAAGTGGATTTCCTTGTTTTTCACAAAAGTCTTTTTGTTCTAGGAAATTCCACCAGTCAGCATATAACAATTGTACAATTATTCTTTTCACAGAAATTTCCTGCTAGCTAATGATAAATGGCAATTAGAAGGCAGCTGTTGTTTCAGATTGTTTCAGGGTCTTTAATAAGGACAATAGCCCCACAAGCAGAGGTCAGACATGATGCTCCACGTGAATGAAGTTCCATTCATTAGCTCCTTAGCCAAATACTGCTTGTGATTTTACATGTTCTGTGTCATTGTGGTCTGGTGGTCCACAAGCCCTTCGTCAGAAGGGTTGGCATATTGAATGTGGAAGGCATCCAGCTAACAGGGAACGTTCCCAGAACTTTAGCCAATGTTATGTTAAGGTCTTCTGAAAGTTGGCAGAGAATGTTCTTACTGTAATGTTAATGGAACAATGGTTTTACATCTTAACAAAGGCTCTCTCAATGTTAATACAATAACATCATGCTTCATTAGATTATCTTGGTGAAGTTGAAAATTCAAAGGTGTGTGACGTCACATCTGACCAGTCTCCTGTTTGAGCTGCACATCTAGGAACAAACATGGCTGCCTCCACGGACAGGCTTTTGTTGTTGTTGTCTGAGCATAAAAAGTTTATGGAAAGACAATTTAAAAGGTATATAAATTAGTTTCAAAGCGATATTCTTTTTTTTTTTCCAAGAGCCAAACAAGTTGACAACTTGCTGACACTGCAGATTTATGACTGTCATACACATTTATTTACAAATGCACCACCCAGCCTTGAACCAATGACCTTTGAAATTCAAAGTGACAGTGTTACCCACTGTTCTACCATGCCCTTCATTTGCTTTTGTATTATTATTATTATTATTATTATTATTATTATTATTATTATTATTATTATTATTATTAGTAGTAGTAGTAGTAGTAGTAGTAGTGAGGTAATGTTCTGGGAACATCAGGAACACTGCACACTTTTAACTTTTCCCTACCTAATCACATTTGCTAAACATGCCTGGAATGGAAAATTGTAAGTAGAGTATGTGCTAATATCCCATAATCCCTCACACCATCTCAGTAGCCCACATGTGACCTCCCCACATCCTCATGGTACTTCATACATATCCTCTATATCCAAGTGTGTTCACTCCCCAGGGAACACTTACCCAGCATTGAGAGGTTACTGCTAATTTTCATAAGGTTCAGAGTTTAAACTCCAAGGACCACAAGCAACTTGATCATTAAGAACATGGTCATAGGAGGAGCTGTGCTTGAGCATCATTAAACAGGGAAGTCAGCCTGAACTGCTGTGGTCAAACCTCCCCCTTGGTGTCCTTTCACAGGGGGGACATCCAGGTGCTGTTTCCTACATGACCAGCCCTCCTTATAGAGCAAGCTGACATGTGGGCTACAAGCCTGCTTTCTATAATAACATGATCATGGAGAGTCAAGCAAAGCCTCCACAATCACGATCGTCACAAAGATTCGCTTAGCGCAATTTGTGTAAGTGTACAAATACACGTACCGACAAATATATGGTACAGGGCCATCTTTTCTGGAAACACCTCTACTAGCCTACACCACTCTACGCTTCTGAATGCTTTTAGGGTTGTATTTTCTCTGCTGATTAGAATGGTTGTTTTATTAGGTTCTTGCTTTGTTTGCAAGTGGTTATGTAGCTCTTGATCTGATGCTAACTCTACTTCTAATTGGGCATTCACTGAAGGCCTCGCCTACCCCAGTCCCTGGTAGCGCTATGCTTCTAAATTACTGCCGTGCTTATATGTTGGTTTGAAGGAAAGCATCTGCTAAATAAATAAATTAATGTAATTTACGAATACATAGAGCATGCTAATGTCATGTGTGAAGGGTCTCCATCTCTGATTTTGAAGACCTCAAATCAATTACGAAGTGCTAACCTGCCTCACTAATAAGGTTCTGATTGCTGTGACCAAAAAGCCTCGAGAGAAAAGGTTAGCTAATCAATAAAGTTTGAAAGGCCA
>JAODJU010000014.1:20050222-20070762 GCA_026776725.1 Gnathonemus echidnorhynchus | reverse complement strand
ACTAATAAGGTTCTGATTGCTGTGACCAAAAAGCCTCGAGAGAAAAGGTTAGCTAATCAATAAAGTTTGAAAGGCCAAAATAACAAGCAAACGGCTTAATTACCAGGCTTACTCAACGACAAGTACTGGCTTAATTAACAGCGAGTGCTAGCTTAATCAACACTGAACACTGTCTTAATTAACAGTGAACACAGATTCTAGAAATGGGTAATACAAAATCAGCTCAATAGGGTAATGAACCACTGTAATGCAGGCGCAAGTATTACTCAGGGAATTGCATATTGCATTTCATTGTACCTGTTGTATGCAATGAAATAGGAATTCTATTCTATTCTATTCTATTTTACATATGAAACATTAGAAGCCAATTAGGAGGGTCACTGTGGAATTCTGCCCCTGGTTTTGAGTTTCCAGCTGTGCTGGTCTCCCACTTGTACCACCCAAACATAGTTCACTGAAAGGCATATTACACACTTCATTGTTTTGCATTTGTGAGTCTTCATTTGTATCAGCAAAAGGGACAGAAATGTGTGATCTCAGAGTCATACTGGAATATGTGAGGGGCACCCCACCCTTTTCCTTCAACAGTCCCATCCCAAGGCCCCTATTTAACAGAATAACCCAAACAAAGCAACCCTCATAAGGATATATGTGCCAAATCAAGCTATCCCTGATTCAAGTCACACGTCTGAAACAAAGCAAGACACAAACACAGCAGCCAGAGGGACAAAAGCTACATCTGTAATGCTAAGGATGGTGAAATAAATGAGATTTGCGGGGGGGTGGCTTTGGGGTAGTATGGGCTGCAGCTGCGTGTCAGAGCACAACTAATGAGCTTTTATGGAGAGTCTGAAGACCGTCACGCATGTCACACATGAGCAGAACCTCCCCGTACCTGCCAGCACCATGTAAGAGGACTCCTGCCTGCCATTTTCCAACTCATTCTGTAATGGGACTCTGCGCCCATGATCAACACCTTTGTTTGCGATTGGATCTAATTACCTGTGGGGTCAGACTTTCCCATACCGGCTTTTCAAACACAGATTTCACTACAGTGCTCCTTTGTTCTTCTTTTGGAAGATGCCATTCCTCTCTTCCGTCATGAAGAACTGGAGGTTTGTATGGATGCAGTCACATAGCCCATAGTAGTAAGTGTTTGTGGAGAAGCTGTCTGTCATTACCTCTGTCTCATATCTGGAGTTCCACAACCATTGGGCTATGTTGCTGTAATTATAGCCTCAACCAGCACAATCCTCCCATAATCACCTTCTTAGACTGCCTAAACAGGAGTGATCTGCGTTGGACAGACAATGAAAGGGAAATTACCAGCTGAAATCATGGACCCAGTTAGCTAAATATGCTCGTTCCGTTACCTTACTGGTCTCATTTCATGGATTCAGCATAAAAATGTGTAAAATGATGTAAGAAGGAGGTAGGAAGACATCTTAGTCGCTACATCTCACCTAAGCGCCACCATGATTAATGCTCGTAAAATGTGCTCTTCCCTCATTTTTTGCACAAAGTAGTCGGCCATGAAACTCACCATTATTTTGGCACCCAAACAGAAGTGCCCGTACCTGCTGGAAGAGCAGGTTCTCTCGCCTGAACTCAGCATGTTCAGCCAGCTCTGTGAGAGGTACAGGCCGGTCCCCAGGTCACCAACATGATCCGCTCCCTAAGTCTGTCTTTAAGTCCAGTTTGTCGGTTTTCTCCCACAGACCAGTGGAGACACACTGATGAATTGAGATCACTGCTGTTCTCTCAGCATAAGGACAAGCAGCGAGAACCTCGCTTATGCTCCAAACAACTTGGCTCCAACTGCAATCAGCAAAGGTCATAATAATTAAGCATCTGATTTGGCAGATTGGAGCAGGAAAGGTGAATTTCAGTCCAATAATGTCCATATTAATGTGGATAAATTTTCTATAATGTCCACACTAATGTTCAAAATACTATGTATATGTATTTATGCATATTTTAATGCAGTAATAAACTTCAGTCCCCACTTCACAGACAATGTAACTTCTTATGTGACATGTGGATGGTCATCTAATCATTAAACGGTTATTACAGATCTCCAGAAAATGATTCTGTTATCATGATAAAACAGTATAAAAAATAATGATATTTATTGGCCTTTCTTAGCTTCCTTATATTATAGGATTGAAAGAATCAAATACAACCACAGCAAGTGACATGGATGGTGTTAAAGGGTGGGGTATACCGGGGGGGTATACTGGGTGGGGGGGGGGCAGGCAGTCATGTGACTTATTTATTATGTGACATGAATATACTGTGTATCAGTGTGTTTCTGTTTTTCTCTGCCTCAAGACCCTCAACCCCTGTTCTGACACCAGTTTCTATATTTTTGTTCCTGCCCCCTGCTCCCAGTTACTGTGCTGGTGTGTGCGTTACTTTGACTGTATTCCCATCCAGCCCATGTCTGTCCCTGAAACTCACGGATAAACCTGCTCTCATTGCCACATCCTCCGGTCACATGGATTGGCTCTCTGCCCTGACGTAAGCTGCTCTCACACAGTCGCTGCTAAAATTTGTTGTCATAACTTGTTAATGATTACTCCCGTTGAGGCAATGTGACTGAATCATCACTGTTATCTTTGGCCTCCACCTCGCCATCACCGGGTCCCTGATACAGACCCACTACAGAGCTGACATGCTGCTTTGGTAAATATATACGGGGCTTTTCTGCTTTTGAACACGCTGCCCCCTCATGTCTGGCATCCTGTCCTGGGCATCCTGTCCTGGGCATCCTGTCCTGGGCATCCTATCCTGGGCATCCCCTTCATGCATTAGGCTCCAGACCCCCTGTCCCTCTGTTCTGGGTAAGCATTTAGAGATTACATTTCAATATTCAAAACAAATCATCCACAGAAAATCCATGACAGCTACTTCAAGTAGTATAATGGTTATCATGCATAACTTTTGACAAGCTGACCTTTGCCAGCAACTACAAAAGCTTAAACTGAATGCTGGATATTGACTGAAGTGATCTGGCTTTCACAGTTAGCTTCCTACGTACTGTAGCACCCCTCAGTGGGCTGGGGTCAATTGGCTACTCTGGCCTCTTTCTGTGCTTCCTTGTGCATTATGGGAGTTTGGGAAAGGAGTCCGCTGACAGCTGGATTGTGACCTCAATAAAATGTCTTTTTTTATTTTCCAAAAGAAAACCTACATGGAATGTCTTTGTTCTATCCCAGTGTTTTTATGGAATTTATTTATAAGATAGTTTAGTCTGATGACTGAGATGATTTGTTTAATATATATTCACTGACCTCTAGCATCATGGTCTCCATGAGCCACACAGACGCAGCTGTGGAATCGTTGCTGTACCTTTGAGCCCTGCAATAGACAGTCATACTAATAAGCATATGATTGCACAGCCATAAACTGTGAGTCATTCTGGATAAAAGCCGCTGTAGTTAAGGAGCCCATGTGAAAATGTTGACAGCACCTGGATGAGCCAACACACGCTCCCAGCCGGAGTTACCTGGCCTTAGGCTCTCCACACTGTTTCCCGTAGATGGCAGGTTGGTCAGACTCACTTCCTGTGATCCAGGTGGGTCGCAAACACCCTTTCACACACCCACAGTACCGGTTCATTTGCCCTGACAATAAAGCACTCCAAAACTCTTCTGACTGCTTAAGTAATGAAAACCTTGATTCACAAAACTTACATAAGAGAGGCATGTCCTTTAATAGTGAGACTTACATATAAACCTGACCATTGAACTACAGAACAATTAAGCATTTTAAACCAGAACCCAGGGGTGGCATGCGGTCACACCTCCGGGACCAGGGTTCGAGTCTCTATTTGTGTCCATTGAGTTTGCACGTCCTTCCTGTGTCTTCGTAGGACTTCCTTGGGATTCTTTGGTTTCCCTCCACAGTCCAAAAACATGCTAAGGTGAACTGGAGTTGCCAAATTGTCCATAGGTGTTAATGTGCGCCTGAATGCTGTGTGTTCCATGCACTAAGCTGGGGTCCCACCCTGAGTTATTCCCTGCATTCTGCCAGTGGCTTCCAGGATAGGGTCCAGACCCCTGTTTAGCAGGTATGGAAAATGGGTGGAAATCCAGAAACAGTATCAGTATGGAACCACACTTCTTCCTGTATGTTAAATGAATGCAATCTGCTTCCCGTGATAAATAAATGTAATGTTTCTTTTATACTCACATGCAAGACATTTAGGAGGCCCCATTTCGGAATGCATTACCTCATCTAAACTCCTGAGAAGGCCAGCAGCCCATTGGATGATGGGCATGTGAAGTCGTTCTTTCTGAAGTGCCAAGGATTCCAAAGGGGCAGTTCAACAATGAGCACTGCCAATTCACACGGTGCTGGACATGGGAAAAGCAGCACTCAGGGAATTCTGGGAGGAAAGCTCCGACATGGATGAGGTGCCACACATATGTGCATCATTATATATATATATATATATATATATATATATATATACTTTTTTTTTTTCTTCCTTTTCTGAGAAAGTAGGATCAGACAGTCCCTAGAGCGACTAGGGGTTAGGGTTCTGCTTATCTGCTTAGAGGCCCGACCATGAAATCACACTACCAAACCTGGGATTTGAACCAATGATCTTCTGAGGGTAGGCACCACATACATTAAAGGCATAGAATCAAATAGCACTTTTCCTATAATATGTGTCTTAAATAGCTCTCCGTAACTGCAGTGCTTCAGTTATTGCACCAGTGGTGGTTATCCTTCCGACCATTTTGTGAAACCACTTGTCCTATTCGGGGTCATAGGGGAGCCAGGGAACAACCCAGAATGGGGGCTCTCACACACGCACTCCTATGGCCAATTTGGTTACTCCAATAAACCTCAGCAGGTTTTTGGACTGTGGGGGGAAACCGAAGTACTTTGGGGAAACCCCACGATGACAAGGAGAGGGAGAGCATGCAAACTCTGCATACATGGAGCCATGACAGAGACTTAAACCCAGATCCTACTGGTGTGAGGCAACAGTGCTAACAACTGAGCCGCCCCTTTTAACAGTGGCTATGAAATAAATGATAAAATAACAGAGAATAGTGATGGAAATGGTTAAAATGATACTGCACATTACATCTCCACCAGACCTATTAGGACACAGCTTCTCTGTACAAAAGTACTTTTCCATTCAAGCTTCATTTTCTTTTAAATCAGTTCCAGGCTTATACGAGTTTTCTGTGAGTCACACAGAAAGAAACATTACTCTTCATATATTACAGTGATTTTCTGTTCTTTAGACTTGGCCCCAGGAGTACGACATAAACAACCATGTGAGAAGGTTAATTGCTCTAATGAGCTGCTGCTCTTCTCTGCCCATGTAGCCATCACAAACAGCATCCCCACGCTGAACCACTAACTAGCACTGCACAGTGTCTAGGTGGGCTAGTAATTATTCATTATAATGATTGACCCACTTGTAAATGGAAATTACCAGCTTTGATATTGTCCTCCAGTTTTATGCAACAGAAAACACATCAACACCTTCAAATGGCATGAAATCATACAGAGTTAATAATACAAGCCATTGTCTTAAGGCATAATTAATGCTCTGCAGGTTCTCTGGTGTTGCTGAGTTGCACATGATCTCCTGCTCAGTCAGATTGCGGCTAAACCTGGAGCTAAGTGGCTCGTTCAGGTGTCCAATAGTGATGTTGAGATGTCAGCCATAGGATCTGACCCCACAACTTCCTGGAGATGGGCACGAATTCTTAACCTACTGAACTAGACTCCACCCCACAATCTGAAACTATTAAACATCACCATTTATTATGGATATTATATTTTTGGACGCAGGTTTTAGTTTTTCAAACCCTTATCCAGGGCTATATTTTGGGCAAAATTACTATCATTAGAACATTTCATATGACATTTCATATGTGATTATCTATTTGTAAAATCACACTCCACAAATTGAACGTTATATGTATTACAATTGGGTTGGGTCGGTATAATAAGCTCGCAGTCACAGCGCTTCCTATAGGTTCGACCGAGCAACGAAAACACCAAAGTTGAAGAAGTGAAACTGCCGGGCAGCCCATACCTGATTCCTCGTGCTTAGGAGTGGGAGGATCTAGCCAGGAGTGACGGCGAGGGAAGCGACCGATGGTGACCCCACCCATGACAGTTGGGATGGTTTATTTCACAGTCACGAAAACCCAGTCTTGCGTTTGCTAGTAAGTGATAACCTACCACGACCAAACATCTTTATTTCTCTGCCCTGAATGTCAGCGGGACCCTCAGCGTGAAGCATGAGGTTAATATGATGAAATGAGAGCGCTGTGATTCAGCGATCAGTAATGGGTAGATCGGGACATACTGCGAGCTAAGGGCCTGTCTGTTAGCCCCACGGAGCGGTGCAGACCTGTACAGACTGCGGCTAATTGCGAGGGCGGAGTCTTTACACTTTCCCATCATAAAGACTGAGGAAATCGGGGCAGGGAAGAAAAGTGCCGGTGGGATGAATGGAAGCCAGGCGCTTCTTTGACACCTTTCATTTTTCACACGATTTGCCTTTTAGTGATATAATAGACAAAGGGGGATATGAGATATCTGTGATTAATAAAGACATAATTGGTTTTAAAAAAAATGGGCTAACTACAAATCGGTGATTTCCCAATTGACTTGAAACAATCTCCCCCGTACGGTAAACACACGCCCACAATAATAAATCCGATTTCGAGACTGCAGCAACTCCGGTCTCTAACCACACCTGAAACAGCATGATCGCTGCTTTACAACTGCAAACCATATAGTGTACATATCACATGAGTTATTTAAATCTCGTTACATGTGTTAATTCTAAATTCTTAAATGTTATTAATGTTTTAAAACCTCACGCGTCACATCTGCTGCTTATGTGAAAATTAAGTATTCGGTATTACATTACTCTGTGGATTACTATTAAAAAATAATACGAATTTTGGAAGAAAAAAATTAAATTTGGATATTGGCAACTGGAGATGCCGCTGCTATGAGGTCGCAGGGAGATTGAAGTAAATACTAAAGAATTTTTTAATTTTGAAAATGAAAACATAAAAACTCGCAGCCATTGCTCTTAAACTTAAGAAAAGATTAGAATGCGGGAAACAGTTGCTTTATTTCATTGGCTATATAGCTTCATTTAACAGGTAAATGCTGGTATGGGTTTTGTCCATGTGTGCAAACTGGGCGCTGCACTCCCTGCAGCATAAATGCACCAGATTGTCGCTTGAAACCAAAACGTTCTCCGGAAAAAATATCTGCCCAATGAATTATAATAGAAAACTGCAATGCACAATACAAGTATACCTTTAAGATGGGGATCCAGTTTTGTGATTCCCTTTTATCATAGGCCTACATGTTATAGTTTCCAGAAATTAGCACTCGTCAATGTCCATATCATTAGTATTTCATTTTCTGCCTTAATTACCTTTGTCTATATTACGAAACTGTGTACACTATGGTGAGTCGGACGCCCGGTGTTTCTCGCGTAACGATTAGGCTTTTTAAATCACATATGCAATATCTCCATTCATTTTGTTTAAACACATTGTAACTTTTTCGGTGAGTCAGCCATACTAACAGCTGTACGGAATGCGTGCAGGGAAGATCCAGCGCAGGGAAGATCCAGGGAAGTGACAGTGGTCTTCCTCTGGCGTGAATCACACACACGGCAAACATCCGACCGCCTCACCGATCCCACTCCCCGCCTCGCCCATCTGTAACACAACCGAGATCTGATCGACTCGTCGCGATCCCCGTACTCGGTTCTTTGCCTCTGAGTCACAGCTGGGGCTGGGACGGGCTGCCCCTTTGCCAGCGGGAGGATGGGCGTGTTTCTGCCTGACACGCTATACATCCGCTGGAGGGGATCAGCAACTTTCACTACCTAATCCCGAGGCAGCCGAAGTAGGGCAGGCGAAGGAGACGGGGACAAGGGAAAGGGGACAGGACGGTGCCGCTTTTGTGTCGCACAACTAGTTTATTCAGTTGTAGTTAGCCCGGGGTGCTTTTAAGGGCTGATTTCTTTTAAATGAAAGCCGGAAACCCATGAATATTTTTTAATGACGCGGGTATACTTGCAAGGTAAGCGATCGTAATAACTGCAGTTGATTTAGCTGTTTTTAATGTTACGCTGTGCAAAGGAGTCCGATGCATTGCTTATGGATTTGGAAAAGGTCCTTTAAAATATATTTGAAGATTCTTTTGGATTGTGCGATGTAATCTATGAATGCAGTTTAACATGCATTTCGAAAATAAGTTTATGTTTGTTGCTTGGCAACAGCGTAGTACTATTAATTTGTGGTGATTGTTCCTTTTCTGCGTGTATTTCACGGCAGTATGTTTTTATTCTTCCCAAAACTACACGTAAAGTGTATTTGTTACCAAATGAAACTGGATTACAGGTTTAGTGAAAATCATCATTTTGATGCAGAAAATGAAATGTAATACAATATAACAAATGGTACAGGCAATACTATATCCCTTCATTGCACGTCAGGCTAGGGCTGCTAAAATGTAAAAATACAAGGTACAGTTTACTGCGAGCGTCGACGGGCCGGCTTATGCTTCGTGTTTATGTTCATGGTCGTTGTTCCTGTGCACATTCGATAAGCAAGGAATTTAAAAACAACTACCTCTGTGATTTGAAGGTGATGCAATGCAGTATGATTTTATTTTGTTTCCTTATAGCATGTGCTTAAATTATATATAGCCTAGTATCTATACTTGGGTGCACTTAAGTCTTATAGGCAATATTTATAATATGTTTCGGTTTAAAATATACGCCCAGGAATTTATTATTATTATTATTATTATTATTATTATGCGCCTCTTTAGTTTTCCCATATTATAGGACCTCGCAGCAACTTCAACATCAGTTTCTTTGTCAGTAGGACTGCGCGCGTGCAGAGGGACCGCCACTCTAGCACTTCTGTCATTTCGTTTCTGGTCACTGCAATTGTGCAGGTATCTTACAAACAACACGTTATCTTTCAGTTCTGTGGGAGGTTACAAAGGCATCTACGCCATAGCCACAGCGCATGGGGCCGAACTCCAAAACAGTCTGTTTCTTGACGTGAACGATAACAGTTCTGTAATGCTTTGGCTTTGATTTTGCCTATGAATAAAGTTGAATTTAAAATGACAGTTTTAAAGTCTTTGTTGCATATGTTTTGTCGAGGATTATTCGGGCGTGTGTAATTGAAATGACTGGGACATTGTGCAATTCCATAAAATGACCTCAGATTTTTTCATTCTCTTTTAATTTAAAATGTTTCCTCCAAGGCTGTGATGCTCAAAATCATGCATGTCATATTATTTTAATCACCACACACGCAAACACTTTTTAAGTTCAGAATATTGAATTATATGCAGTCGAGAATATTCTTTCTCGGCATCAATAATAATGACAAACTGATCTCTCTACTAAATACCACAGAGATATCAGGAATCACATTTATTTGACCTAGTTTCTGTCCAAACCGCAGCATTTTCATGACTTTTTTTTGTTTCCTTTTTTCTTTTCAGTGATTGGCTGAACCAAGCAGAGGCGGAGTCTAGGAAAGAGGCTCTTTCAGGCAGTTCAGGCAGACAGTCGTTCTCATGTGGAGTCTCATCCAATGTGGCGGATAGCTGGGAGCACTTTGCCAGGCTGATACAGACCTAGCTGAGGACCTCCCTGATGGCAAGCCTATTCTTTGGGCTGCTTCTTTTTGCAACGTGGCCCCCATCTGTGCTGTCTCGTCCCCCCGGGGCCATAAACTCGCCGTCACCAATGCCGGATGGCAGCCAGCCAAATGGGACAAGACAGAGGCTCCCTCAGACCATCATCATCGGCGTGAGGAAGGGCGGCACACGGGCCCTCATCGAGATGCTGAGCCTTCACGGCGGCGTGGTTGCAGCCCGCAACGAGGTGCACTTCTTCGACTGGGAGAGCAACTTTGAGAGGGGTCTGTCCTGGTATGTAAGCCAGATGCCTCTCTCCTTGCCTGGGCAGCTCACCGTGGAAAAGACCCCTGCCTACTTCACCTGCAGCCAGGTTCCGGAGAGGCTCCACCGCATGGACCCCAACGTGAAACTTCTGCTCATCCTCAGGGACCCCACGGAGAGGGTCCTTTCGGACTACACACAGGTCTTCTACAATCGGCTCCAGAAACACAAGCAGTACCATCCCATTGAATCAGTGCTACTAAAGGATGGAGAAATGAACCTGGACTACAAGGCGCTCAACCGGAGCCTGTACTACCTTCACATGCAGAACTGGCTGCAGTACTTCCCCTTGAGGCACATTCACATCGTTGATGGTGACCGGCTCATTGAAGACCCCTTCCCCGAGATGAAGAAGGTGGAGAAGTTCCTTGGCTTGTCACCCCAGATCAATGCCTCGAACTTCTACTTCAACAAAACCAAGGGCTTCTTCTGCCTGCGGGACCACGGCCGGGAGCGCTGTCTGCACAGCTCGAAGGGGAGGGCCCATCCGGAGGTGTCCCGGCCCCTCTTGGACCAGCTGTACAGCTTCTTTCACGAACCCAACAGGAAGTTCTTCCAGCTTGTTGGAAGAACCTTCAACTGGAACGACAGAACCAGATTCCAGAAGTATCATCAGTAAATACATGATGTACTCTGAATTAACTCATGTACAGCATAAAAAATGGCATATAAACAAAATATATTTTTTTATGTTTCCGTTTTCTTATTCACTTGGGTCTCTACTGCTGTACATGTCACTGTGCCATTTGGTGGCCAATTATCCCGTGGCACCGGAATGCATTCAGATCGCTCTTCTTCCTGGAAGCCAAAACATGCCGGAGATTCGTGCAATGTTATCTTGCAAAGTGGTCAGTGTTACGACGTGCATTACGACTGAAACATGCCAATGTGATAGTCACACTCCAATGAAGAATCTGCACTCTGTTACATATAGACGGATTTCTTTTTGTTTTTTATATCTATGTCTAGCTGAATGATGGACATTTCCTTAGTGCTAACAATTAAATAATATACAAACTAGTCTTGTGAGTATCTCTGTGATGCTATTTTTGAGATATTTAGTGTCAAGTGTGGTGCATTTTAATAGTTATATAAATACTGAGACATTAAGGATGTTTAAATTCAGTAACACTTTACCTGAGGAGGCACAAATAATGTAGCAGTATAATCTTACTTAATATATTGTTCAACCAGAAACTAAGCGCTAGTGACGTGCTGATCACATGTTCGTTCATCATCAAGCAGTCATAACGGTTCATGAATTTCATGCAGTTACTATATTTATTCATGATTTATACTTGACTAGTAACTGTGTTGCTAAGTTACTTGTGCCCCTACAAGTGAAGTTTTACCTTAAATTCTACCAAATAAACATTAGTGGGTTATTTTTCCTACAGTGCATTCTGTAGGTTAGTATTATGTAAATGTCAATGACAATTTTAATGAAGGATTGACACAAATGAAATGTATTTTTATTATTGTGTTTTCCATGGTTGTTGTGTGTTTATTGTAAAACATTTTCTGTGTTTTTTATATAGACTCGGGTCGATTGTGCGGTTAATTCCATATAATGTGCAAAGTAAAAAGGAAGGTAAAATTTAAAACCCACTGTGGTCCAGTTACGGAGAGTAATGTGTATTTATTAAAGTTGGGGGTTGCCACGAGAGCATCCTAACACTGTCTTACGCTGTTTAACGCTGTTTGTGAGAGGTTGGTGTGGATGGTGTGTGGTCCAGTTTCCTAATGAATGAGGTTTGATTTTACTGTTAATTTAATTCATTCATTTAATGCAAATCAAAACTCCCCATTCAGATCAATAGATTTTAATAAAATGATCATATCCCATTACCAGTTAAATGATGTAATTATCTGAACAATACTCACACCACAGTAAAAAAAAGTTTCCTTCTACATTTCAGAACCACTGGGCTCTACAGCCCTCACCTAGGGCTGTTATAAAAACAGAGACAGATAATTTTTGCCTTTTCATAAGTAATTCCACTTTCAGGATGGTGGTAAATGTTGTGAAGTTTAACTAATTGTACCACTTCTTTGGTAAATACCGTTTTCTTATTGGTCAAGAGATGTCACGTGGTGTTGATTATTTTCGAGTAACCGCACAGGTAGATCTGGCAACCTAATACTGCTAAGTTCGCTATTAATGCATTTTAATGTTTTATTAAAAATGATAATATAAAAACCTGTGAGACTTTTAATTCTCAGATAAGCAGTCGTTCTTATCAGCATATCTTTTCTTGGTTTTCAAAACGCAAACTGCCTGTCTTGCCGGTTTCTAAGGTGATTTTACAGACTTGCCGCTTTCAGGGAGCAGCGTAACCAGTTGTTCTGTCCTTTTACTATTTAGGGACAATATTTTAAGTGCACATTGGAACATTATTAAATGCCAATAGGAACGATTTTCTTTTGAAAAGTTAACCCTGATAAAGTTATTCTGTTATTTACCTCGGATAAGCGGAAGTTAATGGATGTATGGATGATGGATGTTAATCTGTTGAACTAAGCCTAGAGAAGGGGGTTGTAAGCTACCTTTAATTTTCAGCTAATTTAAGTAAACCTAGTTTTTATGCATTTTTCTTTTCACTATTTTGGAAGTTAGAGCATTTTGTCCATCTTAAAGGCATATCCTACTCCCAAGTTCTTATACAAAGCAAAAACAGATCAATCCAGTCTGGTTGGGTCTGCTTTGGACGAGTTAAGCATGTCCTGACAGCACAGAACAATATTAGAATGAGAAAGCGTGATATGGAGGCTCTTGTGGGGGAGGATTTTGATCATTGTTCTGCTTCGATTCCGGCAAAGAATAGGGAACTTATTTGTCATCTCTGAGTAAGTTCTTCATTATCTTCCTCAAGCCCTTCCAGATGCATTGCCTTATCAATATGTGATTCCCTAGAGATGTACTGCAAAACAGACGACCAATATTTCCTGTTACACTGGTCCATTTAATCAGAAACAACGTCCTGGATTATCCTCTCCTGGTTCTGTGCATTTACTGTTCCAGTCTCTGGTTATTCCTACTCTGCAGGAAGTAAACATGCACCTTGGTTTTCACATTGGTCATTCTCTATATCCTTTAGATCCTTTTACTGATTTTACGTTTATCCACTTTCTAACCACTTTTCCTAGTTAGGGTTACCTGGAGCCTATCCAGGCAGCATAGGGCACAAGGCAGGGGTACACCATGGTTGGGATGCCAGTTGTTCACAGGATATTGACACTGGACAATTTAGCAATGCCAATTTCTCCATGTCTACATACTGCAGGAGGACATCCAAACTCCACTCATGCAGCCCTATAATGTTTTGACCAACATAATTTCATGAACTTGATCTGTGTGGCCATGAGCCTACTTTAACTCTTTTAGGCAAGACATGCAGTCCAAAATAATTCTGTTTAGTCCTAGGTTTCTTTTGTCAATTCATTGAAGACAAATAGACCTAATTTCCCTTATTAGAATTTAATAAGGAAATAAGAAGCCTAATATAGTTTTAATGCAATGAGAGTTCAGTATGACCTCTCACTGACCATATTTGTGTTATAGTTCTTCCTTGTGAAATAGCAGAGGGACATTGTACTAAATTACACTGTTATGGACAGTATCAGTGGTGCTTGTCGGTGGTTCAAAACAAAAAGAAAGATCTTGCTGAGGTAAAATCTTTGCTATACTTTCATGTGAGGAAACACAGAGCTGTATGAGGATTTCTGTATTAAATATATAGTTTAAAAAACCCTACAGATGGTTAATTATAGGCTCCTGTTTCCTTCCTCCTCATGGCAACACCTAGGCCTCTCATGCAGCCTTTGGCAGATGAGTCCTCTTTGTGCATTCAGGGATTGTGGGATGTGATGTAAAATATTCAGATGCCGGTCACTCAAGGGTCTGCAGCCACGGATTGTGGGATGCGATCTGAAAAAGCCAGATGCTGGTCACTCGAAGGTCTGTGGCTGAGGACTGTGGGACTGTGGGTGTCTCTATAAACAACATGAAGTTTGCATATTGGTTAATTTATTCATGTCAAGATGATCCTCTCGATCCTATGTGCAGCTCATCTGGCTGTCATGGAGAGTGTTTGTATTTCCTAGGCACAGCATCTTCTCAAGCTTAGGTAACTCCCAACCTGTTTGGCAGGAATGAGCCTGTTATGGATCATCACAACATCTGAGGAAAGCAAATATTTCGCAACTATGCATTTCTGCATGTGGGGGATTTGAGTTACAAGGCAGGCATTTGTAGGGGAGACAGAGGGGAAAGATTCACTGATCAAATTTTGAGACTGTTACATAAAAAGTCAGTGTATTTAGTATCATTTGCTTAAGGTAAACGTCCTGTGGCATGCAGGTTTCTACGTTCTTGAATAGAATGGATTTTTTTCAGTGAAACACTGAAAGTGACTGAGGTCAGTCTTTATGTCTGAACAGCGTCTCACAAAGAAACACATAACCTATGGTGGTACCCTTACCTCTGCTCGTGGCCCCCTGCCCCCCACATGGTGATTCTGGGGGGGAGTTCAGTAAGAGCTGGGAGCTTCTGAGCGGCTCTGCTTAGGAAAACACACTGCGCTGTTAATATTGTCACAGAAAACATTCCCCAAGCAAGGCACTGATACAGTGAAGCAGAGATTGTATCCAGATCAAAGTTATCTTTAGGTGGATCCAAGACCCCAGAGAGATGCTCCTAATTCTGTGGTTTTGCCTTTATGTAAATCACTTTATCCTATCAGTTTTTAAACTGACCTTAATTAAACCATAATTACTCAGTTTATGAGCAATTCCTGCATTATACAGGGGTTGGACAATGAAACTGAAATACCTGGTTTTACACCGCAATAATTTATTAGTACGGTGTAGGGTCTCCGTTTGCAGTCAATACAGTATCGGTTTGTCTTGGGAAAATGTTTCCTGAATCACTCGTCCAAAACACACCAGAGTGGCTCAATAATATTCAGATCTGGTGACTATGCAGGCCATGGGAGGTGTTCAACTTCATTTTTATGTTCATCAAACCAGTCTGTCACCATTCTTGCTGTGTGTATTGGTGCATATTAAGCCTAATACATGACACCACCTTCAGGATACCAAGTTTGAACCACTGAACCACTGGGTGAACATGGTCTTCCAAAATGGTTCGCTAGCCCTTGGCAGTGATGTGCCCATCTAGAACAAGTAGCGGTCCAAGGGAATGGCATGAAATTGTAGCCCAAACCATCACTGATCCACCCCCGTGCTGCATTCTGGCAACGCAACAGTCCAGGTGGAAAGTCCCTTTGGGGATTCTCCACACCGTAACTCTCTCAGATGTGGGAAAGGCAGTAAAGGTGCACTCATTAGAGAACAAGACATGTTTCACAATGTCCACAGCCTAAGATCTGAACTGCTCACACCATTGTAACTGATGTTTGCCATTGGCATAAGTGAAAGGTTTGGCTGTAGCAGTCCGACCATGAATATGAACCCTGTGGAGCTCCTGACTAACAGTTTTAGTGGAAAGAGCAGAGTCGAGGAGTGCAGTTAACTCTGCAGTGAGTTGGGCAGCTGTGTGATATTTGGATACAATCCAAGTTAGTGCCCAGACATCCGTTTCAGACAGCTTCCCTTTGTGTCCACAGTTCGATGTGGTCCATCCTTCGTACTGGTATGCTGACATTACCCTGGCTCTCAATACACCAGAAAGGCTTGCTGTCCTGGTCACAGATGCACCCATCAAGATGTGCACCAACAATTCCAACTTTGATATGTTTCCCCTTATGTTGTGTGGATTACAATATTTTATGTACTATTGCTCTGGTAATTCAAACTTCACACTCTGATGAAATATGCAATCAGTGAAGACTGGCTATCAGGCTGCACATATATAGGCGTGAAACCTCAAACACTATTGGTTTCAGTTTCACTGTCCGACCTCTTTATGTTTGCAAGCATATTGAAAGTATAAATCCAATGTGTTGCAGTGTAAAATGACACCAGTTTGAAATGACAGTAATATTCCTAAAGCATTTAAAATGCACAGTCCTGAAGAAGCCACTGAAAGGGCAAACTTTCCATAATTGAATTCAAACATTCAACAAGCTGTTAATCACGACTGAGCAGCTAAGCTCAGCTAATCCTATGCTGCTAAGGAAACTGCATTCAGAGGACTTTTAAAGACACTGTCAATCCGACCTGAGGTCTCAAAGGTATTATTTCTTTAATCATCGAATGCTGTAAAGTTAATTTCCTTGAATTACTGTCCCCTGTAGACAATTATTAATAGGAAATGATGTACAAATAGTGTCATGGAAGTAGTGCACAATCTGGTTGTGAGTAAATGCTAGGTGAATCAGTTCTTAAAGGGACTTAAAGGGATCTTAGTACTGCTGCTGACACAAACCATAGTATTTCCTGTATATAACATATGCTGCAGCCATTGAAGGATGGAGCACGGTGTTCTACAGTTGATGCTTGTGTATTGATACCATAAACATGAGTCTCAGTGACAGAGAACCAGTGGGAGAATAGTCAGTCACACGCTGGATAAAACTATTCTAATTTGATGGAGCAAAGCATTTAGAGAAGATCAAGCCCATGCAGCCCCCACCCAGACCTCTTCGTGATCATTACACATCCATCAGTAAAAATCAATATGTATCTAATGAACACTGAATTCAAGCTGAATTATTTGATGACAACGTCAATATGTGTGTAGGCTTCGCCTAATTCCCCAAATGGCACTATTGTGTATTGTGGCCACAATGAATAAAATGTTTTGTAATATATAAGAGAAAAAAGAAGGTATGAGAGAGCACTGAATTTTCATCATGAAAAGAAGGGAATAAACTCACAGCAACGAAGAAGGAAAGCTGTACAGAGGTGTGACTAATGACAGTCCAGACTGGAATGTGACCCCCCCCCCCCCCACACACACACACACACACAAGGGTTTCATTAAATGTACTTGGAGCTCGGCAAAACCCGGCTCAGCCCCCTTATGTCCAAATTGCACCCTGCCGGAGCTCATGTCAGTCTTCTTAAATCTTAACCTTGTTTTCTTAACTATTGTTAACTTTCATACGTAGCTCTGAGCAGGCATTCATTCTTAGAGCAGATGAGACATATTCTTACCTGACGATTTGAGCTCCGTTCCGGGTTTTTGTACTTTGAATTATTTCGCTTAGCGTACTGCTTGCAGAAGTTCACTTACCAGCTACACTCTGCTGGAGGTAAGACGTGTGTAAGGAGCCTTCCGTGAATAACTTGATATCTTAATGCATTTTCACAGGGTGATTATGAATAAATAGTATATACTTCTAGTAATAAGCCATTGTGGTGCATTTTCCAAAAATTCAAGTAGGTCGACTATTTAACAATGCAAAATGTTCAATACCCATATTAAACAAAAAAACTTTTTGATCAAATTTGTTAGTAAAACAACATTGGCAGCTAATGAACATACTGTATGTGTAAGATTGTGATCATAAATACTAAATAATTAAACAACTAACCCCCCCACCCCGAGCACTGACAGGGTTCCCAGTCCTTTCTGATTTAACCCCTGACACACAAACACACACACAGGTTTGTAATTATATCTTTGTGGGGACTTCTATATGGAAAAGTATAATTCCAACATGACTACCTTAACCCCTACCCAGCCCAGACTTTTGGCATTTTTACTTTTTTGCTTGCATTCACGGAGGTTTTTATGACATTGTGGCGAACATTTGGTCCCTACAATGTAATATAAACTTAATGCACACACACACACACACACACACACAGAAAGCCTGCTCCTTAGTACCAAGCTTCTCAGCGCCATTTAAATACTGATGGGTTAATAACAATGAAACAGGGGGGCTTGTGGTGGATCTGTGGGTCTTCTACATTGGGCCATCTATCCCCCCACCCTGAGCCGGGCTTCCTGCCTGTGGGGGGCCTGGAACAGAGCGAGAATAAGCTGGACATGCCATGTGGTGGGATACCTGCCCACGGCATCACGTCTGAAGCTGCAGATGGTCAGGATTGCAATCGATGCATCATGCAACCGCTGATGGAAACGGGGTTAGCTACTGCAGCGATAACTCAGACCACACAAACAAAACTGGGCTCTCAGCAGGTCTGGTCTGACTCCTTCAAAAATGTCTGTCTTTTTAACATTTCCCTTCATTTTCACTCTGGAAAGATCACATGCAACAGTATTGCTGAATTTCTCCTTTGTTTTTCATTCCGAGTCACTTTTTGTTAGGACAGAACAAACCAGATTTTTCAGTTTTTCATGCCTTGAGAATACAGCCTTATTTTGACCACCTAACATATTTAGAATTCTTCAGTGTATGTTGGATTCACTGAAATATGTTGAGCACAGCCAGAAAAGTAGAATAACAAAGAAGAAAACTAAACAGAGAATATCATGAAGCTTTGCCTACAAAAACAGCAATTGAAGTCTGTAATATTTAAGGTTGTATTTGAAGCCAAAGCTGATGGATGCATTAACCTCAGTGGGAGCTGTGGTTTTATGTCTGAGACAGACAGGAGGGTGAGGGAGAGCCTCACAAAAGTGGGCTTTTTGGGTTAAAAAATGCTGAAATGCTGTTTTGGCACCTGCACGCTCAGCACAAGGCAGCTGCACTCACTCTGCAGAAACAGGAAGCGAAGATGCGGTCAGACACGCAGAGGCATGCAGTGACCTGGCTAAGCCCTGTAATCTCACCCTCTTTCTTACATCCTACATGGAGGGGGGCCACAATATCTTCGAGCACCGCTGATGTTGAGGGACTGTAATTTCATCATAGGAAACGTTTCCAGAATATTCCAGCACCACTTTACGCAGGTGAAAAGCAGCATCTTCCTAGGTTGGCTTGTCCAATTTCTCATTCATTTTCATCCTCATTCTTTAATTACCCTTTCAGAGTCTGGATCACATCATTTCAATAATATCGAAATAGAATAGAGCCCAGTCAAGGTGACTAGAAAATCTGCAGCATGTACCTCATGCAAATATTAATTTGAGTGCTGCGTGGGTCCTGCACGGGCGCTGTGTGCAAGGGTCCACTCTGCAGCCGTACATGCGACGCATTATCCATTCCACTCCCCTGAGATTCCCGCATGGTCGGCTCTCACACTTCATGTACAGAGTGAGCCTTCCTGCCAGACTCCCTGTGAGACCCATATCTTTTATGGTCACGTTTATTATTCCTGTGATATTTATTTCTTCAAGCTTCACAGCCAAGCTAAACTGTGTATTCAGCCAACAAGCAATTAGATGGTGTTTGATTTTACTGATCTTACAGTTCAGTAACTTCTTTGGAAAACTGCACACCCAGGACCACTAACAGTCCTGTTCTGTAACCCTTAACAGCCCAACTCCGTATCCCCTAAGTGTCACAGACCTTTGATGCACGCCCACCAATCAGAGACCATGCCTGTCCAGCCAATGCTAGGCCTCCATGATCATAAACAGTCTTGGGGAGGTACAGGGATCTCCCAGAATTAGAGCTGCAGATGGATGGATGAATGGATGGATGG
The DNA here is from genome assembly GCA_026776725.1 of Gnathonemus echidnorhynchus. Lineage (NCBI taxonomy): Eukaryota > Metazoa > Chordata > Actinopteri > Osteoglossiformes > Mormyridae > Gnathonemus > Gnathonemus echidnorhynchus. The sequence continues at coordinate 20,051,247 of JAODJU010000014.1, read as the reverse complement.
ATGGATGGATGGATGGACGTATGTAATATTTATTTTTCCTGTCTGCAGGCCGCCCTCCAATCAGACACCATGCCTGTCCTGCTAATTCCGGGCTTCTGTGCTCATAATCTCAGGGAGGTGCAGGGATTTCTCTGACAGGCCTTTACTACATCCTGACAGGCCCTTACTGCATCCTCACCGGCCCTAACTGCATCCTGACAGCCCCTAACTGCATCCTCACAGGCCATAACTGCATTCTCATGGGCCCTAACTGCATTCTCACAGGCGCTTAGTGCATCCTGACAGCCCCTAACTGCATCCTCACAAACCCTAAGTACATCTTCACCGGTCCTTAGTGCATCCTCACGGACCCCTTACTGTATCCTCATGAGCCCTTAGTGCATCTTCACTGGCCCTTAGTGCATCTTCATGGGCCCTAACTGCATCCTCACGGGTCCATAGAGCATTTTCACTGGCCAATATTGCATCCTGACAGGCCTTTAGTACACCCACATGAGCCCTTAGTACATGCTCACAGGTCTATAGTACATCTGCAGTGTTGACACACCCACTGATTTCCTGCTGTACACCTTCTTACTTCTCCCTATCAAAGCCACCCTGACTGGAGAGAGGCATCCTCTTCACCTCTCTGCCCAGGGACAGCTTTGCTCCCTCTGCTGGCAAAAAGGTATAAATGTCATGAAAAGGACAGGAGAATGAGTTTGGGGCTGAGATGAAAGTGCTTCTCTGAATAGCCTTTACCTTAAGAAGAAAGTCATGCAGCTTTCTTACAAAGCCGGGAGGATGAGTGCTAACTCGGAATAAAACTGTGCCTTGATTTGGACCGAATTCCAAAAGTTCAATGCCAAATAACAATATAAACCTTACAAAATGTAAGGAATGGAATGAAATGGAGAGGAGTGAAACAGAACAGAAACAGCAGTCTTACACTTTGAAAGGCAGCCCTGATATCCCTGCACTCACCATCTATACAGCATCCTCCACTTAAGGATTAAAGGCTGAAGTCACCAATGTGCAGAATAGTG